>JAWNPC010000110.1:14080000-14375000 GCA_035045365.1 Drosophila leonis | reverse complement strand
TGGAAAAGTGAGCCGCAGCTTTTTGGCTTGCAGCGCCAGCGACTATTTTTATTATTCCTACTAAATAGGGCCACAAATATACATGTTTTCATTTAGACCTTCAAAAAAAAACACAGCAACAAAATTACAATTAAGATTACAGCGAGTATATTACAAAACACAGACAGACTAATAGAGAGTGAACTTCAAAAATCATAACTAGCATAAAATAGCAAACAGAATCATTCTTAACAATCCACTAAAGATCATTATAACGATAACAACTTGAGTGTTCTAGTTGAGCTTGTTCTTCTTTAGCGACAAAAAGAGCAAACTTAACTTTTTTTTAAAAATCTGCTAAAAATTTCTAGGAGGAAAATCTAAGATGATCTTTGATATGATTCACATATGACAGAGAAAACTAACATATAATAAATATTTATATTTAAAAGAAAAGCTAAGATGATGACCTATGGATATATTATGTAAAACGAAAACAGAGCTTCCCACATAATACAGTAGAGTCTCGATAATTTGTACCCCGCTAAATCGAAAATCGCGATAAATCGAAAAAAATTCTATCCCCTTGATGGGGATATCTATATGATAGAAATCTCGATAATTTGAATTTCTGTGTAAATCGAAAAAAAAACTGATCCCCTTGCCATTTCGAATTATCGGGACTCGACTGTATTTAAATTTTTATAAGAAAGCAAAGTTTCTAGACCTGCACATATTATTTTCTATTCTTTTTCCAATCTTTCCTTCAATCTTAGAGTTGATATCAGAGAGCAACAGCAAAATATAACATACAACAGATTTGTAAATATTTAAAAGAAAATTCAAGATGATATTAACTAAAAAGTAACAGAGTTTCCCATATTTAAAATACAAAATAAACTCAAAAATAATAGAACAGAAAATAAAGCCGATTTTAGTTGGCTTTATTTTCTTTTCTATTATTTTTCTAGCTTTGACAGAGTCAGACAAATAACATTCATATTGAAAATATTTTTATAAAAATAAGTTCTAAGAGTATCTATCCTCTATATATATATGATCTATAATTTTAGTTTTTTATTATATTTGTGTTTTATTTATACAATATTTTCAAAATAAATGCCAACAAAAATTCAATTTAAACCATAAATAAACTTTAATAATTTATTTACCGAGCCAAGCTACAATATTTTGACTGAAACAATTTACCTTTTCTGGCCCACAAAACAAAAATGAAGAATTTAATTGGTGGCAAATTAAGCAAACGAAACTCTCGGAGCGTCCCACTTGCCGCCACGGCGTGCTGCAAATTAAGCTTTCTAAGTCAAATTGAGAGCATTTGACGGTGTTGTGTGGTTCGGGAGCTGAGCTCATTTAATGTTCGGCCATTCAGTGGAGTCAAAATGTTGCGAGTGCCACAAAAGGCTTTGGCGGGGATCCTTGGCAACCTTTCGTCATGTCAACAGTTTTTGGAGCGCTCAATTGTGTGGGCCATTAAAAGCCAAATGCCACAATAAACGCACAAACACACGTACACACGCACACACACACACATATACAAAATATTAGTATTAATAACGGCACTTGGCAAATTTCCGTCTGTGCTCATAAAGCACTTTACGCAATGCGGGCCAGGCCCAAAAAAAAGACGGCAAGTGCTTACAATATCTATAAAACGACAGACAGAGAGAGAGAGAGAGAGAGAGAGAGAGAGCGCGGAGAGATGCATAGCTAGCAGAGGGAATTGAAACGAAATAAACAAATAAAAATTGACAAAGTTAGCATTTGCATGAGGAACATTTTTTATCAGTGGCAGCCGCAGCAGACGGCACAAACTTTTTGTCCCACTGCGTGTGGATATACATGTGTGTCAGTATGTGTGTGTGTGTGTGTGCCAAACTGATATATGGTTTTTATTTAAAAGCTCCTCTACATGCTACATGCTGCACAGCACAGTTCATGGCTTTTTATCGCTGTGTTGCTGTTTGCGCGTCTGCCTTTATGCCACTTTATGACACACACAACATTTTCGGCAATAAAAATAACATTTGTTAACGCTTGTATTACATTTACACACATATATAAACAATTTAATATAAACAGCATATATAGAAATATATTTGGAATGTGACCTGCGCACATATTTATTAAGCTAAAAGCCGGGCTTGGCCTGCACACATGACATTGCCTCAAAGTAAAGTGAAAAAGTGAAAGAAAGAAATTGCAAAACGAGAATAGATAGATAGATGTATAGGTAACATCTATAGGTTTACAAATATATATTAATTAATATGAATTACTTTAGAAATAGAATCTAAGATTTAAGCACAACAACTCTAACTGTAAGCCTTAACAATGTCCATTCCATATTAATCATATTTTCTAGAATGCTGTAAAAGCCAATTGAATAAAACATAAAACAGAGTTGAACAGAAAAAAGTTGTAGAAGTCTAGCTGGAATGGGCTAGAAAATATTCAACATAAATGTAGACTGTGAAGGGTGAGCTAACCTGATGATGCGCAGTGCATAAGACAAGGATTTTAAATGAATAAAATAATTTAAGTCTTGAATTCATCAAATGCGAAGATATTTCTTTTAAAACTCTCAACAATTATTAAATATTTTTGTAATATAAATCAATAAATTGCATGGGTCAAAAGAATTTGGAATAAAACATTGCTTAATTTATTCATTTACTTTTAATTTTAAGAAACTTTCAATTGTTTTGCAGATTGAATTGAGATTGATAGTTGACAGAAAGCTCGAATATACATATATATATTTTAATATTAACATAATACCTGCTTGAGTCTAAGCAGCATAAATTCATTTATTTTATATTTCAAAAAACTATGAATTGGTTTTTTTTATAAAACTTTTGAAAATTAGTAAAAAAAATGTATAAAAATATTTTTTTAGAATATTATTGTTAAACTATTATCTAAAATATATAAATTATTAAATATTATTAAATTCAATCAAAATGTTTTAAGCACTCTGCCTTAAACTGTCCTTAAGAATTTGCAAAAATTCCAGGAAAATACGATTCAAATGATTTTATTGTTCTACGTTCTACGAAAAGTACCTCAAAAGCCTTCTCAGCGCTGAAGTCTACGTTGAGCGCATTTATTAAATTTGTTAATATACTTGAAGCTACAATACGATTTCATCTCAAGGCTTAACAATAATACTAGTACGTTTGCCATAAATTCACTTTCAGCTAGATTCGTTTATTAAAGAATTCAGTTTTGCACTGCGCTGAAGTTTTGCAATTTAAATTATTCACAGACCAGAGAGCAGGCCGCACGAAAGAAAGGCCTTAACATAAAAGCAAAAGTTCAAATTAGCAGTAAATCGAAATTTAATTTATGTTGGCATACTTTCAGCTCGTATGCGAGCTGTAAACATAAATATATGAGTACGAGCGTATATATGTATATTTATTTATGATGCGTTTAACGCGTCAAATCAGAGACGCAAATTGTTTGGGCCAGAGCCATTGTAGTAAATGCTGTTGGTAATTGCAGGCACGTTAAGCTGCGCTGCGCTGCACTGTGCTGTGCCGGACATTAAAGGACCTTGTATAGTCCTTGTCGTTGTCGTCGTCGACTGACGTGCATAAAAAGCATAATGAATGCCCAGCAAATTATACGCACACACACGTAAGCCTGGCTTCGATTGTATGCTGCAGCCAATTACACACACACAGAAACGTGGAGCCGTGTACGCTGCGTCCTGTTCACTTTAATCTAACTCATTAGCAGCGACACTTTAATTAATATGCCCAGGCGACCAGCGCTCGACCCATCAGCAGACGAAGCGACGCATCATATGACAGCATCAGCATCAGCATCGCAGCATCAGCAGTCAAGTCCAGCAGCAACTATCTCCCACACTCTCTCTCTTGCTCCCCCTCTCTCTGTGTGGCTCTATGACCACCAAATGAATTGCTTGCCAGCTCGCCATAAATGCAAATTTATGGCAATCATTACGTTAACGTCACGCTAACGTTAATGTTAACGCTTACGCCACTTTTACGTCAAGTTTTAATGCGCATTAAAAATCTTTTGCAACTTGATTTAATTAGTCCGATTTGCACGTGACAGCATTTAGCTCGCATTGATAAATTGTGCGAGAAAACTTACCAGAAGTCAATACGACATGAATTAGCTCAAGAATTGGTCTGTTGCAGGCAAAATGTGAGAAGATTTAGCAATGTGACTCAGATATTTATCTCATTCTTATGATCAGCAGAATGTCTAGATATTAACAATAAAAGAATTAACTAGATATGAATAAGTGAAGTCTTTAAACATTGTCCAATCTATCTTTCTTCTTCCAACTATCTTTAAAAAACTTCAATCTAGCTTTAGGCGCACCACTAAATTTTTACACTTTTACTAAACTTTTCTCGCTTTACGCCTTTAATATTATTTTCCCATTATTTTACCTCACCTATGAACTTAATAAAAGTCTGAAACATCTGCTCTACTTAGTCCTTCAAAATCCCATTTCAATTTCAATTTTTACTTTCACTTCGAATTCTTTACAAATATTTCCAGATCAGTGCGCTGCGAAATAGTTTATGCGCTATACGCCACGTTGGCCCACCCAAATCCATTGTGTGTGGCTTCTGTGCTGCTGTTGTTGTTGACTTTTTTTTGCTCTCCTTGGAGGCTTTCAAGTCAATCCAATAAGCGACAGAAACAACAGGAGCTGACAGGCAACATTGTCCTCGCATTGGATATTTGAGTGTGGGAGAGAGAGAATCCGCTTAGCTCGCGTTGCAATTGTTGTAAAAGCAGCTCTGATTGAAAGCGAGCCATAACAAAAACAGAACATTGTTGTTATACTATCTACAGAGGTGTGCGTGCGTGTGTGTGTGTGATAAAACAAAGCGCATGCCACACATATATATATTGCATGCCACAAGCTGGTGGCAAGCTCTGCAAATTTAATGATGTTTCGCAGCAATCGAGCCACAGACAAGTTGTTAGCATCGAAGAAGTGCTTAAATACACTCCAGAGCAAATAGCGAGAACAAGAGAGAGAGAGAGAGAGGGAGAGAGAGAGAGAGACATGAATAATGAAATGTCATATCAGAGCTGGCTTCAAGGATGCGCAGGACCTTCGGCTGCAGTTGAGCTTTGTGTTTCCAAGTTATTTGTGTAAAAATTGAATTTCAATTCGGCTCGCAATCGATTCGATTCCTCACAACTATTTGTCCAGGCGGCTGCTGTGCACAAAAAAGTATCTGCGAAATACATTTTTTAAGTGGCTTATTCAGCATTTCATTGCGCTATTTACTTTCTAGTCGGACCGCAAAATTTCCATAAAAATTATGCGCTTAAAGTTGATTTATGCTAAGCATTTGAAATTAAATTAAAGATATACAAAGACCAAGTCCAAGAGTTTCTCTCTTGGTTACTTTTTGTTATACGCTGTATCTAAGGGAGGGTGCATGAAAGGCTAGTTAAATATAGTTAAAAGCTATGTATATCTGACAGATAACAAACATATATCTATTACGAATAAGAAATTGATAATATATAAAAAAAAGTCTCAGGTAGATTGAGAGCGTTCCTGGCCAATACTCTCTAAACAACTTCAGCGACGCGCAGTTTCTTAATATTTATGCACCCAATATGCTAACATTTCGTTGCGAGCGCATTTTACTTAGGGAAAGCACACCTTCGGCACCTGTGCGACAACACGTTTACATAGCGATTGTAAAGAATCCCTTGGCAAATTTTAAGAGTCCCTTTAGCGTTGTCCTCAATGCATTTCCAAGCGGAGCGAGAATGTAAGTGAAAGCAAACATATTTGAATCTCTTTATAATGAGCATTGGGGCATGTTTGAAAGAATTGTAGGCAGTTGCTACAGTGAATACTGCGAAGATGATGCAACTGTTTGCTACTCCATAAGGAACTGTCGTCATATAGCTTGCCTATATGTCTCTATCTTTCTCTTTCTCTCTCTTTGTCTCTCCCTTTACATTTGTATTTCTCTCTCTCTCTCTCTCCGTCTTTGTGTCTTTCTCTTTCGCTTTCAATATTTGTTTCTGTCTCTCTCTCTCTGTCTTCTTTCCTTGTCTCTGTCTCTATCACTCTCTGTGTGTCACACTCCCTCTCTCTCTCTTTCTACATACATCCTTCTTTGCCTCTCTCTTTCTGTGTTTCTTTCTCTTGGACTCACTCTCTCTCTCTCTTTTTCTCTCTCTCTCTCTCTCTCTCTCTCTCTACATTTCTACATTTTTGCCTAACTTACAGAGTATCTCATAGTCCGTTTTTATCATTGAATATTTTTTTTTGGCCATTTCATTTCAATTCAGTTTTCTGGTCATTCGACAGGCAACAGCAGCAGCAGCCATTAATTTCCGTTTAGTCGCATCATCCGGTCTAGACGCAACCTCGATATTGAGTCCATTGACGAAATTTGCATTTGTTTCTATGCAAATTAACAAAATTTCGTGCAGAATGTTAAACGCATCAAATATGTATGCAAATCTTTAGACAATTCAGTTGAATTGAATTGAATTGAATGCGAAGGTCGTTAAAGTGCATTTGTCCAACTACTTGAGTAATTGCAGATGCATTACAATTGTGCAATCAGCAGATAAATGTTATCCCAAGTGTCGACAGCTGTCAAAGAGGAAGCACAAAACACGTGTCACGACAACACCCACTGGGATCTCTGTGTGTGTGTGTGTGTGTGTGTGTGTGTTGAGTCTTGAGTGTGTCTCTATTGCTTGTGGCAATTGCATTCGCAACTAGCGCCAAAAAGTCAAAAGTCATCAAGTCAACGTTGTCGACGCATCGCATTGCGTTGCGTGTTGCCAAATGCTCTCAACTGTCTTTGAGCTGACACATACACACATACACACGCACACACACATACATACATACACGCACACACACAGCTAGAGATACGCATACAACTCTTATGCACACACACTTGCACAATCTTTAACGCGTCAAGGGAAATGTTCATTTTCACTTCAGAAAACAAGTCAAATTTTAAGAATTAAAATTAACTGAAGCGTAGATACCCTGCAAGCAAATGTGACAAATTTTTCTGTAGATTGAACAATATAGATTTCAAAACTATTTAACAAATTAAATATGCCAGCGCATTTGAATATTAAAATAATATTAATAACTTTTTTAGGTACAGGATAATTTTAATATGAAGTTAAAGGTAAATTGAATATTAGAAAAATATAAATTATTTTATTTAAATTATATTTTATTTTATTTTATTTTATTTAAATTATAACATTTTTTCCGGTCAATGAAAACTGTTTAAAAATTCTGAATCTGAATTTTGGGAATCAATTTATATACATATATTTTTTGGTATATATAATAATAAGATTGTCTTTTGCACTCAGATGCTAGCTTCATCTATATAAAAACAGTTTTCAGATATGATATAGATTAGTTAAATTTCCTTCTACACTTCTTACTTCTACACTGCTTAAAATTAACAATTCAGATATTTTGTTACTAGTATTTCTTTACTTTTGCAAAACATGAAACAAAGACTTCATTTATTTACTAAGTTTGCAATGAATATCGATACATAATTATATTTAATCTGTGGGTATATATTTATATAGTCCTTGAGATATATTATAAGATGATATGACATCAAGATATTAGCTTAAACTAATTTGCAAACTTGCTCTAATCTAAACTAAATTCTCATTCATTTTCTACTTCATTTCTTTTGTGCTCTCCAGCTCAAACAAAGACAACTAAACTGTTATTTTGCCCTCGCTGTCATTCATTTGCATTTGACTAAAACTTTGTGTGCTTAGGAGAATTCCAGGGTATTAGATGTCAAAAGTTGCATTTGCAATTTAACTTTGTTGAGTGCAAAATTTAATTTAATGTCGAGCTCGTTCGCTGCTAAACGAATTAACATTTTAAATGCATTTTAATTGTGTCGAAGAAGTTGCTAACAAGCAGCGACACATGTGTGTGTGTGTGTGTGTGTGTAGCTGAGGGTGTGCGTGTGTATGCACATTTAAAATTTCCAACTCGTGAGAATTTAATATTAACAAAAAAAGAATCAACGCTGCAGCGACAGCAACTGAAGCGTGAGCGAAATAGAGGCAAAAGCTAAAGCAAATAAAATTGAAATAAATAAACACAATGCACAGTTACAATATTTGAAAAGGTGTGTGTGTGTAGGTGTGTGTGTGTGCATATTTGACACGCCATGAAAATGAAAAATACGCGCAGCCAACCCTTCGGGCCACACGCTAAAGGTGTCAAAGTGTGTAAATGCAATTTGGCAGCTTTTATGCTGCTCCTGCTTTTGCTGCCGCTGCCGCTGCCGTTGCCGCTGTTGCTGCAGTAACTTGCAGCAATGTTTGACAGATTGTGTGACGCAAATTCAATTGCAGCAAAATATCAAATAACGCAATTGAATAACACAGCTGACCCCTGCTGGGTGCTTTGACGTCACTGAGCAGAGTTGAAAAAAAATCATAGCATATTTTTCAGCGCATTATTGTCAAAGATTTTCTTTTCATAAATCCATGTTGGGTAAATGGCTTTAAATTGTTTATTTTTTTTATGAAACGTTATGCGCACTGAAACGTTGCAACTCAAAAAAATAGAGCATATAAATCGTAGAGCCATATAAGTTTGCAGCTATGCTAAAAGAGGCTTTCAAATGAGAATGAATTTAGCGAGATTTTTTACTACTGGGGAATCTTTAACATACGATATACACAATATACTATAACAGTTTGTTAAGGAATATGGCGGATAGTGTTGTGAAATTCGTGCAACGAACAAGGGCTAACAGCGAGAGAGTCGCTTCGACTGAGTGTGGCGCAATTGTCGTAGTGAAAGAAACCAAATGGGGCACTAACTGAGAGGCTGTGCTAGAGACACGAAGTTCGGTTGGCATACAAAAAGAAAAGAGACGCGATAAGGTTGCGACTCGATGCGTGCTAAGCCTGATTAAATAATAGAAAATAAAATAGAGTCTGAAATGCATGAGGATCAGCCCCATCTCTGACATATTGCTCTTAGTATACACATATATATCAAATTACTATATCAAATACCTCTCCCACAAGGCTTCATCTCATAAAAGCTAAGTTCGTGTAGATACAACTATTTTACTTTGTCTTAAATATATTTTTCCTCTTGCTATTAATAAATCAAATACAGTTTAACTGCTATAGTATATAATAGATATAGCTAAAAATGTATTGAACTTGTAAAACAAATATGGTAAAAGCTGTAGATTGAAGCAAGATATTATAAGTTACGTTCATTTAATTGAATCAATTACAGAACAGAGAACAGATTTCAACTTAAAGAATCTTCGAACAATTAAAATATATATATATTTATATATATACACAGACATATGTATATAGTAAAACGTGCACACAGCACAGATGTAGCCAAAAAAAAGTAACTTTTTCAATTTGAGGCAAGTCAAAGAGAGCTGCCACAAAAGTGCAGCCAAAGTCAAATATGTGGCAATGATATATACATAAATGCATGTATCCATGGCGGTTTCATTGTGTGTGTGTGTGTGTGTCTGTGTGTGTGTGTGTGGTATTGTCTATTTGCACATGACATACGAACTACCCCTCTCTCTCCCTCTCTGTGTTGGTGATAACGCCTCATATTTTGTTATAGTCGAAACTTTGCGCTCGCGAAACTTTTCGACTGTCGGACTATAAATACCAAAAATATTCCGAGCAGCAGCAGCAGCAGCTGCCATAGCCCACGCGCAGCCCACTAAACACCTAACTATCCACCCCACCTGCCTCCCCTCTCTTCTAGCAGTTGTAACACCCCCTAACTATTGAAAAACTTTGTTGCGTTTCTGTTGCAATTCGCATTCGCAAAGTTTTTGCTTGTTTGCAACTTGTTTCTGGTTTCTTGAGCCGCATCAAACCGCCCCAGCTCCAGGCTTTTCGCTGCCAACTAGCTGCCTTTCCCTCTCTCTATCTCTAGCTAACTGCGCATGTCATCAAATATGAGCAGAAATATGCATTTCAAGTAATGCCAAGACATGCCGCTAAAAGTTTAACGCCAAATAAAACTAGAAAGAAAAGAAGTTGTTGTGCATCAAGGATTTTGCTTTATGCCATTTGAAGTTGCAATTTATGAGTGGAATTCAAAGTGTTGCATGCAACAGCAGCGCAGCTGCTAAGTGTGGCAACAACTAGCTGTCAGTGTCTCTCTTTTCTTTCTTTTTCTAAGAATTCTAATAACAAGTTGACAGTTGCATTATTTGACTACAAATTATAAATAAAAAAAGTTTCTTAAGGGTAACTGGAAAATATGCATAAAACTCGTTCGAGTACCAAGAGCAGCTAACTTGAATTAGATAACAAAAGTTTTCGATTTCCAATCAAATTTCAAGTCTTTTGCCTCAATAGACTTACACGCATGGAGCTTAAGGTGGAGATTAGATAAAACCAATCTAAACAAATATATTTAGTTTAATATTTCTAATTTATTACTCTGACTTACTTCACATGGTGCTATTAATATTACTGGCATAGTCGATGTAGCCAAATTATATAGCTCCACATGCAAAGCAGAACTGCAAATACACCAAAAAGCTTTCACAGCAACAAAGCGCACAAATATTTCATTAATTAACAAATTCAACATGCTGCAAATCACATAAGAACAGACACTAAACACACATAATGTCTATCTATGCAGTTCAATTTAAACTTTGACTCCCTGTAGAGATAATCGTCAGACGAATGACATTGATAACTCACTTGATTATCTTCACACAATAAATTATGCGCTCACGTAAGCTTAATTAATCTCACAAAAACTGAAAACTCTGCCAGAAATGCTGCAGCAAAGAGAGAGGGACAGGGAGGGAGAGAGAGAGAGAGAGAGTGCCAGCATACAGGTATAAATTGAGCTATCTAAGCTGACCTGCAATTACAATTACAGCTAGCTGGACACACACACACACACAGACACACCAAAGGGCTGCACACTCTGTGCGATTGACTCTGTGGTTAGGTGAGCGAGCACCTGCCTGTCTGCCTGCCTCTATAGACATGTTCAGCTGTACATCCGGTTGCAATAACCAAAAAGCACTTCCGTTGCGGCTAACCACAGACAAACACAAAGCAATGCAGATACCAGATAGAGATACAGAGATACAGAGCTACAGATATGCGGGCATAGAAATACATTCATCGGATTGTTCGATACAAGATTTGAGTTCAGCTAATTTGTGGGCGAAAATTAACTCGTAGCTGAGTCGCCCCCCTCCATGTTGGGGCAATTGAATAAATATAAATAGAAAAACAATTCATTAACGCCAGCTATTTTTGCATACCAAATGAGCCAAACGAGTGCCGCACTGAAAAGTTGTCAACGGAATTGTCAATTTTCCACACGTTAAATTTGGTGCGCCAAATCGTGGCCAAAAATCACGTAACGCATTTTAATTTGAATTTGTTTGTTGTTGTCAAACTGAACGAGCAGCACGGATAACCAGCAAGAACAAAGAAACTGAATGGCTAAGCAAGGGCAGAGGGCGCTGTCTGCTCTGCTCGGCTCTGCTCTTCTCTGTTTGAGTTGACGAGCAACGAGCAGCGGCAGCAGCGGAAATGACGCGCAAACAGCAAATGGCCGCCAACCGGAAATTGCTTTTGCTTGCAGCCCTTTCGAAGTGCTTTTCCATGTCCAACACATTGGACGACTGGACCAAAGCGGGGTGAACACTCGCGCCAGAGCGAGGGGGACTGCACTGCAATGGAACGTCAACAAGTTCAGTTCATTTTTATTTGTAAGGGGTCCGGCGGGGACTTTTGTTTGTTTGTTATGAATACCCTGTCATTAGGAATTGGAGAGATCTTTATTATCATATATTATCTATATATATGTTAGCTTTATTACAATATCCATTAATATGCCGTTGAGGCTTAATCAAAGTTAAGCGTATGTCTCAAAGAAACCCTTCAGCCTTTGCATACAGCTTAATCTCCTTACAGGGTATCAGCTAGTCATTCACATCATGCCCAGCGTTTAGGGTTTCGTTTCGTAAAGTTGGGCAGCTTGGGTCATTATGTATGTACTGCGACGCGGGCGTCAGTTGAAGGCCATTTGGTGCGACGTTTCTCGCGCCCCAACAGCCGTAAACATTTGCATTTTATACGGACAACGGCCACCTCAACCCGGATAAAAGAAACAAAACCTCAGTGCGCTGTGGTGTATGCCGGTCACGTGCTTCACTTACACGCAAAGCAGCCGACATTTGACGTTTGTTTTGCTCGTCATTTTCAACTAAATATATACTATATATATATTTGTTGACTACAATTACGCCCAAAGAGTCGACGGGTGGTTGGAACTGCGATTGCGATTGCGACTGCGACTGCGACAGAGACTATGGCGGAATGTCTTGCTCCTAAGCCAGTTCAGCAGTTCATGCCGTAAATTGTCGCGGGCTTTTGGGGCCACAGACTCAGGCCTCAACGGGCGGCCTGACCAATTTCCAGTTGTGGGTGGGGACATTTAAATGTTTTTGCCAAAGTAAATGTAAATAAAATACTTTAGGTTCCCTCTCTCTGAACGGCTGCTTCCTCCCCATAAATTGGCCAGCTAATGCCGAGGCGATTGTTTGTTTATGCTTTGTGGCTTAACTCAAAAATAAATGTGCTGCAATATGACTTTGTTACTTCAGTAGTTCAGATACGTTTGGCAAATTTCAATCTGTGTTTACTTGTAAATTGAAAAAAAAGGAGAAACAAGTAGTTTGGAAACTCTTTAAGTGTGCATTTTACAACTGGACTTGGGAAAACTGAGCGAATACTAAATATGCTTGAGCTAGGTGTATATTTGGGGAAATTTATTAGAAGCAGTATCAGTAGTAGTAAGAGCTCATAAGTATTTGGTAAATTGGTTTTCTGAAAATGTATGTAAAAGGCAGCAGAAGGCGTGGCCCATAAAGTATACATACTTTTGATCAGAATGACGAGCTGAGTCAATCCAGCATCTGTCTATAAGCAGCACGCGTATCTCTTAGTCAGGCACTCCTGACTAAATCCCTTTAACTTGTTATTAATAAAAGTCTGCTAAATCAAATAGCGAATTCTATATATAATTTATATAGCTCTACATTTAAGCATAAATTAAAATTCTTAACTTTTTCCTGCTCAGTTTTTCAGCTCTGCAACTATTTCAGCCACACATTAAATTTTGTCTACTCATTTGAAGAACTTGAATTAAACTTGTTTTTTTTAAACACATCAACTCTTTTGTTGTGCTTGTTTCACTACACATCTAGTATTTTCTTTCAGCTGCTCATTTTACTACATTTTTTTTGGTGCCTTTGAGTGCAAATTGAGATGCGAACAACTTGCAGTGCAGCAATTGCTGAGCCAACGCTTTGACTTTGTGCTTGGTCATTGCTTGTAGAGAGGGAGAAAAGCGAGAGAGAACTGCTGCTTTAGAGCATGTGTTATAAATCCTTAAAAATGGGGAATTTGGGGTATATGACATATGTGAAATGGCAGCAGCAACAGATGTGAGAACATTCGAATTATTTAAAATTATAAAAAGTAATTTTTGAATAATTCATTTTAGCAATATCTACTCAACATCTAACTAATATATTATATATAAAGAATATATATATAATATTTATATATATTTTTGTTTTCTGCTAGGGTATTTTTAAGCTCTCAACAAATTAAAGACTTGGTTTTTTGTTCACTTGTTTTTTAATTGCTCGCTTTTGGAATTTTTACCTCCGTTGGTGCGGCATTCAAAAGGATCTCAATGCTGACCAGAATTCTTGTTGTTGTTGCCATGGCAATGCATAACACGTGTGATGTTCTTGTTGCTGTTGTTGTTTTGCTTATGTGGTTTGCAGCTCAACGTACAAAATAAAAATTGCTGCGGCGTTTAATGAAAAGCGTAGCGCAAAGCGACAAACAAATTGCAAAATGAGCGCAGCTTAACAAATAGCTGAATGCAGGCCAAATGCAATGTGTGTGTGTGTGTGGGTGTGCGAGTGTGTGTTTGGGTGTGCCACTGAGCTAAAATGTCAAAGGTTTAAAGCCAAGGCATTGTGTACACTTAACACACACACACACAGACAGATAGAAGGCGTCGCATAAATTTCAATAAGTTGCCTACTTTGCGAGGCGCCGCTGCACTAAACAAGAGTTTGCTTGTGCATGTGTGTGTGTGTGTATGTGGGTGTGTGTAGGTGTATGCATGTCTGTGTGTAGGTGTCATCTAAATTCAGGTCACTTTAGTAGTCAGCTGCGAGTCAGCCTTTTGTGCAACGTCTCAAGCAGCTTTCAGCTTTTTAGCAGCCCCCATCGCTGCCAACGTTTTATTGCGTATACGCCATGTTATGTGCAACAATTTTTAAAGGCACTCACACACACACACACACACACACACTAATGAGCGTTAAGTGCGCGTGTGCATTGAATATGATTTGGCACTTGAAGTATAAAAACAACCTGAAGGCAAAACTAAAAGTCTGCCAGGGCAAAGTTTAAAGCTCAACATGTTTTTAGTAGCTGCTGCTGCTGCTGCTGCCGTGTATTCGTTGGAGCATGTTTAATAAGCAACGCCATTTTTCATGCGCAGTCAACAGAGCAGCAGCAGCAGCAACAACAACAGCTACAACCCACACAGCTGCCAGGCGAGATGACGAGCACCACAGAGCACATCAAGAGTTTTTTTTTTTGCTACACGCCATGCAAAATGTTGGTGCAGGACTCTCATCAAAAAAAAAGGGGCAGCACGCTTAAGCATAGAGCTTAAGGAATCCATTGACAAGCTTATCTAACAGATGATTAGGCAAAAAAAAATATATATTCTAAACTCTGAGCTCTTACTATGCATAAATATGTCCATAAATAAAATTTAATTGAAATTTAAAACTTGAGTTTCCAGCTCAGTTTTTGCAGAAAATGTCAAGAATTAATAAAGGATCAAATATCAATGGAAAATATATTGCAGAAATATTTTGGGGAAAATTATAAAATAAATAAAATTCTGGGAAAATGTGAAAAATGGCAAACGGCTATAACTAAATGAGAAAATCCATAACTATATATGTAAAAGGAATTAAGTGACAATAAAACAAGAAATATAAGACAATAAATCTAAAACGTAGTTCATTACGCAACGATTTATTTATTTATTTTTTATTGCTGCGCCAACTCATCAATAAAAATTTAGTTTTTATAAAATTTTGGCAAAGGCAAAACAAATAAGAGAAAATATCAAATTTCTTATTATTTTAAAGCAATTAAGTAAGATATGAAAATTTCAAAGCAAAAAATGTTATACTGTCAATAAAAATCAATTATCAGAAATATATATTTATAAATATATACATAAATATAGAAATATATTAACATATTTTTAAATATTAAATAATTGCATATTTGTAAAAAATAAATATTACAAAATTAAAATAAAATTAAAAATTATTTCAAAATGATGTAAAATCATATTCATAATATTCATAATCAAGATTTTCTTTCTTTTTTTAGAATTCAATTTTTTTTTATATTTCAAGAAATAAAGAAATTAATCTAGAAGCTATAAAACACTTGTCTTACTATGTTCTCTCTCAAACTTGATAGTATAAAAGACTATTCTTAGTATATTGTCTTTAACAATATTAGCATCAATCATATGCTCCTACTCAGTGCTTACTCAGCTACTAGCTCACAGAATGTTTTCTTTAATATATTTTTATTTCGAATTTAAGCTTTATTCAGATTGCCAATTCTCTCTCTCTCTCTCTCTCTCTCTCTCTCTCTTCACATGATATCAACTTCAACTTCTTCTACTATTTAATAACATTACTCTAATCGTATTCCGTTTCCATTTAGCCCACAGAACTGGCAAAAAAAAACATCCTTATCCATTTGCTTTGGCTGTATGAGTGTGCTGACACATATACATATATGAATTATGATGATGCTGCACAAAAGTGACATGCTATTTCATATCATATACGGAGTATCTACATATTTTTATGCTGTTCTAGACGATTTTTGTTGTTTGTGTGCGCTGCGACTAGTTTTGGTTACACTGGGCTTTGGCGGGCTGGGGTATGTGGCAGCTCAAACGAATTTGTCAACTCAGTGAATCATAAACAAGCGCAGTTATATGCTGCGCGACATGGTGCGCCAGACTATGGGATAAACAAATAAACAACCATAAAAACAACTGACGACGATGACGACGACGACGATAGCAACATCGAAATGAATGTAAAAATTGTGTTTGCATTGGAATTTGCGCGTGTAGATTTTCAATTAGGCGCTGGCAGCCAACGCTGCGTATGTGCAATGCCAGCACATTTGCAACTTTAAGGAGTTTGAGCTGAATGCGAACTGCACATCATGCCCAACAGCTTTTGGGTGACAAATGGCAGCGAAAGACGACACCCCCGAAAGCTAGAGAGGGCGAGGGCGAGGGAGGGTGCAGAGATTGGGCTGTAAGAGCTGTGACATTTGTTAGCATTAGGCACGTAGCTAAAACTGGGCAAGAGCTGAGTCTAAGTTGGGGGCTGAGTCAGAGAGCAACAGCAGTCAGCAGGACGTGTCGGAAGCAGCACGTAGTGCCAGTGGACATGTTTGAGCGGCAACTGTAGACAGTTTCACGTCTATTTAAGTGTATGTGTCTGTGTCTGTGTCCGTGTCTATGTCTGTGTGTGTTTGTAATAAATTTTACCTGCACATAAACAACTAGCGCAGCAGCAGCAGCAAAAACAACAACAAGCTTCAGACTTATTTAGTGCAGCAGTCAAGAAAAACTTTATTTTTATCTAAATACCCTGAAGGGCAGCATTATAATTTGTTCATGCAAGTTGTAACAGCTTAAAAAGCAATAAAGCTTAACGCCATTGTTATAGCCAAAATACAGAGTTATTGCAACTAGTTTGAGCGGAGCAGACATTTTTTAATGGAGTTTGTTAAAGTTTCATATTTTGATTTAATTTAAGATTAAGGCCGGGTCTGCACTAAAAACTGAAGATGTGAACTTTGTTTGAGCTATAAAATATTTACTTAAATTTATAAATTTGTTTGAGAACTCTTTGAAGTAATAGAGTATATAACGAACCTTAACTAGAGTCAATCACAATTATAATTTGTAGATTTACGTCAAATAAAGTGCTAAAATTTTTAATGACTCAAATTTTTCATTTTTCATTTCAGAGCATTCAAACTTCGCCTTTGGCAATCTAAATAATTATATTTATTTCCCGTTTGGGTTTACTTCGCACTTGTTGTTTTTACTCTAAGCTTTCTTACGTGTGAATTACGTTTAATTTATTTATGTTGAGCAAGAAAAACAAAAAGAAAAAAAAAACGGACAGTGGAAATTATGTTCTGTATTAGACACTGAAAATTAAATTCAAGCGTGGCATGTGCGGCATGTGGCATGTGGCATGTGGCAAGCAGTTCGAAATCATTGCTAGCTTCACTTTGGGCGCTGATTCAATTATTTAAAATGCTGCATGCAATTTTGTGCAGCAAAGTACTTAAGGGAAGCAGCTCCCGCTGCACCCGCTCAGCCCCCAAACCCCAAAATGTAATTTGTTGCTACATGCTGCATATTTGTATAAAGTGAAGCAACACACACAGACAGAGAAGTAGCAGAGCTGCCTGCAAAAAGCATTTACCTGAATTACTTTAACCTGAGCAGCAGCAGCAGCAGCAGCAGCAGCAACAGCAGCAGGAACAGCAGCAGCTGCTGCTGCATTAACCCTTTAATGGAGCTCAACGAAATTTTCATATTTAAGAACTCAAATTTTCTATGCAAATTGAAATTGCAAACTAAAATGTAAATATTTTTAAGCTGCAGAGAATTTATATTTGAATTTGATGTTGCCCTCTCGGGCGACGTCTTAAGAAGATTTTAATAAATGAAAAGTTGATATATATTTGTATGCAGTTATTTAAGTTATAATCACAGTTAAACAAATAAGAGTGATCTACTTGGGAGTGCTCGACTAGTATTTATCCGGCAAATAATGCCGGTCCTCAGAAAACTATATTTCTTTTCTGCTCTATTGAAGTCTATTGAAGATTTGGTTGGTCTACAAAACAAATTTGATAATTGTAGCTCTTAAAACTTCTCAGAGTTTTATGCAAATGGAAATTCTTATTAATAATTTGAAGCAAATCTATTTTGAGTCTGCTCTAGTAGAACTTATGAAATTTCAAGTCTCTAGCTCTTTTAGTGGTTCGATATCGACAAAGTCTTTAATTCAGATAGGTAGATGGATGGATGAACCGAACCAACAGGGCTAGAACGACACGCTTATTCCCATTTTCAATTGGTTCAGCTTATAAAATATATATAATATAAAAATATAATATAATCGACTTTTTTTAAACTCAACTTTTTATTTATTTAAGCAGCCTTAAATTTCCTATACACACTTTCAATTCCCATTTCCCCCTTACTATTTACAAATAAATCTCATATTTACTTTTCTTGAGCTGCTTTGTGGGGGTTAAGCTCAGGGAAAAGTTGCCTTGACTGTGAAATGTATTGCCTTTGCCTTGGCTTCATTTTTCAATTCTCACCTGTGCGCGCGGGCAACAGACGTCTACTAAGAAAGCGAACATATGCAGCTAGATGAGCAAATATCTCATGTAGCTCCCCACCTGCCCCTCCACAGGTGTGTGTGTGTGCGAGCATATAAATAACGCTAAGCTTAAAGCAGCTTTAGGGCATATGTATTTATCGTTCAGGCAAATCAAAAATGAACGCAAGGAATCAAATAAAATTTTCTAGTTTATGTTTATGAGTCAGTGGAATGAAAGTTTAGTTGGAACTTACCTCAGTGCAGAACAGGCAGCCGCATTGCAGCAGAGCTGTGGATTCGGCGGCTAGCTCCACGTCGACGAGGCAGAGCTTGCAGGTGAATTGCTGAAATTGCATGGGCGTGGCCGGTGTGCCCGCAGACGGCGTCACTTCCGCCGAGGCGAGCATTTCGCGCCGCTTCAGTGTGATGCCATCGCGCACAGAGCAGGCCTGAGCCGCCTGATTGGCATTGGCCATGGACTGCAGTGAGCTGACAGTTAGTGGATATGCGTGGGTGGTGCCAAAGGCGCCCAGTTCGATGCCGCCGCCAGCTGTGCTGATGGGCGTAGCCGGTTGCTCTTCACTGTTGCCAATGTTGCCATTGTTGCCATTGTTGTTGTTGTTGCTGTTGGAGTGCATCGTTGCTGTGGTCACATTGGACGGCGGACTCGGGCTGCTGACACTTGGCATGCCAGCGGAACTTTTGCGTGAGACACAGCCAACAGCAGCAGCAGTTGGTGTCGTTTCAGTTGCAGTTGCTGCTGTTGCTGTTGCCGTTGCCGTTGCCGCAGTGTTGCTGCCATTGCTCAGTCGTATCTGCGCATTGACATTGATGTGCGTCGGCTCCGACAGCTGTTCCTCCCCAGCGTCCGCAAAGCAAGCGCTTGTACGCCTGGGATGTATGCTCAGTGACAATGCCGATTCGGGACGCGGCACAAAGCCATTGGCCAAGGAGTAACGCGAGCCGGTAGCTGCCAGGGATAATAAGCTGGAGCATCTCGAGCATGTGCCCGCTCCATTGATGCTGTTCACACTGTGTCGCAGTCGATTCAACGGACGTATTTGCTCCACACCACCAGCACTGAAGATGCCGCTGCCGCCACGACCGCTCGGCTCATCGCCACACCCACCCATGGGATGCAGCGAGTGACTCTGATGGGTCAGAGCCAGGACCGTTTCGCATTTGCGCAGGCCCGTGTACTGTACAATCGATTGTGACTTCTCGTGGTGCAAGCTGCTGGCGCTGCCCTCGCGTCGCATCATGTGCCACAGCTTCTGCTGCACCACATTCAGGGAACTGCTCGAGCCGCTAATGCTTAGCCGACTGCTGCCATGACCATTGGCTAGCTGTGTGGACTGCTGTTGTTGGTGCTGATGATTGTGGTTGTGGTGGTGGTGGTGGTGCCGGCCAGCGGGATCGCGCAGCACCACATCCTGTTCCGAGGGCGTTCGCGTAATGCGTATCTCCGGCGAGGCGGGTCGCTGATTCGTCGGCTCACGCTCGCGTTCCTTTTCCTTATCGCTGCCGCGACTGCTGCTGCCCTTGAGCCCCACCAGCGACTTGAGAAAGTTCTCGAAGCGACGCCGACGTGGCAACTGGGCGCCAGTGAGTCCCAGCGAGCTCTCCACATCCGGCGCACCAGCTGTGATTGTGCCTGTGCCTGTGCCAGTGCCGGTGCCAGCGCCTGTTCCAGTTGCAGCTGCTGCAGAGGCTCCATTGCCCAGGCCGAGGCTGCTGACGGACAGCGAATGATTGTGATTGTGGGCGTTGCTGGGCAGGGAGAGGGAGATGCGCGTCGGCTGTGCCTTGCGCTCAGCTGCAGCGTCGCTAGCCGAAATGATGTTGATCTTGTTGCGCGCCTGCGTCTGCGTCTCCAGCAGCGCAACTGTCTCGTTTGTGTCCGAGTCGTTATGCTGCGGCGCGGCATGCGAGGCAGTGGCACTATGCTGGCTGCTGACGCGTGTCTGATGCTTTGTGTTGGCCAGATTGTGAATTGGCGAGGAATCCTGCAATGCGTGCAAGCAAATTGATATAATATATATATATATATGTGTGTGGGTATATATATATAACGATTCAATATCACTATCTATCTCTGCTCCGCCTATAAACGAGACAATTTCCGATCAAATCTTTGTCAGCTCACACGACTGAATCAAAACTTGCTTTACTCGAATTTTTAGCTTCACTTAAATTTTGAATTTCATACAGAACGAGCATAGGTTATGTAAAAAAAACTGCTCTTGATTGATAATTCTAAAAATATATAGTTCTTTCATAAAGTTCTAATCGGGCGCCATCAACTTCGTAATACTCGTTCACAGTTGGCGAACTGCCTATGGGCGGAGCATATAATTTATAGATCTATCTGTGTTTCATTTGCATAACTTGTTAATCTTACGTCCAAAGTGGTTGTTGATATAGTTATATAGATTATATAGTTTGTATAGTTATATTGATTATATAGCTACATTTATTATCTCTAAAGAGCAGTTTAGCATTAACTCACGTGCCAAAGTTTTTAGCTGTAAAACTGTGGAAGTTATTGCCTTTTCTTCTCATTTGCCAGCTGCCTATAAACTAAGCTATAAATATACTTCATTTATTTTTATCTATATGTTATATCTGACAGTATTATAGGTATATATAAATTACCAAGTCTTTAGCTTTACTAATGCAAAATAATATATATTAAAAGAATTGATACAGCCAATGGGTGTATGAATATATTGGCTGCTGATGCTAATCAATATGTATGTACGTATACATATATATTTTCTTTATGACATTAGAAATGCTATTTATATGTGCTATATGTTTTATCTTCTGCTAGAGTATCTATTTATATTATATGTTTTTGCTGAGAAAACGTGGACTTTGTTTGCCTTATTATTTTGATATTCTACAGGGCTCAAATGTGAAATGACTCCCTCCCTCTCTTTCTCTCTCTTTGTCCCTCCATCTGCTTATTCCCTTCTCTATCTCATTCTACCCCTCTGTCACTATCTATACCCCTATCTCTCTCTCTATCTGTTTATCCCTCTATCATACCTCTATCTCTCTCTCTATCTGTTTATCCCTCTATCTATACCTCTATCTCTCTCTGTCTGTCTATTTCCATCGCTTTCCTTATATCCTTCTCTATTTTGTCTTTCTCTCTATTTCGGTATCTCTCTTTTTCTGTCTCTCTCTATTTCTGTCTCTTTCTTTTTCCATGATTTTCTTTTTCTCTATCTCTCTGTATTTCTTTCTCTCTCTCCCTTTCCATCATTGTCTCTTTCTTTTTCTCTCTTTCTCTCTTACTCTCTCTCACTCTCTCACTCTCTTTTTCTCACACTCTCTCTGTCTCAGTCTCTCTCTCACTCTCTCTTACTCTCTCTCTCACTCTCTCTCACTCACTCTCTCCTTCTCTCTTTCTCTTGCTATATTTTCTAGTTAAATCGGTAAATCCAGTTTGTTTTGCATCTGACGTCAAAACAAGCGCGACTAAATACAATCTAATAAAAGTCAATAAATCACAGGCAACAATCACGTTTTTATGCCCTCTGTGATTAAAAAGTAAAAACATTTAATCTAAATCACATCGAAGACAATTTCCTGACAAGATTTATCCATGTGTTCTATAGGTCATATGGTAACTAGAGAATAAACTTAACAAAGTCTAACGAATTTGAACCCTTTGCAATTATTTACAACATATCGATAACAGCAATTGTCGCAGGGAATTCGTTTACTATTGATAGTTATCAATTTATATGCACGTGAGTTGTAATAATTAAAATTTGTCTACTATTTTCACTCTTCTCTCATTCTATTCTCATTTTACGAACTTATGATTCTTATTGATTTATCGTTTATTTAGTAGACTTTCCCCATTCCCTTTCAACTTACCCTCGAATCCTGCTCCAGCTCCTCCTCGAGCGCACTGTAGACTGGCGCGTACCAGGAGTAGGAGAGCTGTTTGCGCGCCGAAACAGCGGCGCCGGGGCCGTTAGCCGTTGGCGATGTCAGCCCCACGCCGGCGTGACTGTGTCCCTGACCGTGACTCTGGCCGTGACCGTGACCGTGACTGTGTGTGTGATGCTTGTGCGGCACAAGCTTGCCGCCGTTGGCGGCGTAATTAGGGCCAGCCGTGCCGGCGTTGATGCATGCAGCAGTGGTCACCAGATTGTTATTATAGTTCAGCTGTAGGCTGCGCCTTTGCTGCTGGCCGCGCGTGGACGGCAGATGCTTTGTCTGCTTGCGCTGACGCTCGCCGGCGCCGTACAAGCTGTGATGCTGGCGTCGCTGATGACCGCTGTTCGGGCCGAGCTCCTTCTTGGTGAAGATGAGCGAGGCGCTGTTCTTGCTAAGTCGTATAGAGCGCTGCTTGTCCACCACTGTGGCCTCAATGTGCGTCAGCAGTGGCACCGTCTCTGACAGTGGTAGAAGCGGCTGCAACTGCAGCGATGATTCAGCCGGAAAGTTAATGATGAAATTCTCAGCGGCGTCATCAAAGATGGAGGCGCGTGCCGAACTCCTCAGGCAATCGTCGCTGCGCGCCTGTGAGGAATGTCTGAGATCCTTGGTTGGCTGCGGCTGTTGCTGCTGTTGCTGTTGCTGTTGCTGCTGCTGATATGTGGCTGCTGAGCTATAGCTGAGCTTGTGCTCCACGAGCAGCTCGAGTGGTGGCAGTTTGGTCTGCTTTTGCTGCTGTTGCTGCTGATGCTGTGAATCCAAGTCTAAGCCCGTTGAGCTGAGCGGATGCTGTGTCGCGTGTATCTGCGTTGGCTGTGTTGCTGGCGTTGCATGTACATGAACGTGCGCCTGCTGAAACAACGTTTCATTCTGCTGCAATGCTGCAGTCGACTGCATGGCCATTGGCGGCCGCATTTTGGCTCACAGTGGGGCACAGATCGAGAGGGCAGAGTGAACACAGCTCAGCCGTGGCTGGCCACAACAACAACATGGAGAGCATAGTAGCCTGCAAAGAGCAAATGCAAAATATACATTAGAAACATTAAAAGCTTTTATTGGTTAACTTATATTTTTTTTTTTTTTATTATTTTAAATATTCTACAATTTTTCGGGCACTTTATTCAAACAGAAATTTCGGCTGTAAAAACAGACCACGAGGCAAACGCGGCGCTCTGTGCTGAGTTTTTGGTTTCAAATTGCTTTGCACTTTGGGCACTGCTGCCCCAATCCTTTTGGCCTAACAAAATACCAATGCGCTACACTATTCGAACTGCAGCGCTCCACTGACCAGGCCAACTCACTGCCAATTGCTTAGTTGGCAGCTCTCATAAACTAAAATACAACTCGGCCAAGATCGACTGCGAGTTACCCTCTAAAAATACTAAAAAAAAAGTCTTTTTAGCTAAATGTGAAGTATAAATATTAAAATAAAGTTTTGAGCATAATTTGATAACTAATTTTTGCATTTAAAAATATTCGAAATTTATAAATTATATATTAATTATTATAAAAAAAACCTATTTTAATCTATCCAAAATTTAAAAAAAAAATTGAAAAATATTAGAATAAATTTTAAATGTAAAAAAAATGTTCGATAAATTTAAATAAAGTTTTTAAATAATAAAATAAATTTTAAAAATTTAAAAAAAATTTAAAAATATTAAATGGAAGTTAAAAAATTCTATAATCAATCAATTGAAATACCAAAAATTTTTAATATTATTATTAATCTTTCTTAAGGAAAGTTTAAGGAACTATGCATACAATTTTGTAATTTTAAATTTAAAGTAAATAAATAATAATTAATTCAATAATATCATACTCGGATTCAAAGATGAATAATCAATTAAAATATTTTACAGTACCAAACATAGAAGTATTTCTGGCTTAAGCCAAGTTGCATTTTTTTATAAGCTGCATAAACTAATTTGCTGTTCTTTATCCTCTGATAGAACTTTTATAAGAATATCGAAAAATTTCACCCAACAAAAAGCACACTATGCCCATGTTATTTAAAATGTACAGGGTATGCACAGCGCCACCTTTACGAGCTGCAGTCGATTCTATGTGTGCGCGCACACCGAACCAACTGATTTGCATTTTTGCTTTTGTTTGATTTATTGCAATTTCTGCTGTGGCGGAATTTATAAAATTTTTGTAGCTTTCAATTGGAAATCGAAATCGGAATTCGGAATATGGCCTGTGCATTTGATTAGAGCGGAGCAGGATTGAGTTGGGAGCGGCCAAAATTGATGGCAACGTCACGTGGCCTTTGGGAAATTCAATTTCGTGCAGCTGCCCCGGCTCGCGGTGAGAATAAAATCGCACATTTCCTTCTTCTTCTTTTTTTTATGAGTTTTTCGGTTCAATTCGGTTCGCTTAAACTTGATGCCGAGGTGAAAAACGTCAATGAGAACCAAACCAAATCAAATGCCCAAAAATTTAATGTGTAATTAGAACGAAACGAAAGGAGAGGACAAAAGGGATGTGAGCGATTGCGTGTGGAATTATTCAATGAATTCCCACAAGACTGTCTGGGCCAACTTAATTAGCAGCTGTAATTGCAATTGAGGAATGGATATAGATGCTGTCAATGTCTACGTACTGGCATCAATGTCAACACGACAGCACAAATCAATGCGTCACACGCTGTCTGATTTGATCTAAAGAAAAGTGTTGTATAAGAGATTTGATGACATTCGATTACGATTAGAGCCAGATATTGAATTGCAACATAATCAATCATATTTGTAACACGCTCTACAATTTCCATGTGAAAACCCGTTGCAGTTGCACGTGAAAATGTGGAGTTATGGAAGCAACTAATCAAATTAGCCTGCAACAATGCACAGCCAATTAATCGAATAATTATCCAAATTACAGACTCCCAAAATTATGCTATACAAATTAGCTTCCCACACACGCACACTCGCTTATTTGTAGCTAATAAGTGAAATGAATTGGAAAACATAAATTCAACAAAGCGCTTTAGCAGTCACATAACAGAAGGTGGCGGCAGTAGGTGGAGGCCTGGCACTACGGGCAGCCACATAACAGCAGCAAACCTTGCGGGAGCCCAACGTGGCCATCGCGCACACTGAAGTCAATTAAGCTATTTGCGCACGACAGTGTGACCAAATTCTCCCAATGGATAACCAAATGCAAATTACAATTTAAAAAACAGAAAAAAAAAATATAGAACTAAAACATTAGCTAAGCCTGGCTGGAATTAAGGCAATTAAGGGAATTGTAGCGTTGTAGCAGTGGCATAATCATGCAACTACAACTAGATATAGGTATACGATACTATATGATGTGCTATGGTATACTATATATATACACATACTATATAGAGTAGAATCTGCTATAATAAATATGTATATATACTATATAGAGTAGGATATACTTTATACAGCTGTGTTCATCAAAATAGTAGTGCGACTGTTCAATATTTCAGTCGCACTACTATTTTGGTGAACACACTGAAATGTTAGACAGTCGCACTGCTATTTTTATGAACACAGTTGTATATATACTATATAGAGTCAGCAATACTAAAAAGAGTATATAATCAAACAAAGTAGTACTACATTATCTTTGTATCTTTTTCACACTTCATACAACTCTCATGCTAATTTCTTGCTTGGATCTGTTTATACAATCTAAGCTATTTGAATAAAGCTGCATTGTTAAGCTTAAAACTAGTTTTTCAATTAAAACCGACAGCTGGTAAGACATTTTGTATGCTCATATTCCACTGCTATCTTGATAGAGCCACGAAAAAATGCGTTCATTTTCGACTTCATTACAAAAAGGCAGCTGTCGAGTGGCAGCCCTAAGCGGTTGGCTCTGCATGCCAACGAAGGTATGTCAGTATATTAATTTTTGGTATGTGCGCACTATGTAAATGTGTGCGTGAGTGCGTCAATGTATGCGTGCCTGTGTGAGTGAGAGAGAGTGGTAAAGCGAGCGCACAAAAGTATGCAACACAAAAATGCGCGACTCGCATAATTTGCTCAGCAAGCGAGACGCAAAACAGCAAATGGGTAGCAGATAGAAGAAAAAGCAGAAGCAGAGGCAGCAGCTGATGGCGAGGCAAAAGAAAGCAGCAACAGGAGCAACAGCAAAATGCCAAAGATAAATTGCTTCTCACACGCCCAGTAAGCAGCCACGGGGCCAGCCGGGCCGAACAAGAAGGCGACATTTTGCTGTCGGTTTCGGTTTTGCTGCCACGCCCAAGTGAGCGCAGCCGAGCTACACACATATTCTCAAATTAATCGCTTTTAGCGCACATTGTGAACATTCATTTAACGCCATTTAAGCCAAGCCAGGAACAAGACCCAGCAAGACAAGCAAATTGCTTGAAAAAAAAAAACAGAATTGCGTCAAAGACAACGAAGATTAATGCGATCTGTTAATACGTCAAGTTTAATAGACAAATGCGGAAACTTCAGCCGCAAATATTTTCCAATGCTTACTGATTTCAGATCTATGAAAAACAAGTTAATATATATATAGTCTGAAATTGGGAATCTCCCAACTATAATTTGCAGCGCTTTGTTATAGGTAACTTTGTAAACTACACTACTTGAAATTATGAGCATCGCATAGAGAGGCGATAAATTGCAAGTATGGCGCAAATCGGAAACTC
The DNA here is from genome assembly GCA_035045365.1 of Drosophila leonis. Lineage (NCBI taxonomy): Eukaryota > Metazoa > Arthropoda > Insecta > Diptera > Drosophilidae > Drosophila > Drosophila leonis. The sequence goes on along the minus strand of JAWNPC010000110.1, from coordinate 14,347,820 downwards.
AAAGCAAATGAAAGGCAAAACAGCTTTAACAGATAAACAGATATTTGAATTAGACTGCTCTGATAGGCACTGCTCGACTAGCTAACACCCTGAATAAATATTTGTTTATACTTTAGAATCATCAATATATCAAATTAGATAGCCCTAGCTTGTAACATACATTTAAACAACAACAGGGTATAAATAGTACACATTACATTCATGATTAATTGAAGCCTTACTTCACTGAAGGTCACCAAAGGTTAGTTAGGAAAATGTCAAGTCTCGATGCCATTTGAATAAAACATATTCTTGATTAGCAGAACACGTTCTCTAATAGGCCAGCATTGAGTGTTAGGAGCAAATGCTTTACGTTACTTGCATGAATTTACATATTTGGGCAATAAATTGAATCAAAGTCAATTGGCTTGAATGGCTGTGCATTACCCAAGATTTAGTTAGCTATTAATACAATAATGTGTAGAGAAATACGTGAGCAAACAAACAAACAAACAAACAAACAACAGACTATTATGTAATATATTAATTGACTTTTGAAGTTCTCGTTCCACGCAAATATTTCAATGTGAACTTAGCGTAAGCCCCATGAACCGTGCCCAGCTAATTGACACACGTCAATTGGCCGTGAAATTAATTAGCCAAATGTCAACGACACGAAACATGGGGCAAGGGACACAAAACAGATAGACAGGCGGACAGCCGGTCAAAGGACATTCAGGCAATTTGGCAGCTTCAGCCTCAACAGTGTTGAATCAACATAGACTTACCATTATTAAATCTGCATGCAAATGCTGTCCAGTACCACAAATCGTTGACACTGCAATAGAAATGAAAGACAGCACATTAAATAATTATATATGGTTAGAATATCGAATTTAATTAGTTACAGAAAATAATTCAATTTCCATGCGCTGGCAATTACTATTCGATTAGATTTTAGTTTATTTTAGCAAATCATTGAATTATACAAATATTTTGTGAAGCGTGAAAATATATTACTAATTTCAAGCATTTAATTGTTATTTTCATCTTCCATTGTTAGCTGAATTGAAATAAATTCTGCTTGTTGAAAGATCAAAGGAGCATATTGGCTTGTGAAGAGGTGTTGGGCTAACTTTTAGAAAAGGTTTTCTTGATTTATTTAATGAAATATTAAAATTATTTATTGAAGAAAAAAAAAAAATTATTTTTAAAGAATTTTATGTATTTAATTTATTTTTATTAATTTTCTTTTTATTTATTTATTTATATTTTTATATTGACAAATAGATTTAAGACTTAAGATTATTTTATATTTATATATAATAATATTATATATTTTGTCCTTTAGAAAATATGCAAAATTAATAATTTTATTAATTCAATAATGTTTCCAAAATAGTATTTGTTCTTATTTGATAAAACATTTCTCAAAATATCACTTCAAATATAAATAAAAATTATTAAAGCATTCAGGGCAACATTTTTGACCCTAATTTATTTTAAATATTAAATAAATCCGAAAAATTCTGTATTATTCTCTACAATTATTTGTGAACATAAAAATAAATTTCCAGCGTTTGTTGAGTTTTCAATTAGCTGAAAATAAATATAATTAATGCCTCAATTGCGAATTTCTGCTGCACTTGCCACTCGCTTTATAAAAGGCCAGCAGCCAATTAGCAGAGCTGCTGCGCCACACCCCAATCGAAATTCCCAGAACAATTAAAACGGCTTTTGAATGGAGCAGCCAAATCAATGCAGCTAATAATGACCAGCCAGCCACGTGCCGCATGCCGCATGCCGCATGCCGCCTGATGAGGCAACTGCAACTGCAAATGCAAATGCACTGAACCAATTTGAGAGCTGCACAAAGAAATTGGCAAATTGTGAGAGAGTGAGAGAAAAATGAAACTCGCCTGTTAGAGTATCTGGTTAGCCGCAAATGCTCGACATGTGTGACAAGCGCCTTTGGGCCATGTGTGGTGGCATGAGTGGTGGCAAAGGAATTTTAATTGCAAGACTGTCACGGCTAAAGCCAAATGTCGGCCTCAATTATGGTGCTAATTAGACTTGGCAACACTTGGCCACAGGCACGCCCACCACTCACACACACACACACACACACACACTCATACAGTTGTCAGCAATGTTATGGACTTGTAAGCGCCTGCAACCACAAACAGCTGGCGCAATTGAAACTAAATAAGATTCCAAGAGAGCCGTAGCTAATTATAAATAAATTTAAAGATATTTATACAAATCTAGAAATTTACAAATTTACAGTAATTTATATATATAATATAATTTAATACCATGGGATAACTTCAACGAATCACTTTGGCTAATAGCTTAGATGCTTGACTTGCTTGAGTTGCTGCTTTTGACACTTCACTCACTTGGCTAATAAATGCAACAACAACAACAATAACCAACAAATTGACATCACTTGCACTCGGTAAATAGACTTTTAGCTCAAGTGTAAAAGCTACTAAGCAGCGCAGCCTTCAATCACAAAGTTATTTCTCTAAATAAATATCTTTCAGCTGCATTGTGCAAAATGTTTATACTAATTGCAGCTGCAGCAATTTAAGCTCATGTTTTGACCTCTGTAAGCCGCCTTGTTCCCCAGGCCAAAAGCCGCTTAGGTCTTAAGTCCTGTCATTTGGTTAAACAGAGAACATGATGCGACATATGCGCACTCAAATGCAACTAATGGAAATTAACATAATCAGGCCAAGGTACAGCCAAATTATAAAAACAAACAACTCGCCACAGCATCTGCTTTGTGTACATTAACATACAGTAGCTGCTGTGGTCTATGAAATGTTTAAGAAACTAGCACGAGTTGACTATTAATGTTGAGTATTTTATATGGTGATATATATTTCATATATGTATGGGTGTCTTAGCTTCCTTCTGTCTGTTACACAACAATTTGACCTCTCAAAATAAGCGCAATAGCAAAAGAAATTGTCAGACAATGAAAACGCTTAGAGATATTATGTTGTTTGTGGTTTCATTTTGTAGTCTCACTTATGCCATTAGGTAGAGAATAGCAGTGCAATCAAATGGGCGCCTAAGCTGCGCTGGGAGTGCCTCAAGCGAATGGTTCAATTTGAATGACTCGATGCAATAGCAGCTCGAAGATACGCCTCGAGCTCTGTTTGACTTGTTATCGTTGACTAAGAACTGAACGTTGCCCCAGAGATCTATGCTCATCAGAGTTGACTAAGTAGCCCAATTTCTACTTCACAGCATGCAGACAGCCCCACAAATCTGGGCAAATCTTATTGAATATTTCAACAGCTGCATGTTATCGCTGGCTTACGCAGCTGCTGAAATATAGAATAGTTATTGGCAATTATAGCAATATACTTTGGTCAGCCAATATATAAATAATATAGAGTCAAGCTATGTCATCTATAAATTCTCTCTGTAAAGTAATAAAATTCACTCAGACTTTGAGCTGAGATGCTGGGCTGCTGGCAATCTAAATCTGATTGCAATTTACTGCGCTGAGAAGTAGATTCTTTCTTTTATTATTATTATGCAAGCCGTTGCAACTGGCTCAAGCCAACTTAGGTCATAGCAAAAATAATCTTGACTTGGCCAAGTTAAGGCTAGAATGTGGCATATGCACTCACACACAAACACACGCACGCTTACCACAAGTAATACCGACACAGACAAGATGCGACAGCTTGGGCACAGTATAATATATAAAAATAGAATCAATATGAAATCGACAGAGCAAGAGAAAGAGAGAGTGTGAGTGTGAGTGTGAGAAAGGGACAGGACACAGCTGAGGCATTACCGAGCGTAAAGTGCAAAGTTGAGGCCAGCAGCTGTCATCAGCGTGAAACTCATCAGCATCAATAATCAAATGGAATTTCAATCAAATACGTGACGCATTCTCATCTGCAGCTGCAAAAAGTCGACAGAATTCACCTGGCTGGAAAATAAAAAATATATAAAAAAAAAGAAAAAGAATGAAAAGAAAAGAAATTGCATAAAATGACTGCAGTTGGGCGCACGCTAAATGAGATACAGCATGATGAGATGAAGCTACAAGATACAGTTGACGAGCAGGTGTGTGTGTGTGTGTATGTGTGTGTGTGAATTGCAATGAGTGCAACACTTAAAAGTCTAGACTGAGTGGCTGTGGCAACGTTCTTTTATGTGATATGATAATTAAATATGATATGCATAAAAGGGCGCATAAGAATGAAGTTTTTAACGTCACTGAGATATGGCATTACAAATACCCTTGTAGAGGTATGAAAGGTACAGGTAAAATATAAGTTTCCTATGTGTTTTTAGTACTCCTTTTTATGGAAGTTGGTTCTTAATCAGAATTAAGTTATGTTGGGAAAAAGAAACATATTGAATATGCCACTCAAAGAAGCCTACGCTCGTATACTTAATACGAGGTATATTGCCAGTGCTATATAAATATATAAATATATATTTATATATATATATATATAGGCATCTGCTTCAAGTCCTTACACTCTTTATCACATAATTAAAAAACCATTCAAAATGGAGCACAAAAAAAGCAGAAACTCAACAAGCAGCAGCGACAGCATTTCTCGCATTAAGTATACGCCTGGTTGGCCCTCATTGTTAGCCTGGTTCTTTTTTTTGTGGCCCTTTTGTGGTCTCGCCTAACAGCAAGTTGCCTGCTAAACTCTTTCTAATGAACGTCTTTAAGTCATGCCATAACCAGATTGCAGCAAATGCCGCTCACGCAAAGCTTATTATGCACTTTCTCCCTCTCCCACTCTCTCTCTCTCTCTCTCTCTCTCTCACTGTAATCAGCATTTTGTTTGCTCTGTTGCAATTATACAGTTAAATTGGCATTGTGGCGGCAGCGCAACTCATTTCGCTATGCGATAGCCGAAAAATGCACAAGCACCGGAAATGCTGTTGGCCGCCTTCACTGAGTACACGCAAAAGGCAAGTGGCTGGCAGTTGGCAGTTGGCAGTTGCAGCTGCCGCCATTTTCATGTTGCATGTTGCAACAGACCACAAAGAGACGAAAACAAGCCCGTGGCAAGTGGCATGGCAAGCAAATTGACTTGCAACCAGCTGCTGCTGCACCCCCTCAAGCAATCGCGCTGTTGCCTTTAATGTGTCACTTTAAAGACATCAAGACATCGTGGCAACTTCTTGTTGCAGAGCTGAAAAAACATTTGTTGTTCTTAAAACGACAGCAAAAGCAAATGTGCAAATTAGCAGGAACAAGCAGCAGCAGCAGTACAAAAAAAAAAGGAAAAGAATACACAACATTTGCACTAAGTACTTTAAAGGGATTTGCAACAATTATTTTGTTGTTTCAGTAGTCAAGCGGGATTTAAGCAATGATACTTCTACTGCTGTCATTGAGGTAATTAGCTAAAGAGTTTCACTGCTCAGATTGCATTTTATTTATATATTTTTATAAGTAAAGTAAAGCAAGAGTGCAGGGAATGCCTCACTAGGAGATACCTTGAAGCCTGCGTAGAGCTGCTTGCTAATCATTCTACACAAATCAGAATCAAAAGCCAGACGAACTCGACTCAGATTGTCTTCTTGATGAAGAATATATATACGTTATAGGCTCTACCATGGTTCATACAGCCTGTATTAACAAAGTATTATGTTTATCACTAACATTTCAGTCGCACTACTATTTTTATGAACACAGTATATATGTATATATCTTACATTTAATGCTGTTATCATATTTCTTATATCATTTCGATTTACATATAGTTACTATTTGCATTAACTTATATTTCCAAGATACTTTCTCTGCTATGCTCATTCCACATAAAGAGAATTTCTTAAACAGCAAAGCTCACACATTTCTTCAACTTTGATTGCATTCTTCAAGTTCTCCTTCTTCTTCCGCTTACAGTTTGGCCCTGAAAGGAGCAACGAAATTAAATTGTGGCAAGCAATTTTTCTCGCCACTTTGTCAGACTTGTCAGCATGATTGAAGAAGAGCTTGTTAAGTGCGCTTGCTAATTAAATGGTGAGCATGCGAGCTAAGAGACGGACGTACGGACGGACGGACGTATGGCATGCGGCATGCGGTATGTTGCATGTGGCAAATGGGGCGTGTGTTAAGCACAAAGTTGGCATGTTAAGTCTTAACCCTGATGTGCCTGACAAATGAAGGATTTTCGGCAACTCGGAAACTTTTGCCAAAAGCCTTTCAGTTGCCAACGTGACAGTGCGAATATTAAGTGCATGCGAAAAACTAACAAAAATTGTCAACTGTAAATGCTGTTGTTACTGTTGCTATAACAATTGTAGTTGTAGTTGTAGTTGATGTCGCTGTCGTTGTCGTTGTCATTGTCGTTGTCGCTTGCGCATGATTTCCGTGCTTAAAATTTCCTGTTCGAAACTGACATAAAAGAAGGAAGTGCAAGCGACAGAGCACGCAGGCAGTTAGACAGGCGGTCAGACTGACTGACTGACTGACAGCCAGACCGAGAGACAACTCAGACAGACGGATGTGTAATACAAATGCAGATGCACAGAGACGGTATGAATAGCTGCGCCACTTGTGTGCGGGCGTCTTTTTTGCTCCTATATAAATATATGTTATATATATGCACGTCTCTATATGTAGAGTATGGCAGGCATTGCCTGTGCTCTCATAGAGAAAGCCAATGGTAAAAGAAAACATGACGCAGCCACCTTATGCCGGGGGGTTACCAAGCAACCAACCATCATCCAGTCGAGTATTTAATGACATTCTGCATTCACGTGCTTTTCTTTCTTCTTTCTTTTGCCGTCTGCACAGTTGGCTTTCAAAAATATTTACATTGATATTTGTTTCGACTCGACTGCGGCAACAAGAGAAATATTATTACAAGTCCCTTTCACACACACACACAAAATGGAGGCTAAATAAAGGGGGAGCTATACATACGCTACTGTGCATTATATAGCCATGTGATTAACATATATAGACAGAGCATAGCTAAACAATCGAAATATGAGACTTTGGCTGCAGGCATTGAGCTATCAAGGCATATTTAGCTGAAGCATGTGTGATTTTTCCCATAATAAAAGTTGATAAGGGATAAGAACTAATTACGGAATATTAGACAAACAGAAAATACTAATATCGACTTGGCTAGAATATAAACTAAGAGATTAAACTATAAAAGATCATAAAATGCTACTTATTATATATCATAGAAAAGGTCATCAATTTTTACTTTTACCATTAGAAAATATACAAAAAAACTTGAGAGTGAGTTATGGGGTATTTATAAGTCGATCAACTACAATAATATTTATACACATAAAAATTAGTTTTATAATCTGTTCACCTAACGAATTTGTATTTGTATAAACACCTTTTTTTTATTTTTATATAATTGTATTTTTTATTAAAAGTCTTTCCTTTCATTATTTTGAAACTATGTAGTAAAACTATTTATAGTATCAAAGTGCCAGTTCCATTTGCATCCATTTATCAATTTGGCAAAGTTTTTGTGAAAACAAAAACATAAAAAATATAAAAAAGTAAATAAATCCAATGGCAACATTTCTCGTGATTTATTGCACACCAAATTAATTGAGAACACTCGAAAAACAGGCAAAAAACAAAAAGAGAAGAAACGAAGCGATGCGATTACCAAAAGCAAAAAACCAAACAGCAAAAGGGAACGCTTAAAAGTGAGTACTACTGAGAAATTAATTGCACTTCTGAACTTTTGCTTTGTTTTCTTTTTTATTTATTTTGCTGTTTGCTTTTTGGATACCCTTCATAAAACAAGAAAGTTGCGATAGCAAAAGTTATGGCAATCATTTATAGACTTTTGATAGGCTGATAAGGAACTATATGCAAATGCCTATTTACTTGAATTTCATTTGAGTTTGCTCATAAATATGTTAAGAAATATTGATTAAAATTGTACAAAAAACTAGTGGAAATTTACAAAAGAATATATATATTTTTATGAAGCAAAAAATCTTGACTTTATATATGTATGTATGTATAAAACTATATATATATATATATATATATATATATATATATATATATATATATATATATATATATATATATATATATATATATATATATATATATCTATAAACTAATAAAAGTCATTTACAGAGTATTTATATATGTTTTTAAGCATCAAGTTTCATTAGGACTTTATGAAAATATACAAAAAGAATCTATACAAATTTGTTAAGAAAGAAACAAGCAAAGCGTATCTGCCAGTCTAGTACACATCTGCCAAATATATATATTAATTTTATATCTATAGATATACATATATTTATTTGTTGTTCTCACACACAATTGAAACATTTATATCCGGGGTTTTTCATGTTTTTTTTTGTTCGTTGGCATTTGTTACAGTACAGCAAATTCAATTAAACAATGCAATCGCATAAACAAATCTACAGCAAATACACAAGCACACACACACACACACACACACACACACACACACACACACACACGCATTTAGAGCGCGCGCGTTATATTCCGTGGGGACCTCCCACAAATTGCGGGGCATTTGTGTGCAAGTGTTTTTGGTTTTTTTTTTTGTTCTGCTTTTTTTGCCTCTTTTTGTTTTATAGTTTTTAATTGAAAAATATGCAATTAAAAGTCGAATGCATATGAAATGCATTGCAGTGCAAACTGGGCGTATGCGCAATTAATAATCTACGTAAATGGCATGAAAAGAAAAGGCACAAAAAATATTAAGAGTCGACGACAAATTAATTTAAGCACTTAATTATGCCATAGATTCAATTAAATTACATGTCATTTAATTAAGCCCATGAAATGCACAGCGCTTAATCATTTACACACACAAAGAGAGAGAGAGAGAGAGAGAGAGAGAGAGAGAGAGACATAAACATGTAAATATATTAATAAAGAAGTGTAAAACGAGGGACAATTGATGAAAATACGATATAGATTGAGTAGATGTCAATTCAAGATGTTCGTTTCAAGTTATTCCCTATGCTAAAGGGCAAGACAAGGGACTGCTAAATAAACATAGTTGCATTAGCTGACAAACTTATTAACCAACCTATATAAACCAACTTTTATCAGCTTTATAGTTAACTTAACTGCTTTACTCCAGCTAGTCATTAGCTAACCCTCGCATATATATAGACTAGTCTATTCCCACATATTTCACATTTGTATAGCCCTCGCAAATAAACAAGAGCCCTGCAGTTGGCCAAGCCAAGTGATAAGCAAACAAAGGCGAACAGGATAACGCCGCTATTGCCCGCATGCCAGTCACAAACTGTTGCACATACACACATATACTATATACATATATGCACATACATTTATCTATATATACATATATGTACACACACAGCATGTACATACCATAATTTGGCACACGCCATTATAAAATATTGACAGCAGAGCAAACAAGTCATGGACAAGGGTCCAAGTTCGCAGCATGTAGAACCAGGCACCAGCTCCACATGCCAAAAGTCACAGCTCAGCATGTGTTCATGCATGTGTATGTCTCTGTGTGTGTGCGTGTGCATGGCATGTGCGCGTGTAGTTGTAGCAGAGAAGTTACTCATTCAATTAACAAATTCAATTTCTCAATTAAAAAACTTGATATTCGCACAGAGTTAAAGTTTTTAGCTGCTATTGAGGGAAGACTGATTCAGGACTTGAAGTTAAAAACTTTAACAACTGCTGGCAGGTTTCACAGGGTTTCGAATTGATTGGCAATGGATTTTTATTTAATATCTCAAATGTTTGGCAGCTTTATGAAATTCACGAATCAAGAGAAAAAAGTAATCATAAATTGGAAAATTACTAAAATTGATAATATACCAAATTTAAAGACCCAAAATAATTTACGAGTTTAAAGTTCAAGAAGATTAATTAAAATATTAAACAGAATTTTAAATAAATACCCTGTAAGAAATAAAGCTTTCAAGACTTGACTTTGAGCCTTTGGGCTATGGATTTACAGCTCCGACTTAAATTACATTTGTAAAAGTTTAACCAAAACACATAATCTACGGCATCTGTTCACACAAGGTGTGGTTCAAAGCTGACCAGGCACACACACACACACATACATATATAAACCCGCACACACAACCAGACTCTTCTCGTCTTTCACTATGTTGATTTAGCAAACATATTTTAGATAAATTGTTACATTTTTGTTCAAAGTTTAGCTTGAGGTGGCAACAGACCAAATGTTTGGTTAACTTAAAGTTAAATTTGCTGCAAAAATAATTGCATTAAAGCTCGAAATCTGACTGCATATTGCACATTGAGGCAACAGCATATATAATATTGACGTATTTATTATAATTAATACTGCCAGCAATATGATAAAATATCAATTGAAGTATTACTCTATTGTTAGCGACTAACTAAGCTAAACAATGGAGGCATTGTCTATACGGATTACTGAAAACGTATCGCAAAAACGCAGACATGCAATGCCTGCCTAACACACACAATGCCATTCAGTTTATGCAGATAATTACACGCTTAATACACAAGTTGAAATGTACATAGTTTATATATATATATATCTTATTTATATATACTTGCCACGCTCAATATATATTGTTAAGGAATTGATGGAATTGACCTTACCTGTAAAGAGAAAGAGCAAAGAAATTCAATTAGTTTTAAGTTCAGTTAAGTTAAGTTAAGTTAGTTAAGGTAAACAATATAAATTTGAAGTCTAATTGAAAGTTTTCGGCACATTCCAAAATGTTTGCTTATGAACAAAAATATATTTCCATTTTGTATTTTTGTTGAGTCTCTTTCTAAGAGTTGCAGTTCAGCATTCAACAGTTTCAAGTCAAATATATGATAAAATATGCATTCTTTTGTCAGCTTTTTTAGTACGTAACAAAAAAAAATAGCTCAAGTGAGCCTCAAGTGACCTAAGAGAAAGCTAGCTAACAGCTGAAACGAATAAATTTGATTTAAGCTAGTAATAACTTGAATAGTAGTATATAGTATATAGGGATATAGGCTATAGAAACGCCGCTATATATATGTAACAGAAGATCGTAACCGCTGGCTATTTGAAAGCGTGTAATAACACAATGATTTATCATCCCATGCACGTCGCATTTAATTAAATTACGAGTACGCAAGGAAGTCGTTTGAACAATTTGCAATTTGTAGCCTCAACTGTCGCCGAGTGGGTGTGGATCAACAACAAGGTGTCAAGTCTTATCAGCTCATGTGCATGGAGCGACAGCAACTGGAACAATCTTGATTGATGCTGTTGTAATTCGGTGGCAGCGACAGCACCAACAGAGCAGTCAAGACAAGTAAAAGCCACTTGATAGTCAAGTCTAGTGCTGAGCACTTGCTTGCAACTGATTGCAACTGAAATTGATTAAGCACAGCAAACATAGATATATATTTATATATATTGCAACAAAAAAATTTAGCTAAAAGTTCATTAAAATGTGAAAAGTATCAAAATTAAAATATAAAAAAACTTGTATTTATTTTAAGATACGAATCATGTCAGATTAAGATATAATCTGTTAGTAAATCTGCTTCATTTATAAATATTACTATATATATATATATATATATATATATATATCAATTTGTCAACTTTGTTTCAGCTTTCGAAATTATACTCGAAAATAAATCGCTAAAACGTAATTTTGTTTAATAAATAAAACACAATAACAGCTTTTAGTAAGCTTATAAACAATTAACAATCACTTCACAGCATTTCATTTTGTTTTGTCAAGTAAATAAATGAATATAAATAATTATTGTGGCTTTTAGCCAAAGCGGATATCACAATGCTGAGAGTTATGTCAACTCGACTTTTTATTCAGGTTAAATAAAAACAATTAGCAAAAAGTGCAATCAATAAATTGAATGCTCATCAAATATGTCGAGTTGTTGTTTAGTGTTAATGGAATTGATGACCAAAATTTGGTTGCATAAAAAAGACAACTAAATTGGCAACTGATCAACTTGAAGATACTCCTTAAAGCAGTTGAAAGTTAAGTAAACAAAACTTTAATGAATGTACCTATATTTTTTATAGAAGTTTTCAGTTACTCTTTAAATTTTCTATTTAGTTCTTAGACTTTTACGCTTATTGTTTTATATTAAATTCATAAGTCTTAAATAACTTTTTTTATTTTACTTAAAATTATCAAATAATAAACGTTTTTCTGCAAATGGAATCTTTGTAAATTTGACATTTTTCACACTAAAATTTGCAAAAAATATGAATTCGCAATTTCAATTATAATTCCAGCCTAGCTTGGAACACACACAAAGGTCTTTGCCTTAAACAACTTGCATTAAGAAAATGGGTCTTTGAATAAAATAAAAAAAATAATATTTATAATTGTCTGAGCCCATTTTCAATATTACTATTCATAAATGCAATTGCATTTAGTCAGCAATTTTGTTAAGTGATTTGCAAGTGCAGGCACGCAAAATGTTGCACTTGAAGCATATATATATATATATATATATATATATATATATATATATATATATATATATATATATATATATATATATATATATATATATATATATATATATATATATATATATATATATATGCATTCATATATCTGTTATCGTCGCTTAAGGCAGCATAAAAATCTTTCCAAATTGAGTGCATAAAATAAATACAACAAATATTCAAGTTGCGTCATTGACGCCTCAATAGGCATTCGATAGGTATTTTCATTGCAATTTTTGCATTTTTTTTGTATCTTTTATAGCTGCTGCGGATTTGCTATTAAATTTATGATGATTACAAAGTTGTCGTAAGCGTTGCATTGTATATGTTTCATGTGGCTGCATCATTATTTCCACGCGTCTCGATAAACATTTTTGAAATAATTACAGTTAATGCTTAATCGAGTATGCATATCGATCAATTAGTTGGAAAAAATATTGAGACTAGCCTATAATTTCTCTCCCATAGCTATTTTCTATTATTAAATATGATAGCTTTTATTCAAAAGAAAACAACAAAATTACACATTTTAGTTACAAGTGATCCTATACTTTTGTGTACATGGATAAAAGCGTGCATGTGATGTGTGTCTGATATATGTATATATTTATACATCATTTCCAAACTGCTGTAGCTTTAACAGAATAGCTAAATGACATTACAAAGGCTATAGATGATATATCTATTTATAAGTTTTTAAGCTAGCATTTTGAAATGAAGATAAAGACTTAAGCTAAACCCAACTCGCATCTATAAGTTAATATACAAATTTGTTTTGCGTTAATACATTTAAATGTATTTAAATATTTTTTCTCAAATTTTATGAAAAAAGAAAACATTTTTTATATATTTTTTAATTTAACATATAGAAGCTAAAAACAAGTAAGAGTGCTCTAGTCGAAACTGCTCGACTAAGAGATACCCTGAACCCTGCGAAGATTCGATATTCAAATCATTTTACGCTTCTTTTATATATACATATATACAAAAAACACACACACACACACACATGCACACACACACACACACACACATGCACACGCACGCACAAGCACTTGCTCTGAAAAACAAAGTAAAATTATCGATTTTTATCGATAATAAGGAAATGGGATGAGTTATCGAAAAAAAATTGATAAACTCGTACTGCGTAAGGTATACACGAGTATGCATTTCAAATTTCAGATCTCTAGCTTTTGTGGTTTACGAGATCGCTGCGTTCACACGGACGGACGGACGGACAGACGGACATGGCTATATCGACTCAGTTTGTCGAGCTAATCAAGAATATATATACTTTTTGGGGTCTGCCACGCCTCCTTCTGCCTGTTACATTCATTTTCACAGAAACATTATATCCTGATTTCCCATTTTCAATGGGTTCAGGGTATAAAAAGGATTTCTCCTAAACTGAATTCTCTAATCAAATACTATTTAATTTTTCAGCTTATCTTGCTTAATATTGGACTTTAACATTTTTTTTAAATTTCCTCAATAAACTAAAAATTGTATTGTATGAATTGTTTCTAATTTGATTATCTTTTACTTTTTCGTGAATTTTATGAATTGTTATTTAAGCACGAACTTCATTTATATAAAATGATTTGGCAATAAATAAACACACACGCAATATAATCAAATAAACTACGTGCTGAAAGGCAGGCGCTAAAAAAAAAACCAAATGACCATTAAGAGTATTTAAAATACTTATTTAAAAATATATGGCGCATATGAAAATAAATGTCAACCGCAAACATTATTACTGAACAAAAAGCTGAGTCACAATCGAAACAAACGTAATCAATTATATTGTTGCGATTGTATTCTTGATTCAGTATTGTATATTGAGTACAATCTTTAGGCCCTAAACGTTTTTAAAGCGTTTCTTTTGTTTCACCTAAGAATAGTTATCAGCAGATAAGTTCCAGACAATGAGTTGGTGGATATAATAATAAGAGGCAGAACTGTTGCTGAGCATCTGTGAAGCAAAAACGTAAAATCATGCTGACATCTCTTGTCTAGACAGTAGAGTCTGCTCTGAATGTGGCCAGACACGAAGCTTATGCAATGCTGCAGCCTTCAGCATTAGCATTCGAAACGCTTGGCTGCCCCCTAAGTTTTGTGGCATCAATTTCGATTTAGATGCCCACGAAAAGCTTTCAATAAAAGCGAAAAACAATGCCCCAACATTGTAAAATGGCACACTAAAATGAACAAAATACAAGTTCAGTGTCAGGGGCTCGCTCGCTCGCTCGCTCGGGCAATAAACATCATAATGATTCCCCATTCAGCAACGAGCAACAACAGATTTCAATTCACTTGGGCACCAATGCTACAAATGTTTAGAATATGTGTTTGTTGACGAACATCAGCTGTGCTTCAACAAGAGTGAGGCTGAATGGCAAAAGTGAATGTAAGTTTATCTCCATGTATAGGATTTTATGTTGAGAAAAACTTGAATTAGCTTTAGGGGTCGTGCCTGTCAGTTCGTAAAGTAAATATCATTTTTAATTTAACATCAAAAGTCAAGTCTATAGAGTCATGGTCCATAAACCTTATGCATAAACATTTATAATAAAAATTCTCTATTTGTATTTGAATTGATTGATAAATAAAAATTAAAATAAATGAATATATTTTTAAATAATAATAAATATTATCTATCAATTTTCTTTGATTAAATCTTACAATAAATAAGTATCATCTATATACTCAGCTCAAAAGACCTTTCTAAAGGACATCTCTGAAGCCACCAATACAAAGTTAATTTCGTTTTAATTAAAACTCTGTGCGAACATGCATTCGTTTTTAATTTCCTTTTGATTTGACTTAACCACATTGCAACATCTGTCCCTCTGTCCCTCTGCCCTTCTGTAAACCCAACCAGCCATGGGCCCTTTTCCTCTCATTCAAAAACCAAAAACACAAACAAAAAATTAAACATAAATAAAAAGCGAACAAATTAAGCACAGTAAATGTTTTCACAGCAACAGCAACAGCAACAGCACCAACAACAAACATCAAAAGTAAAACAGGAAGCAGCTGCAAAATAATAATAAAAAAAGAAACTCTGATTTCATGTAAACACAGCATAAAATTGGCAATTTAATTGGGTTAATTGCATTGACGATAGCAGTGGGAAAAATTAAATTTAATTTATTTCCCAATTGTATACAGAGCTTAATTTCTTTCTATAATAAATCTGCCTCATTAACTTTTCACATGGTTTTCGGTTTCAATAAACGGAATATTTATTTATTTATTTATTTTTTTTAAGATTTTCGCATGCAATCAAAGTCGGGGCAAGAGAAAATTCTTCATGAGAAACTTAGGAGTTCAGAAAATATTACAGATACAGAAAAATATTACAGATAGTTAAGAAAGATAAGAGATATTTTATATTTATAAGCAATAGAGTGAAGAGTTTTCAATGCAGGCAGCAAAGACCGTACGTCAGCAGACTATAGCCTCCTGAAAGGCAAAATGGTTATGCGAAAGATACGGGAGATGGACTGCAAAAATCATCCCCGATCTAGAGCAGTGGATAAATAAAAAGCACGGTGAAATGTCTTTTTATCTGACACAAATGCTCTCTCGAAAGTACCTAAATAAGATGGGGAAAACTGCCGAATCCAGCTGCATTTACTGCGACAATGCAATGGACGACGCAGAACACACTTTCTGTAACTGCGAAAAGTGGTCAGAAGAAAGAACCGACTTGGCAGAAACTGTCGGTGAAGTTAAAGTAGAGACTATAGTACAGCAAATGTGCAGCAGCTTAGATGCCTGGAAAAGAGTCTGTGACTTCGCCGAAAAGGTCCTCCGGCGGAAAAAGCGGGACCTGGACGCAGGTAGTGCATATACAAGGGCTCCACCTTGAAGGTTAATGCGGGATAGCTCCTGGTTCCAAGGTGGGAGGCAGCCCGAGAAGAGGAGGTTTTTTAGTCGGTAAGCAGTATTGCAGTGTGACACACCAGCCAGAGTGACGACCTGACTGACGTTGCATAAAGCATTTTTACCTACCTCAGCCACACAAAAAAAAAAAAAAAAAGTAATAGAAATTTAAAATAAAATACTTTTGTTATTAAAAAAATAAATAAAATATAAATATTAAATACATTCTTCATTAAAAATTTAAGGGAATACGTTTAAAATAATGGAATATTTTTTAAAACAAATTCAGCTGATCAAAATTAAAATTTGTCTCGTACTTTTTAGTAAAAAGGCACAAATTTCTATATATTTATTATTAATTTAGCAAAAATAAATGTGTAATTACAATGGCAAAGAAGGCAACGTTTATTAATACAACAGAAATGTCAAGCTGGCTGGACAGTGAAGCATATCAATAGCTCAATCAAATAAGCAACTATTTTCGTTGTAAATAGTTAAGAGAAAATATCAACAAATGTGAGCAAATAAACATTAAGCCTTGCCACGCCACGCCACGCCACGCATTGTATATTTTATACATATATTTATTATTTATATGTATGCATATTTTATTTGTATTTTTCAATTCGTTCGCTTTTGCGTTTGCGCATCGAACAAAGGAAAATTGGTTGATTGTTCGGACAGCGCGGCGTATGCGTGTTATTGCGGGTAATTAGACATTCACAGCACGCGTATGCGCCATTGTTTTTGCCAGCGCGCTTATTCATATTGTAATTCAGGCAATTCACATTTTTACATTTTGTATGCAAATTTAGCTCACGACAATTTCAATTTTAATTTTTTTTTTACTTTTAGTTATTTTTATGGCCCCACACACAGAGGGCTTGACTGGTGAAAAATGCCAAGTACCAAGTTTTTGCGCAGCACCTCAAAAGTGTCAACAGATTTGTAAAGGCGCTGGAGCTGTAGAGCTGACTGGCTGGCTGGCTGGCTGGCTGTCTGGCATGGGATCGAGCGAACGGATTGCGACGCTTGCATTGGGGTCAGCACCCACTCAAACGGGCAGGCAATAACTGTCTCGCAGTTTGTGTGAAACACACATATGTGTCTGCATACCCTGCACTTGCAGCTAAACATGTTCGATGGGACAGTAAGCAAGAGATGGGCTACAATATGTCTTGTATGAAATTAGGGAATTGAATACTAAAATAATTTATATGTATAATATATATATACAGTTTAGTAGTAAGACTAATTCAAAGAAGTTCTAACAAAAAAGTTTTTATAAAATAGAAAAATTAGACAATTTATATAATATATATTGAATATTGACAAACAATCACTGAACTGAGAGCATAAAATAAATTAATAATATATAGTATAAACCTATATATGTACACATTTCTATTCATACAAAAAACATCTTCAACGCTTACACTTTTGATCCAACTACAGGGTAACTTGCCTTCAATCACTCTCACTTGGAACTTTTCTATTTTATGGTATTACTTTTGCGAATGGAAGGCAATAAAATATATTTATGGCATTTTGTTGTTGTTGCTGTTGTTGTCGTTGTCATGTTGTTGTTGCTGTTTGTTGTGTGCCTCGTCATGTAATTATGCCAGAAATCGTTACAGTTCCGCTTGATTGAGACGCAATTCGCAGTTTTGTGAACATTGCGAATATTCAGAAAAGCGTTAAACGTTTGCATATTCGAGCGAACAACGCAACGCGCAAACAAAACCAGGAAGGTCAGACGTGAACAAACCCTCCAACTGCTGCATCATCTTCTGCTGTAAACTTGGCCCCCTCACGTTTAGCCAACGGGTTATTAAGTTTATGCATTTTTATGAGCACGCCCACACAGTTGGGTGGGGGCGGTGGCGGTGGCCGTGGCAGGGTCTGCTCAATCATAAGTCAAAGGCTGAGGTTGGGTGGCTTTGTCGTCGTGGGCTGCGGTCCTTTACATTGAAGCCGCAGCGCACAAAGTGCATTCACCCAAATCTCCAATATATATGAAGCCAGACTGGGCAGAGGGCGAGAGCTGGGGTGGGGTGGGGTCGGGTGTGCAAGTTGTAAAGGGGTTGAGCAGTTGAGGTAGCAGTCACTCACGTGCAGACAAACAAAAGCGTGGAATACAAAAACTCTTTTGTTTGCTGCACTTCATTGCATTCACTCAAGAGCAACAGAATGCGAGCGAGCGAAAGAGACAAAGACAGCGAATGTGAGTGGGAGTTGGGCAGAAGCAGAAAATTGCTGGCGGCAAATGAAGCAATAACAAATGGAGCAAAGACAAAGCAACGACTTAAGAATACCCAGCAGCAAAAAGCAGCTGCCAAGCAATAAAGCTTAAGCTACAGTTTTATAGTAATATTGTAGTATAATAATAATCAGTAGCAGGAGAGCACAAAACTATAGACTTTCACAAGGCAACGAATCGTTGGAAATGGATATGGAAAATATATATCAGAAAATAAATAATTTCATCATAATTTACAAAGAAATTGAGCTGTTCAGCAAAAATATAATAAGTGTGTTTTTATTTTATCTTTAATAATAGTTGTTACTTAATCATTATTATTCATAGGAAACAGTAGGAGTTTTTATGACAAAATTAGGGGGTGTACTTAATGTTCTTTTCACTTCTGTTTAATGATTGTGGGGCGTAGACTCATAGGTTGGGCGTCGACTCATAGATAAAATGGATTTAGACTTTTAACAAACGAATATTGTACTGAAAATTATATTTTATCTAAAATTATTAAAGATTATTAAAATCTAAAATTAAAATATAAAAAAAAATTAAATAATATTGGAAATAAATACAAATTAAATTAAATAAATATAAATAAAACAAATATATAAATATAAATAAAAAATATATATAAATATAAATAAAAAATATATATAAATAAAAATAAAAAATATATATAAATAAAAATAAATATAAATGAATAGAATAGAATATTTTATTTATAAGTATATTTTTATTCATTTATATTTATTGCTAGTTTATTTATTTTTATTAATTTATGTTTTTATTTAATTTTATTTATTTATTTTTATTTATTTTGTTTCAGATTTATTTCAATTTAAAAAAAAATTTTTTTTTTGTTTAAAAAGTAAAATTTTCAACTAATATTAATAATAATATAGAAAAATATATTTTATTTACTTATTTTTATTTATTTTGTTTGAGATTTATTTTAATATTTTTTTTTTAATTTTATTTTTTATTTAAAAAGTAAATTTTTTACCATTTATAATATGTATAGAAAACTTTATTAAAACAAACAAATAAAAATTGTTAATTAACATAAAACTGTAATATGACGAGTGCAATTTTGTATTATTTGTTACTCGAGGCCCTATTCAGGGCGTTAACATTGTTTGTATTGTCTACGTTCTCAGTTTTTTGTTTTGTTTGTAAACATTGTATGGGTTTATAGATCTTATATATCAAAACACAAGAATTTTCAAGGAAATAAAGAAGTTATCAATATTATAGACAGATAATATATTTTAAGCACATAGAAATTTAGATTTGAACAAATTTCTCTAATTTCTAGAAAATGTTTAATAATAATTCAATTTTCAAACATTATTCTAGTTTTCTTCAGTCCCATATCTATAGACTCTATGCTACCTCAATAGTTCAACTTGTAGCGGCATTGAAGGCCAGCCAAAAATCAAGACTTGGTCTTAATTCAGTGAATGCGCCATGTGGCAGTTGCGAAAACTTTATGGGCAAACTTGTTAAGCAAACAGAGCAACACTTAAATGCAACCCAGGGTGGCAAAGCTTTTGTGGATGCAACTGCTGCAGCAGCAGCAGCAGCCGGGGTTTGAGATAAGCGCGTTAAAAGTTGGGCTGCTCGACGGAAGCGAAACTAGAGACATGCAGCAGAGAGAGAGAGAGAGAGAGAGAGTTAGAGCTTGTTGAAGCAAGAGAGCAAAAGAGATAGCTGTATATTTGGGTTAGCTTTGAGTGTGGGCGGCCCACAGTTTAATTAGTTGCACTCCACGCGCTTGAGGCAGCGCCTGATAGTGTGTGTGTGTCTAAGTATGTGTGTGTGTGTGTGTGTTATCGGCTACGTTATAAACTTGACGCTGCCTTGCACTTTATGGCGTGCATCATTAAATATTTAAAGAGCTTTGTGTAACAAGATTTGCTTATGCCTTTCAACCCAGCCCCACAAAAAGTCTCCTCTGCTGCTGTCAAGCACAATGTTGTTCGGCTTGAGCACATAATTGCATATTTATAAGTGCAGTCGACGCCGCGACAGCAAATTAAGCGGCAACAGCGCGCTTCCCACTCCATCTCTCCATCTATATACATACACACATATACTATATAGTCTATATATATACATATATATATAGCATAGTGTTCGGCAATTAATGATGCATTTTTGTTGCAAAACTTTGAGCTGCAATTGAATAAGCGTTGAGTGGCGCCTGAGACAGTGCCCAGAAGAGCTGAGATTTTGGCACTCAGTTTAGTAAGCCACAACTTGGA
Source organism: Drosophila leonis (assembly GCA_035045365.1). Classification (NCBI taxonomy): domain Eukaryota; kingdom Metazoa; phylum Arthropoda; class Insecta; order Diptera; family Drosophilidae; genus Drosophila; species Drosophila leonis. The sequence continues at coordinate 14,326,941 of JAWNPC010000110.1, read as the reverse complement.
AATTGATTTAAGGGCTCTCATGTCGAGTTTGGCAAGAATTCTTGGTTCAATTGAGTCTTTGTCATGGTCATGCAAGATACCACAATGGGAGAGAGAGGCTAAGAGAATGAGAGTGTGGGAGAGACAAAAGTTGACTGTTAATGTATAGCTTAGTCCAATCAACTATCGATGCCAGAACATGTTTCAATTTATATCAGAAGAGCCTGGCTATAGAAATTTGCTGACAGAATTTCATATAAATATTAAATTAACAGCTGTGTTCATGATAATAGTAGTGAGACTGAGCATTAAAATTTTAACAAAATTTAGTGATAAGCACAATGTTTTGAAAACAATTTGAAACGACAATTAAGATTAACAAATTTTTTTAAATTATTTTATTTAGTATATTTAGCAAGCCAGTATAAATGAGTCAAAAAAAGAAATAAAACCTAATTTTTTAGTACATTTTTATAGCAATTTATTTGCGTATTACATTTTCCCTACCCTGACTTTGAACTAAAAAAGCAAATAATCTAGACATAAATCAAAATAGAAATAATAATAATAATAAAAAAAAACGACGCTCCATAAAGATTAAACAAAAAACAAAAAACAATTGTAAATTCTCTTTACTCAACCAACTGATATTCCGTTTAGTTTATGGCCAAACAACTTTCTGGCTATTAAATTTAATTTTTGTTGTTAATTTTTTGTCGCTTTTCAAATTATGAGCGCAAATAATTTTTAACTTTTCTAAACGTGCACATTAAAAGTTTTGATAAAATCATAGAACTTGTTCTATTATTTCGTAAATTGTTTATTTTGCTCATGTTGTTATTTTTTCATTCATTACTTTTAATTTTAATTTTAATTTTTTGTGGTTTTGGCAATAAACAATTTTGGCTGTTGTTGCATGCTGCATGCTGCATATTAATTACGTGAAATTGTTTTTGCTACAGCGCAAAGCCTGAATTGTGTTCCATTGCGTTATAATAAATTACTATCCACTGCCACGCCCACACGCCCCCCCCAAAAGCCACACACCAAAATCAACCGCAAAAACTTGCAAAGTCCATAAACAAATGTTGATTTTGCACAATTGCATTATTATTCGAGCGGGGGCGGCGGAGGTGGGGAGGGGGAAGGGTTATAATAAAATGCCAGCAATGCCATTAAATGGGCAAGCAACGCCCTTTTGTGGGCGTGGCGCATGCAATTGAAAATACAGAAAATTAGTTTTTGCAAATATGACATTCGATGTTCGTGTAATGGAAATTTACACAATTTTAATGGTAATAATAATATATTTTAGAGTTTCCACTTTTTGTTGCTGAATCATGGAAATAAAACATTTTTGCATAGTTGAAAATAAATTTGTTGAACGATTCCGATTTATCCATTTGATAAACAACTAACGATATTTTAACATTTGACATTTAGGCATATGAGTTGATCAATTATTTACTTGAACTCTGTTCTAGTTTTTTGCCCAAATAAAATTGTATTTAAGTTTTTTTTTATATACTCTATGAATGAGTTGGGCAACGTTTATAATTTACAATTTTTATGTGCTCATATAAATATATATATATTTAAAAATAAATAAATAAATAAATACCTAATTATACCCTGAACCCATTGAAAATGGGAAATCAGGGTATAATGTTTTTGTGAAAATGTATGTAACAGGCAGAAGGAGACATGGCAGACCCCATAAAGTATATATATTCTTGATCAGCTCGACAAACTGAGTCGATATAGCCATGTCCGTCTGTCCGTCCGTCCGTCCGTCCGTGTGAACGCAGCGATCTTGCAAACCACAAAAGCTAGAGATCTGAAATTTGAAATGTATACTCGTGTATACCTTACGCAGTACGAGTTTATTAATTTTTTTCGATAACTCATCCCATTTCTTTATTATCGATGAAAATCGATAATTTTACTTTGTTTTTCAAGCGTAACTTGAATACCGTTTTAGCTATAGATTTCGGATTTTTCGTGTATATCCGTGTTAAAAATACAAACATTTTGTAATTTTTTTGGATTTTCGATGCCACGCCCCCTTCCCCCAAAATTTGAAAAAAACGTATTTCAAATACTAGAGATTTGTGCTTTGGCAAATACATACATATAAATGTCATTAGTACGCCTTAGAAGTTTGGTTACGAAAGTCTATTTAGAAGCAAACCTATTCAACAAAAAGTTTGCATAATATTGCCCATACTGCAGCCCAAGCGCAGCCCGCGCGCAGTCGCTGCGTAAACTGCGCAGTAGCAGAGCGAGTGCTTGTGCGTGCGTGTGCATGTGTGTGTGTGTGTGTGTGTATGTGTTGTTTGTGTATATGTATATATAAAAGAAGCGTAAAATGATTTGAATATCGCATCTTCGCAGGGTTCAGGGTATCACTTAGTCGAGCAGTTTCGACTAGAGCACTCTTACTTGTTTTTTGTTGTTTTTTATGGTTTTTAATTATGGAACAAATACATCATAGTCAGCTGCCATAATTTTATTTAAAGTGAGTATTTAAATAATTATTTGCATTGAAACTTATTAATATTTATTTATTAATATAATTTATTAACATAAAATATATAAATAGAGCATTTAATATTCTTTGTGGTCAAATGAAAAATTTCTTATTGTTATTTTTATTCTCTTGGGTTGGGTTTTTTAACGCCTGCCTAATGAGCTTTTTGTGTAAATTCTGCGCCGTGAAATTAGTCATAAGCCAATTTGCTGCCTTTTGCAATTTCGCCTCGAATATTTTTATATTATATATAATATATTTTTGCTGGCAATAAAAACGTTCTCAACTTTATCTGTTTTGATAAAAAGAAAAGAAAAGACTGTTGCACCCACTTGAACTTTTATAGCTACAATCAGTCAATGATTCAGTTATAAGACAAAGAACTTTAGAATAGAAATGACTTAAAAATAAATTGATAAATTTAAAATTTATGTGCTTCAACTGTGTAATTTCAATGTTCATAAATCTTATTTAATATTTAAATCAATTGTATTTCAAATTGCCTCTTTCTAATTTGGGCTTCATTTGTTTTGTACAGTGTACTTCAAGCAACAACTGTGCAAACAAGTTTCGAAAGAGTAATTTTTCCAGTTCTTAACGCAACATCAATAAAAAAGAAAGAAAAAAAAACAGACAACAAAACCAGTCTTCAGGATGAACCAGCCAAATAACTAATGGAAACGTTTAACTAACACGCAAACAAACAAAAAATTAAAAAACTGATCTGTAAAACATACAGCGCAAATGTTAACAAAGAAGATTTCATTTCCTTATTAAATGTATTTTTCAAATAATAAACAATATAAATGCATTAGTGTTGATAACAACTAATCTACTTATATGGCATTATTAAATGTCAAAATATATAGAGTATCTCTGGCACTTGAGCAGTGCATGTGCGATAAGCAACAAAATACTAAACGAAATATATACTATATACATATAATACATATATATATTTGTAGCTTTGTCTGGGACATCGGAGCCATAAAGTGTTCACCATAAAGTCAGCTAGATAAACAAGATATGAGCGCAAAAGTCGTTGTTGCTTAACGTTCTTAAATTGGCCAAGTTTCAGATATCGTATCTTATCAATGTGCTGTCCATGTGCTGTCCATGTGTGTGTGTGTGTGTGTGTGCCATTAAGGCAATTGCTGTGGCCAAAATTGACCTTGTTACGAAAAGTCGTCTTGGCCATATTTCCAGTGCTCGCTGCTCGCCTTCCAATTGCCAATTGCTTTGGGGCGTTCTCCGCTTTCATTTATCATCATATTTCTTGCATTTACCGCACATTTCACCAACTGCTGACCATTTTTTTTTTTGCCTCTCCTTCTTCTTTTTTTGGTGTCACTTACGTGCTGTACTTATTGTTGCTGTTGCTGTTACTGTTGTTGGCCCACTTTTGGCAACTGCCAGAAACCATTTCTCATTTCTCTCTGGCGCGCAAATTCAAACAAATGCATTTTACAGCTCTCTCGGCCAACTTTGGCTGTAACCAAACTGCAACTATGTGTGTGTCAGTGTGTGTGTGTGTGAGTATCATATCTGTGGCCAAAGAAAGCCGCTGCCCGCTTGCCATTCGCTCTTGGCACTTGGCTTTCACTTGAAATCACGTTTGGGCGCCCAGCTGCCTGCCTGCTTGCCTCTGTCTCTCCTATCCCTCCCCCTCTCTCTCTCTCTCTCTCTCTCTCTGTCACCGTGCGTGTTGAAAATGCTTTTCCAAACAATACACCTTACCCCACTCGGCAACAAGCCACGCCTCTGCTGGCTTTTACGCCTCATATTCGGTTAGGTATGAACTTTATTGCAGCACATGCCATTACACAGCTGCTGTAAATATTTTTTCGTAGCGGTCATAAGTACGCAGAGTATCTGAGAGATACACACACACACACACACACACACACACACATACACACACGCCCACCCACACATAAATGCTTTTATTTTATTATTCCTTGCAATTCTTCTGCTCATCATAAATTCCATTTGAAGTTTTTTCTTTCTTTCTTTTTTTTTTGGCCAACATTTTTCATCAACAAAAATTAAAAACTTTTCCTTTGCCTTTTGAATTTCTATCATATGTTTCGCCACGCCCCCACCCACGCCCACGCCCACGCCCACGAACTGTCACGTTGTTACGCGTGATTTTTTATATTTGATATTTGATTTTAAATTCATTTTCATTAAAAGCAAAACTTGTTAAATTTCGCTTCATTAGACATAGAGAGTGAGAGACAGAGATATAGAGTGAGAGACATAGCGAGTAAGCAAGAAGTACCATAAATATGTTTTATTTATTATTATTTTCCATTCAGATCTAATCAGTTTGATTAGCTTATTTGCATAACAACTTCACACACATGTTCCAACTGCAGTTCACGATCTTAACTTATTCAAATCAACGGGTATTACGCGCTTGAACAGCTTTAACGAGGGGAATGCAGTCTAGTACATGTTAAGTGGTTTCTAGTGCTAGAAACTATCTATAAGGAAACAGATCTATTGATTATAACTATTCAGAGAAGGAAGAAGCTTGCAAGAGCTGTTTTATTCATTTATTTAAATGAATTATTCAATAAGATTCATTTTGTATACTATCTATGTATTATATTAATATTTATATAGATATTTATCAAATATAAAATATATTGTAGAACAGTGGGATAAGTGCTGGTTAGACAAGTCAATGAGATCTAGAGGTTTCAAACTCTACTTTATATAAAAATATATATATATGTATATAATAAATAAAAAATGTAAACCAAAGCGAAACAAACATATCTACATTTTCCACAGACAAATTAATTTTTAAATATTAAAAAATAATTATATATTATTTTATATTTATTTTGTTTCACACAGTAAATATTTTTGTAAGCTTTAACAATTACAAATACTATATAATTCACCTGAAAAAGTCGTATGCAATCAATACAAAAAATTGAAAACTGAATAAACGTATTCAGACTGCTCGAGACCCTTCGAGAAACTGCTATATAAATTTGCTAGTTCAAGCTATGATTAATATTAATTTATGCCATTGCTGGTAAACATGGTGAACTAAGTTTCTAGAAAATAAACAAGGCAAAAGTAAACAAAGCAAAACAACAATATTCCAACACCCACAGGCGATATTTCGAGAATTGATTCTTTATACAGCAGAATAATTGTAAAGCCAATCAACTAAGAGACAGTAAAATATTATATATAGAAAAACAATAAGAAAACAAAAATATCAATAATTAGAAATTTAAATTCAATAAGCGCCAAAGCCAGGAATAATAATTTAGCAGCCAGCACAGTAAAATGGATGAAAGCTCATAAATAATGCCGCAAAATAAATAATAATTAAATGCAAACATATGCCCATTCCACTTACATACATACATACATACAGCCATACATACATACATACACACATACACACATACATACATACATACATATGTATTTGCATAGATTACGGCGTAGGTAGAAACTGAGACAGTGGCGCACATCAAGTGAAAATGGTAGAATGTGACAAACAAAAAAAAAGCTGGGCAACTGTTGCTAAAAATGAAACGCATGCAAAAAGAAAGAACAACAACAGCAGCAGGCCAACAACAATAATAATAACAACTACAGCGACCAACTGTAAATAGCTCGTGTTGCCAACTTCCTCTGGCATACACCAAAAGCAGACGGCAACGTAGCGCACATTTAACACGGTTGGCAACGCTGTGCGGCTTTATTTTCTTTGCTCTCTTCGCTCTTTGCCGAGGCTTTGCACACAAAACCCGTTTTCAAAGCTGACGCACTTCACAGTGGTCTGTGAAGGCAACAACAGCAACAACAATCACAAAAACAGCAGCCAAAGTGATAACAACAACAATAAGAAGCATGCCCATTTAACCGAAAAAACAGCAGCAGCAGCAGCCACGAAATAGACAATTTTTGAGGTTACCATTTCGATCGTCTTTTTTCGCTCTCGCTCTCTTGCAAAAACGAAAAACTAAACAGTTGTTTGCCTATTGCGTGCTCGCTCACACCTATGCATTTGAAGGGCTATTTGAGTGTTGTCTGAGCGTATTTGGTTTGCCATTTTTGTTTATTTTTTGGTTTTGCTTTTTCTGCTCTATAAAATCGATGGTGCAATCGTCTCAGCTTACTCTTCTTCTTTGCGCTCTTTGCTTTGCTTTGCTTTTGCTTTGCTTTTGCTTTCTAACTTGTATATTTTTAGCACTCGAATGTAAACAAAACGCGTCGCCATTTTGGATTGGGCATGTGGCACAGTGTGTACACATGGCGTATACACACACACACAAACACACACACACACAAGCACACACACAGCGTGAACATCTTTACCGGCTTCTGTTGCTGCTTTATGGCAAAATTGACCTTAACTTCGGTGATTAAGATGCAAAAAAAACAACATCCGAAAGATATGTGCAATGCTAATGAGCGCTAATAAGATACACGCCAAAACACACACACACACACACACACACACACGCATAGCAAACAGAGGCTGAATCTGTTTTTTACGTGCGCTTCACTTAGTGGAACAGCACTCGTGAGCGTATTGATGATAATCTCTTTAAATATTGATCAGTTGCTTAAGATTTGCATAAAGCGTTTACTTTATTGATTTTTAACATGCACGACGTGCCTGCTCGCTCGCACCGTGCCTAAATATAGTGGAAATGTGGAATAACAGTTGAACAATAACTAGGCTAAATGGCATCACCTTGAGTCAGATGAGCGATAGAATGTCAAACATCAGCTTCGCTTCCCAGATAAAAGGAACTGGACTTCGTTACCATATGACAAGCTGGTTTTACAGCTATTATAAATATCGGGAATGTCCGACTAGGAAATATCCTAAGCCCTAGCCCATTTTTGATAAATATGTAATTTAAAATTAGAATTTTTCTGATTAATCACATTTTGCCTAAGTTAGAAAATAGCACACCGAAGATTATATAAAGTAAAAATTAATCAATAAATTTTTTAATTTTAATGAAAACTTTTTATTTTTTTAATATTTAAACAAAAAACATATTTAAATATTAAAATTGATCAAATAAATATTTATTTATTTTTATTTAAATAATAAAATATTAAACATTTTCTGACATTCCCTAGAATCCCCACCTGCGACCTCTACGAATGTCGTTAAGCATTTAACGGTAAACGGCAGACGGCAAACGGTAAAAATAATTAAGTTAAATTGCAGCTATTGTTCATATTGCTCATATCGTTCTAGTGTTATTTGCATTATGGCAGGTCGTGTCGTCTGTTGCCTCTGATTTGTTTACTTATTTTTACAGCTGCTTCGTAATTACGAGCCAAGCGCAATTTTCTCGTTTTTTTCGATTTTTATTTTTTTTTTAAATTAGAATTGAAGGGTTTTGTTGTTTGTTTTCTTTTTTTTATGACACATCGCGTTAAGCTTTGAGGTGCGGCCAGATTAGATAGGCAAACAAACAAAAAATCGTTAAATTTGCTACGTCTTATGGATTTCTAATTGCCAATGTGACTATAATTATCAATTATCAATTATATTCGCGCCAATCAATCAAGAAATTAGAAATTGCTGATATGATTGTTACGTGAAGCTAAAGGGAACATAAAGAGCTTAAGGAATAGAAAAAAAAAATATACAAAAATAATAATGACAATTGTTTAAATTCCAAAATGATTACCAAATGTTCCAAAAAGTAGTTCTGATTTTATTTGCAAGAGAAAAAGTGTGTACACACTTGTTAGAAATAAACATATATTTTAATTTCTAGAAAGTGTGTACACACTTTCTCTTTATCTCAGTTGTTAAGCAATAGAAAACAAGAAAAGAAAATACCTCCAGTGTATACACACTTAAAAGCAGCAAATTATTTAAACTACTCCAGTGTTTACCCATTTCTATATTTATGCAGAAATTAATAAACTTCAATAGCAAAACCTAATTTGTTTAAAAAGGTTAATATATGTAACCAGTGTATACACATTTGATAAGCAAAATAGATAACCGCAAGAGCTATTTAACCTATAAATTATAATTTTCGAAGCTTACTTGACATACAATGATAATATAATTAGTAGTACAAGGCTTACTTCATCTGATTTTCTTAAAAAATGAAAGAATTGCCTTCTAATTTGTTTTTCAGCTTATTGTTTACCCATAAGAATTTTCGGAAAACCTCCTCCATATATAAACTAATCTTCATGGCTTTTAGGAAACAATAAACAAGTAAACAAATATTTGCTTATGCCAAAACCACAAATTTGTTATAGTCAAATTTAACGAGCCGCTTCCGACTTATTAAAATTAAAAAAGAAACGGTTTTATCCAATCATCATTGCTTTCCAGTTAATAAGATGCTTATGTTCTCAAATCTTTTCACATATTAATCACAAATATTTAAAAAACCGAAATTTTCATCATGAATCATCAAGAAGAAACATCTCTGCCCACACACAAACTTACAAACACTTAAACAAATAGATTGGGGGGTTTTTTCAGTCGATGCCAAAAAAAAAAAAAAAAAACACTTAAACACATGGGAATATTCTCACATTTGTTGCGTTAGTCTTTTGATTGATTTTCTATATTTAAAGGAATCGAATGAACAACAATTTCAAAGAGAAATACCTTGTGGGGGTCATCTTTGTGGATGATGCGGCACAAACAAAACACGGAAAACGGAAATATAAATATAAATGCGTGTGTACACACTTATACGTATTTATAATAAATAAATTTATGTTGTATATGTACATATGTTAATGCATTTAGTATAAGCAAAATCGAAAATTCACTAAGAAAAATGTGTAAAATCTACAATGTTTTTAATCAGTAAACAATTTATAATTATTTTGTTGTTTTTATTTTGTATTTTATTTTATAATAGAGCAGCTGGCGCCAAGCAGCTAAATATAGGTCTAGAGAGGGGGGTTTGAACTGTTGGTGTTTGAGCGGGGGGAAATTTTGCAACTGGTCGCGCGGGTTCATGTGCAATTGTTGCACTTTGAGTGACTTTTAAAAACATCAAGAGCGTCACATATATAATTAAAAAGGCAGCTATCTATAAATATAGAGTGTTGTAGATTATCTACGCAATAGAGATGAGCGCGTGTCGTAAACGAACTAACATTTTATAAATTTTACTGGATTTTTGTTTAAAATAATATTTTTAAATATTATTTTATGATTAAAGTATTTTCCTATTATAATACAGTCGAGTCTCGATAATTTGTACCCCGCTAAATCGATAATCGCGATAAATCGAAAAAAAATCTATCCCCTTGAAAAAAATTCGTTACAGTCGAGTCTCGATAATTTGAATTTCTGTGTAAATCGAAAAAAAACTGATCCCCTTGCCATTTCGAATTATCGGGACTCGACTGTATAATATATTTTTTTCTAATTGTCATTTTGATATTTTCGTGAGTAGAAACACGCACGATATTTGATTTCGTTGCACAAACTCGTGTGTATTTTTCCATCGTCAAGAAAACACGAGCTACGCACAGCTCTAGTTCACACACACACTTACATCCATGCAATCTGTACACACACTCCACACTCACACTCTCTCACTCACCTCAAGCAATTCAAATTCAATGTCAACAACTGAGCTGAACAACAGCTGGACTTCAAGCAATGCACCAAATTTGAAGCTATTAATGGACGTATGTTTGTTTGGCCATAGCTAAAATCAAAAGCGCAATTTATGCAGCTGATTCAGCAGTTTTCAGTTTGTTTGATTAATGCACGAATATAATTATTATAATTTTTTAATGCGAAATTTGCGCTAAATTAAGTGAGCGCGCGCCTAATTCGCGATCTGGCAACGCTGTGTAGAGCGACAGAGAGGTGAACAGCGGCAAGGTAAGCGGTTGTTGTTGTTGCTTTGCTTGTTTTTATGACTGTTTTTTTTTGTTTTGTTTTTTTTTTTTTTTTTGCTACTTTAACCATAATGAAAATTTATTATTGTTTAAAACTTGTACTTCGTGTTGTTGTGTACTTTAGTTTACACTTGACTTGTTTTTGTTTATGCACATTCTTGAAACTGAAATTGTATAATTTAATTTTTTTCTCAAATCTGTTTATTTGGCGCGCTGCTGTTAGAAAAAAAAAAGTTTAACGGATACAAATGCAAAGTCAATTAACAGGCTTTATTTAAACACCATGACGACAGTCGCACTCACACTTTACTTTGCTTATTATTTATTTGTATTTTAACCAAAAAACAAAAAAAAAAAATAAAATAAAATAAAAACGTGCTAAATGAACTCGCAACAAAACAACACGAACCGAAGGCGCACAGCTGACGCCTGTTTGTGAGAGCGAAGCGGAGTTGCTCTCTCCCAGTCACGCTCAATAGTGATGAGCGAGCTGCTCAACGTGACATCGAGTGACTGCATATGTGAGTGAACAAACACTCTGCGTGTGTTTTTTTAATCAAATGCTAAGTTCATAATTATCTATTAATAATTATGCTCGTATTGGATGGCGATTTGTTTAACTACATTAAAATATTTATATATTATACCAAGAGTTTTGATATTATTGTAGCTAAAATTTAAATACGACTGCAGCTGTGTCAAAATATCGCTCATCTCTAGTTAGCTCTCTCGCGCTCAGCAAGTGGCACCAGCTGAGACTTTGCGTTTGTCTTCGTCGGCCATTGAGACAAAATAAAACACAACAAATACAAAAAGAGAAGAAAAAAACAAAATCAAACAACAAAAGTTTTGCAAGCGCAACGACTGTAAAAAAGAAAAAAAAAACTGGCAACTGAATCGCTGATGACGACATTTACCTATTTTCTTGTATTTTGTTGAGCAGGCTCCGCTTTAAAATAAAAAATTGATTAACTTACATTTCTCCTTGTCGTTGATGCAGCTGCTCCACTTAGCACTTCAAGAAGAAAACATAACACAAACACACAACGCAAACGAAGAGAATGAAAAAGAGAAGGCGACGCTGGCAAAATGAACTTTTCACTCTTTCTCTTTTCTTTGCTCACTGTTGGGCTGTTTGCTCTGTTGCTTTTGTTGCACTTTCACCGCAACGGGCTGTGTTTTCCACAATTTTCACGTGTTTTCTCCACTTGAGATTTGTAAGTGAACTCTTTATGAAAATTTTACATGATTATTTGCTGGGTTAAGCAATATTTTGAAGCACACACACACACATACACACGCGAGCCTACATAAAGACTACAAACACGTACATAAACACGCACACACACACACACACAGGCAAGCAACACTCAAGTACGTGCTATTGCTGCTGCTGCTGCTGCTGCTCTTGTGCTTCTTTTTGCTTCTTTCGCTTTTGCCTATTTACTATGTTTTACCACTAATTCATTCATGTATTTTAATTACGCGCCCGATGCCGTTTATTTAAAGCTTTGCTTTCTTTTAATGCGAATGCGAATGCGAATGCGAATGCGTTGTTGCACTTTCTGTGTGCGCAAAAAACAATGCGAAAGATTATTTATTTTTGTGTGTTATTTTGGAAACAAACGCTGTGGTCGTAGCCGCGACTTGCTCGCCCGCTCTTCCAATTGGAACTGAGCGCAGCCACTTGAATTGGAGTGAGCGACGGCGACGGCGCAGTATTAAATTAGCTGTGAACAGCCAACAGTGTTGACCGCTCAATTGTTTTCACGCTAAATATAGCTATTTGCAGAGCCTATCTAACTAAAGGCTGTTCGTGCAAGTAAATGTTTTAGATAAACGCATAACGTATAATACAATTGTTAATAATATTGCAAAACTTGATATATTGTACTGCACTTAGCACACAAATTATGTTACTTCAGCACAAATAGTTGCGTATTTCGCCTTTTAGCTTGTGCAGCGTGAGCAGCACTGAGAGCGACATTGGAGCATGAGAGTGTATAAGTGCACTCGGGTTCTCGAAGTCGTCTCAATACTCGATTTTTGGCCCACAAAAAAAAAACATGGAATATTGGACAAATTTTTTAATAGCTTAGCTTGACAACTTTAAATGAAAAAGATTTTGCGTATTAAATAATAATGCTGGGAATAAAACTGCATAATCATATGGAGCTATCGATAAACGCAGCACAGATGTCGTTCAACGTCTGCAACGGTTGTGCAACTGTTGGACTGACATTGGCCTTGGCTGTTGCCTACTTTTAGGCTGACCTTGCAGCTGGTCCAGCCAAGAGCCGTTAAGCGATGATATGGCCTGAAGAAAACAAAAATAAAACGTAATTAGAAAGATGAAATATTCAAGTAGTAAAATATTTAAGCAACTGCGTTTGATGTTGTTCTTTCAGGCCTTACGCTTGCAGGCCCCATTTAATTAGCTTCATTAAGACTTTACGAGTTTGGCAATCAAATCCATTAAAGCTCGTTAAGTTCGCTCGACTGCAAATTCTCAGATATGAGCGGAAAAGTTAATCCCTTTAGCTTTTTAACTGCTTTGAGAGTCTTTTACCGAAAAACTCACATTTAAATAAATATTAACAAGCGTTGAATTTAATTACGACGACAAGAAACGGACGGCCCAAGTGAAAAAGGGTCCTTAAAAGTGGCCCTGATACCCTTTTCCAGCTAAATGAGTAAACAGTGCGAAATGAAAATCACAGCGGCGATATCTTCATTGTAGCAGTCGCTTCCCGAAGTCCTTTGCAATAAATTGCTGCAATCAAATTGAAAGCAAAGACGACAAACGCGACAGCTCGCAAATGTTTTTTCTTTTTTCTTGTTGTTGTCGCTGTCAAGTTTCATTTGTTGCGTGTCGCTGATTACCAAAGCCACCTACGCCACCCCCTGCCCCACCATCAACAGCAACCGTGTCCTTCAAGAAAATACGCGGCTGCTCCTGCCAAGCGATAAAGTCAAGTTGGAAATAATAGCAGCAACACTTTCAACAAGCGCAACATCAGCAGCATCGGCAGCAGCAGTTGATGCTGGACCACCAGCTCCTGTTTTTGATGATGATGACAGCAGCACAACTTGCAGCGATAATGATGCCTCCCATCATATAACCAGCACAGTGGGCCAAAGCTGATTGTGCCTCAGCACAATTATATATGGAAATTATAGCTTCAATTGCAATTAGGCAGCTTATGAAAATTATCTCAATACTGTTTGGGAAAAGTGCAGAAATTACAATCAGAAAGTGAATATATAGCAAAGCTTAGCAATAAGCTTAACTTAAAGTAAAACTTGGCAATGTGGCTCATTGATAAAGCTTTGAAATAGAGCTAAGGAAGAGAAATAAAGAACTGAAATTAGGAATGAGAAAGCTGAAAGGGGAATATATGTATATAGATTCGAAAGTGTAAATTGAAAGTAGAATTTGGAATTGGAACTTAAAACTAAGACTTGGAGGTTAAACATGAATGTGGAACTTGTGTGTGGAACTTGTGTGTGGAACTTGTATGTGGAATTTGTATTTGATACTTATATATTGAACTAGTAGGTGGAACTTGTTTGTGGAACTTGTATGTGAAGCTTGTTTGTGGAACTTGTATGTGGATCTTGCTTGTGGAACTTGTACATGGAAGTTGTATGTGGAACTAGTATATCGTACTTGTATTGAGAACTCGTATGTGGTACTTGGACTTGTGTGTGGAACTTGTGTTTAGAACTTGTGTGTGGAACGTGTGTGTGGAATTTGTATATGGAACATGTAGGTGGAACTTGTATGTGGAACATGTAGGTGGAACTTGCATGTGGAACTAGGATGTGGCACTTGTATATATAACTTGTATGTGGAACTAGTGTATGGAACATGTATGTGGAACTTGTGTATGGAACATGTCTGTAGAATACGTTTGTGGAACTTGTCTGTGTTCATTTTATGTATAAAGACCACGTATAGAACTTTAGAGTTACAATCCGATAAGAGGTCTAGGATAATTTTACGAGTGGAACTTAAAAGTCAACCAGGTGCAGAAACATCTTAAAGTAAAATTAATGCAAATTAAAGCGAAATAAATGAAGAAATATATACTGTAAAGTTGGAGTTTCATTATGGAACTAGAAAGTGGAACTTAAAGGTGGAACTAGCATACTAAGCATACTATAGTTCCACCAGCAATATTGATGCGGATGAATGATTGGCTCTGTAAAATGCTACGATCCGTGCTATACACCTTTTCATTATTTAATATATAATTAAATATAAGTACAATCAATAATCTCAATATATCTCAAATATTTTATCCAGCCAACTCGCTTTTGAGCCACGGTGGATGGTTCATTATAAAAGAAAAAGTGTTGCCGAGCTATAATGAGAGCGCAGCTTGAACAGAAATTTACGACAAGCGCCGCGTTAAGTGACAGCCGGGGACAGCAGACGAGGCAGCTGTACGAGTTGGGCGGGCTAGATTCATGATGCGGGTTAAGGGTTGTGGACTGTGCATGGACCAGGAAAAGGGTACAAAGCGAAAATGGACTTGCTGCAAGCGAGTGCAAAAGTTTTCCTATTTAAGGCTCAATGACAAAACAGCAGCAAAGCGCACCGAATCGAATTTTCAACTCATAAAATATGCACATTTTAATTTGCAGCCTTTAAAGCGAACTCGAAGTGTGGCACAGAGAGAGAGAGAGAGAGGCAGAGAAAGAGACAGACAGAGAGACCCTAAGTAATTGCCCAGCAATAAGAAAAGGAATTAACTGAAGGGTAGCGTAGGCAACAATACGAAATGAAAAGCCAAGCGCCGAAAGGCCACAAAAGGCAGCACCGGCTGAATGCAGACAGAGAATGCTGGCCGCAGGACATCGTCCAGGAGAGCCGAGATGCTGGGCTGCAGCTGGAAGTCAGAGCTAAAGCTGAACAACTGCCAACTGATAGATGACAAAGCCGCCGTCACAGATAAGAGACAGGCACCCACGTCCTGGCCAAGCCCAAGCGTTGACATCGCATCAACACAACTAATCCCGACCATTCTCTAAATGATGGACACACAGCAGCACAATATCCTTGACCAGCTCAGTCCAGTCCAGTCCTGGTCCCCTTATTTTTTCCTTGCTTCAACTCTGGACTGTGGTCGGCTGTGCGGGGTTTGTCTGCGGATTTGCTTAGCCACTGATTGCAGCTTCTCTATGTTTCAGGCAGGCATAGAACAAGTTTTTCATTTGCGAGAAAGAGATGCATGAAGAGCCAGACAGAGATGGGAAGAGCCGAGTGTGAACTCCCCTCTTATTTGCTTTTGCTGGCCTCAGACTATTGCTGATGGCATCTGTATTTCGATCTTAATGCCTTGACACTGAGTAAACAAATATGAAATGTTGAAGGCATTCTTAGAATTTTGTTTTGTTATTTATAAATTGTTACAGCAAAAAAAAAAAAGGAAATTCATTATATTATTTATATTTTATTTCAAAATGTTAATTCATATAAAAAAAACCGCCTTTAATCTATTTAATTTATAACTTCGTTACTCTCTGTAATCGCCCATTTTCCGGCTCGCTAGTTAACGCAAATTCTCAACTTTTTTTTTTATTTGTGTAAAATTTCCGAATTGGCTATAAATCAATGGGCAATTAGATGCTTGGTGATTGAATGCAATTTGATTTGGGATTTAATTTGCCAACGCAATGTTTTTGCCCATTTGAATGTGCAATCAACAATTTAGTGGGTATTACGCTGCATGCATTTGCCGCATGCAAGCCCCAAACACATGGCGTATGAGTAATGCGTCATAATTGCAATTCACTCGCAAGTTGGCTTAAATCACACAGATCGATGAGCGGGCATTAAACGAGTTGCAAATTACGTGTTTGCCCATAATATTCGATTGTCATAAATGAACAATTTCAGCCTGCGCTAACCGGCGCACTTTACAAATGTGGGCGTGCCCACAAAGGGGGCGTTCCTGAATGTGGCGAAAACAAGTTATTTGACGTTGAGGTCAAAGGGAGTTTGAACTTGGCTGGATATGCGCTATCTGTGATATTTTAAGGTTTTTTTAAATTATTTATTATTATATGAATATAGATGATAATATAAAATATATTAAATGCCTACAGCTTGTCTGTAAGGGTATGCTAAAACCTTTCTTTTTGATTTTTTATACCCTGAACCCATTGAAAATGGGAAATCAGGGTATAATGGTTTTGTGAAAGTGTATGTAACAGGCAGAAGGAGACATGGCAGACCCCACAACTGAGTTGATATAGCCCTGTCCGTCTGTCCGTCCGTCCGTCCGTCCGTCCGTCCGTCCGTTTTTAATTATTTTAACCACACTTAATAATCTTCCATTTTTTTCAGAGCTTCAAAATAGTTTCAATCACATTACATTTCAAGCTTAGTAAAAAAAATGAAGCATTGCCCACAAAATCAATCAAATTTGTTGCAAAAACTTGTAAAAAGTTGGAATTTCATTGGAAACTTTGTCTGTGGCTCTACAATGCCCAGCCACAATAATGAAAATTGAACCACAAAATGAAATTTAATCATAAGTAAACAAAAAACTAGTTGAGTTAATATAATTGTTAATTGATAATGAGAAAAATGCGAGCTTTTAATTATTTGCAGTGTAAAATTAACGAATTGTAATTGAAACCTCTGGCATTTGGCATTTTTTTCTTTTTTTGCAAAATGTAATTAACACGAAACAGTTGTTAAATATTTATAAAAATAAACACATTTATATATTAGTTATATATTTATGTGAATTAGTCTTAACTAATTCGTTAGCCAATTGACAAGGTTTTTTCCCGGACTCTTGTGAATTGCTTAACAAAAAGCACCTGAAGTCGTGTTAAATCAATATTATAATATTATAATATTTAATGCGGCTACAGCAAATCGTGCAAGCAAAAAGCAAAAAAAAAAAACAATAAATCGATGCGGCAGCTCACGTACGACACGAATAAAGCCAGAAATCACGCTGAAAGCATGCAAATCCTCAAGATTTTCATGCCATCCGAACAGAGACCTTCAACAGTAATGCAAATAAAAGAGATAAAGAAGCATAAGAGTGTCAGCGACGGCATTGACTGACTAGCAAATACCCTAAGCACTAGTCTAGACTATATAGTGACATAGGATCTAATTGAAATTTTCAGTTTATGAAGTGGATTAAGCCAAAGCACAACATTTTGTCTTTCTTCTATTTCTAGAGAGACTAAGACAAAGAGACAGAGATTGCCAGAGCTTGACAGTCAAGGTTAGACTCTGCTCATGACTTAGCTCAAGGAATATTATACTCTATGGTCTCATGCATTCCTCTCCCTCTCTCTCTCTCTCTCTCTCTCGCTTCAACAATAACAATAAACCCTGTTTATCCATTTCCAAACTGCTGCAGGGTACACAAATAGGTAAAAGCGTTGAAAAATTTCATTTTCACGCGCAGCACAGTCAACTGAAAGGCGAGGAAATGGAAACAAGTTAACTGCTAAAAAAAAAATAGACACACAGACAATAGTCAAAGGGGGAACTGGGACGCAGCTACGTTTGCAGTGCGATAAATTCATATAAATCGCGTTAATTTAACCGCAAACGCAGTTTAAATAACTCAAATGACTTGGAAGCTAGCCAACCCCTGGATTTTGGTTGCGAAAAAGAAACGAAAACCCAATGACATTGGCTTAGTTATTTGAGGAATTTGAGAAACTAACTGAAAAGATAATTTAGTTAAAGTCTAAAGCTTGCAGAGAGATTTTTTGTTATATTTTTTAATTATTAAACTGACCTTGCGCTAGCCAGAAATAAATCTTTAAATATTTAAACTTTTCTTATTTGCTTTGAATATTTAATTACTTTAAGGTAGTTAAAGCTTTTACTTAGTAAACAGCTTTAAATGCGAAAGCTTTCAACTATTTCTAAGATTAATTAAGTTGCTTAATAAATTATTTTAAAAGTTTATTTTAAATGCTTAAGCTTTCTTCATCAATAACTGTCAGCAAAGAAAGCTTTAAAGCTTTTAAGACCTTTAAGTGTTATTTTGCCTAATTTATGCATATATTTGAGTAATTCAACTATTAAAACAAAAGCTATGCCTATTATTAATAAATAAACAATTTTTACTGGATTAATCTTGCGCTTAAGTAGCGCTATTTCAGCTGCTGTCATTTTACGCTAAGCCTGATAAAATGTCGATGTAACTTTAAAAGACAAACAAACAGAGCGTTATTTTCACATTGCCATTGTCTTTTGCCTGAATGGAGGGAGCCCGAGCAAGATGGAGATGAAGAAGAAGCAGAAGCAGAAGCTATTCATAGCTGTATCTGAAATTACGTTGTGAAATGTTAGCCGCAATTTGTTTCGCTTTATAATGACTTGTTGTGTACGCTTGGCGAGGCGCCGACAAGGACACCAGATAGCAGACAGCCCCAAAAGGAGCAGCAGCCACAACAGGAGTAGCCTGAAATATGACCTCGACTTGCTCGGATTTGAGAGCTACGAAATCGTAATCGTAATGTGAATGTTAATGTGAATGTAGCTGGTCTCCTGAAGCATTCGCAAATACTTTGGCAACATTTCATTTTGCATGCCCCAATAAATCGTTCCATGTTAATTGCTTATAATTAATTTGTTGCCTGTTTTTTTTTCCTACTTTTTTTGCTTTCTTAATTGGGTCAATTAAGAAAAGCAAAAAAAGAACAACAATTTCCATTCGAAAATCAATTAAATATGCGCACTAAATTAAATTTAATGGCTCCACTAAGCTCGATCAAAATAAGCCGATTAAAGCAAATGTGCGAAGGGTTGAATGAGAGGGCGGAGGGGTGGCTTGGAATATGTAATGAGTGAATATTTGATTTTAAATATATTCACGATTTAGCATTGGCATTTTGATGGCTTACTTTAGACTAGCATAATTGCTAGGATAATGCGGCCTGTTAATGGGCAAATGTTTGTATGCAAATGTTAATGTTATTTGCCATTGAGTTATGTTAATGTTAATGCGAATATTACTGTTAACTGTGCGTGCAGATAAAGTTCTGATTTATAAAAGTTATGCAAGCAAAACATATTTTAGAATTTTTGAGATTGCTCGACTAGCAGATATCAAAATATTATCAAATTTCAAGTCTCTCTCTCTCTCCAATACAAACAGACAGCACTGACATGACAGGTGCAAATCTAATATACCCTTTTCATAATACTCCTTAAATTCTTATAAAAAACAGAATATAATTAAGAATAGTTAATAGATACAACAAAAGGAATCTACTTAACAAACTGTTAAACTTCTAACTACAAAAGTGTATAAAGGTTATCCAACAGCTTGATTGATAGACAGACATACAACAGCTACAGATCAACACAGATCAACAGCTACAACAACATAGATACAACTAAGGAATCTACTTAACAAACTGTTAAACTTCTTACTACAAAAGTTGACAAAGACTATCCAACAGCTTGATTGATAGACAGACATACAACAGCTATAGATCAACATACTCTCTTTAATTACCCTCTATTTAAAGTCACACCAATCTGCTTTATCAGTGGTATTATCTTGATGTCTGACAGCGCTTCTTCAGCAGCTGTAAGTAAAGCAGAAAAGTTGTTCAACTATTTCATTATTTATTATAAGAAAACAACTTGTTTTTCTGTTTGCCTTTTCAAATGCTCAGCAAACAGAACTCATTACGTTTTCAGTTCGTTTTATAGTGGCTAAAAGCAAATGTCTATTAAAGTTCTCAACTATTAATAAAAGTTCATTTACGAGCCATATTTTATTTAATTACTTAACAGCTGTATGCGATAAAGAGAAACTGCTGTTAAAAACAGCTCAACGGAGCTCAGCTCAGCTATAAAGCATTTCATGAAGTGATGTCTGTAATAGACTGTATATCTTGTATAGACTGCAAATAAGATATATATGACATATTTTGAAATATTTCAATAGTTCTGGAAACTCTGTTAAGGAAAAATATATCATATTATGAAGTTAACAGCTGCTTAACATTAAAAGAAACTGCTTAACAGCTCTTTAACATATGATATGCAATATTTGAAGACATAAAAGTTAACCAAAAACTTCTCTCAATTTTAATGAATTAAATTAACAGCTGCTTAACATTAAAAGAAAGAGATTAACAGCTCTTTAACATATGATATGCAATATTTATAGCCATAAATGTTAATGAATAATTATGTTAATGTTAATGAAACAAGTTAACAGCTGCTTAACATTAAAAGAAAGAGATTAACAGCTCTTTAACATATGTTATGCAATATTTATAGCCATAAATGTTAATGAATAATTATGTTAATGTTAATGAAACAAGTTAACAGCTGCATAACATTCAAAGAAACTGCTTAACAGCTCTTTAACATATAATATGTAATATTTATAGCTAGAAATGTTAAAGAAAACATTTACTAATGTGAATGAATTATAACAGAAATCTGCTCTGTAACATAAAATAACCCACATTTGTAGTCATAAATGTTAATTAAGAACTTTTGTTAATTATAATTATTCATGCTGTTATAAGATCTCTGTCTTTCTCTCTCTCTATATATAATAAAATCTCAACTAAAAGCTTTATGCATTATCTAGATAATTGTCATAAATTTCCCTCTCTCTCTCTCTCTCTCTCTCTCTCTCTCTCCGCAAAATGCGATTAGAGTGCGTGGTAAATTAATATTATATCTTTTAGTGCATTATTAATTACGCTCACTTTGCAGCTAACAGAAATGGGAAAAGAACTCATTTATTCACGCTACATGAAAAACTACTGAGAGAAAAACTCGAGCGCAAAGCACACACATAAGTGAAATGTCTTCATTAAGCTTTAGAACTCCATTTGCACAACATACAAATGGCTGGGCCAAAAGGGTGCAGGAAGGTGATGCGATAGAGCAGCGACAAGGGGCTGGGGCGAGGGCCAGTGGGGGCAACTGGGCGTTTCAGTCCGCAGACCGCACCAAACGAAAGCAACTGGCTCATTGCGTTTCAATGGCAATCGCTGGACTGTAAAGGTTGAGCAGAGCAAAAAACTAGGAGAGAGAATGATAGAGAGAGAGAGGGGAGTAAAGGCTATGGCTAGGTCTGCGGCTGATTCGGTGCCTCCACTAGGCTGTCATTTCCGTTTCCGTTTAGACTTTTCATTTGCGGCGCCGCAGCAGCAGCTGCTGCAAAAACCAATCGAGGCCAAACGATATTTGTTGACTGCGCTTTGATATACCCTATAAAAGGTTATGAGCAAATGAAAATTGAGTAAAATATAGAAGAAAATAGATCAATTTATATATTATAAAGAAATATAAATATATATTTACAGAACTTACTTACTTTTTTGTATTTATTAATTTATTTGTTATACCTTTGCTCGTATATAAGCTGACCCAATAAGAGCAACAGCAAAAGAAATTGCAATAAAACAAACTCAGTTCGCATAAAGAAGCTGCCTTTGATTTTATTTTGTAGTTACATACATGCCTTTTTATATAAAAATAACCAATTTGGCTTTGCTGCAAATAACTCGAGTATAAGGAACAATTCTGAATGACTCTGTGCAATAAATGAACTGTTGTTATTCCAGCAAAACAATCACTTGGATGTTGACTTCGAGCTCTGTCAAAGTCTTGACGATTTCATTATTTTTCCAGCTGCAATATGATTCATGGCCAAATGGCAAAGCTCTTAGAATATTTGAACAGCTGAAAGTTAAAGATAACTCAAACAGCTGCTGAAATATAGTCAGCGGAAATAGTATAGCTCTTGCTTGGTCATCATATAAATACTTGCATAGCATCAATAACCAAAAGGTTATAGCCAAGTTCCATAGAGTAGCCACTCGTATGCTCTGCCTCTTCTGCTGCCTTGTTTTCATTTACCATTTTTTGTTTTTGCCTTTGCCCCAAAATCGAATAACCAACCTCTACCCTCTTGACCTTTTGCCACACAAAAAAAAAAGAAGCCAATGTAAAATGTAAAAAAAAAAGTAACCCAACAACATAAAGACAACAGAAAAAGTGTCAGGGAAAAGTGTCTGGCCCGGGTTCATCGGGCTTAATAGCTCATTTGATGCTGGTCAGCTAAATGGAATGCCAAATGATGGGCACTTGGCTCAAAATGAAAAGAGCGAGCGAAAAAAGAGTAAACAGCCACGCCCCAACCGGGAAACCAACCAACAACAACAAAAGTTTAGATTATTATGTGCTTGTTAATTTCTTTTTGTTTCATTACAAAAACTTCAGAGGAAATTTAGCCAAATTTTTCGTTTACTTGCTATTGCGTAAGCCGTTTCCTTTTTCCTCTCCTTTTGTAGCCCTGTATCATATAAAATTGTTGTTCGTTTAGATGTCTGTCTAAAGAGGACTTGAAAGCAGCAACCCTTGAAATATTCATTGCATAGCTTGCAGCGACACAGGACACGTCCACAGGACACACAGCGTTAATTGTTGCTGCTCATGACAGAGGCAGCAGCAGCAGCAGCAGCAGCAGAAGAAACAGGCTAAAATGGCCATGAAAATGGCCAAATGACTTGGCTGAAATTGAAAAATTTCTACTGCATGGCGAACAACAACGATTTTTGCATAAATTTTGTTGCGCCTTGCGAAAAGGACTAACAGGGGCTGGCAACAGCACTTGTTCAATGGGGCCTCTTAATGAACTTACAAGCATCCCACACTCACACACACATTGAGCAAAACAAATGTACAGCACTCAAATGCAAACACACTCACATACAGATACACACACATACACTCACACACACACACACACACACACACACTCACACACAGAAATATGCTCAGCCACAGTTGAGCAAACGAGCAAATGCGCGGGCTGCTTCGGTTTTCATTGCACAATTTGGTTTAGTTCAGTTCAGTTCAGCTTTTATATATGTAACTACTACACATATGTGTATCAATTATAGAATTATATATAGATATATATATATATGCAATAAATAACTTAACTTGTATGACACAACTTTCTAAATAAGTTTCTCAAAGAATAAAGAAATTTGACGCATTCGCGCAGAAAGTAGAAAAAATATATATAAACGCAGGCAAGGCACAATTTACTTAAACAATATTTGAGCTCATTTATAATAGTTATCTTATTTTATTAATTTGTTTATTATTATTAAATATGGCATGGATAAATATGGAAACTGCCCTCGCAATTTGAACGCCTTTTGGACTTGAGTTACTTACGGCCCAGCAGGAATTTAGTACAGGATCAAGCGAAGCGAATCGTTTTTGTGTGTGAGGCCTAATGAAAGCGACAACTGTGACGCAAATGGAACGATTTCAAAATACAGCCACATATATCAGAATCTGTTAGCATATACAGAGCCCACACACGCACACACGCACACACATTCGAGTGCGAACTGATGAAAAATGCGCTGCAAAAAGAAGGTCAAAATGCAGCTGAACATTACGAGCGCCTATGAATGGATAGATGAATGAATGGATGGGATGGTTGGTTGGTTTGGTTGGTTTGGTTGGTTTGGTTGGTTGGCTGGCTACTTGGATGGATGGATGTATTGAAATGAATTGAATTTGTTGAAAACGCATCAATTCAAATTCAATCAAATGAAAATAATCGTTGTTTAACTGAACTGGAAAATTAAATTTTGCCTGCCAACCTCTTTTTTCCCCCCGTTTCTGCATTTGTTTTTGCTCTTTGTTTATGGGAATTGACAAATTTTTGCCATTTTTGTTGATTTGTGAACGTTTTGTGTCGTTTTGACTTCAATTAGTTTTGCATATGCAGATTAAGAGTTTGCTTTGTGCTTCTCTAATTGGCATTTGAGGCAGAGCACAAACGGAATTTGTCTTCAAAATAGTGCAAATATTTATTTCATATTTAGAATAATGTTACCAAAAACAATATACCAAAACAAATACTCTACTCAGCAGGCAGTATGAATTCCAGTTAAGAAGTCAACAGAGGATGTCAGATTAGTGCATGGATATAGTACGAGTATAGACTCAGCATTAGCTTTAGCTATATTTACACCAACAACAACAACAGCAGAGATTTCTGAGCTCATCTTCAACATGCAAAGCTCGACTGACGTTGACACTGCAACAGCTATGCGAGCACGTGTGCTTGCATAATCAAGAGGTGCGTGCAAAAAATAAAAAAAAATTGTTGAAAGTTAGCTAACAATCCAAATGCCATGTAACGAACTAAAAAAAACACACACACACAAACCAAGGCAGGGGGAGAGGTCGTGGGCGTGGGACAGATAAGGGAAAGCCAAGCAAATCGATGATAAGAGTAAACAAAACGCATGTGGAAGCCCTACGTAAAGCCAATTAATCTTTGCTTTGATGCACACACACACACACACACACACGCAGGTGGAAAGATAACAGGCAACGTGTATGGGACGAGAGTTGCAACACAAATACGCAACAAAATGTTGCATGATTGTGAGTGTGCCCCAATCTGGTCTCGTTCTTTTCTCTTTCGTAGCCAATGCCAATCATAATCCTTTTGCAGTTCCCTGGTATTCGTCCAGGTTCAGTCAGCTGTGTAATGTGCTTATGTGCTGATTGCGACCAATGGAATGTAGCTTATAGCTATTGCTATTTTCAGTGGGCGTGGCACTCTATTGAATGGCATATTGAGTATACGCAATCATTGCCATCAGCTTTGACAGACCTTAAAGCCGGTTATGAGAGATAGCCTATAAGACCCGCAGCTTAACTCATTGTCAGCCCTGTAAACATTGCAGCATTATGTTTGATGTATTTAATTACAAATTGAGGGAAGACTGCGATAGGTAACTTAATTGAAGGGGTTTTAAGAATGGCATTTAAATACATTTTCTTTAATAAGCCGTAAAACAGTTGATTCGTTGCCTACCTAAATTGAGCTGCATTTGCTGCAATAACTGCAGCTCGATAACGTTTTTAATCAGCTATCGATTGTTATCGATTATTGAGAGAGAAATTTGATTGGCGCGTGCTATAGGCGAAACCTAAGTGTATGAGTTCAAGTCTCACGATTTTATAGTTGCCCCGATTGATAGGTTCATTCACGAACAGCCAGCCGGACGTTAGGACGCACGATAGGACGTACGGACAGACAGCTGAACGTACAAGACTAGATTGATTCAGCTGTTGTTTCTGATCAGGAATTTATGTACTATCTGTGCTATCTGTTAAATGAAACTGTTAACATTCCAGAATTCTTATATCCAATAGTTTTCAGGTTATAAAAATCCTTAAGCTAAATCTTGCATCAAAATCTATTTTCTTTTTTCTTTCTACAATTTTACAGCATAAACTAAAATTTTAAAGACTAAGTTATTGATGAGCTGCGCTATTGAAAAACCAAACAAACATATATATATGAGCCTT
Source organism: Drosophila leonis (assembly GCA_035045365.1). NCBI lineage: Eukaryota > Metazoa > Arthropoda > Insecta > Diptera > Drosophilidae > Drosophila > Drosophila leonis. The sequence goes on along the minus strand of JAWNPC010000110.1, from coordinate 14,301,160 downwards.
AGGGTCGTGGAAAATCGGAAAAACTATATATTCTAAAGTTTTTAAGTAAAAATGATCAAATTACTGCAGAATAAACTTTTCCAGAGGTCTATAAAATCAGTTGAATAACCCTACAGTTTGGGGCATGTCAAATTCGGAAATATTCATTTTAGAATATATATTTACCTGTTTTTGGAACGAGTATTAAGCAGTCGATTATGCTCATCAAAAAATTCATCAAAATTTTTACTTATTTCATGCTCTGCTTTCCATTGAAATCCTTTATTATAATTGTTGTACCAAGAACTTTCTAATTGTTTTAATAAGTCTTTATTGTTCACCTGGTTTACCCAATTGTCACTTAGCATATATTTAGCCAAGTCTCATTATTGAAATGGCTGCGCCATGGTCTATTTACTTGACAACATTTTACAATTAACTGCAAAATTTGTAGCGTGACAAAGCGGCAACTGTACGGACTGCCACGCCCCCGAAAATAAACTTTAGTTGCTTTTATTTGTTTGTATTTGTCAAGGTAGACAAGAAGAGCTAAGTAGGTAGGGATATAGAGAGAAAGAGAAAGAGAGAGACGAAGAGAGAGAGAGAGGGCGACATGTGTGTGCGACATGTCAGACATTAAGTGAAATTTAAACCTGAACGCCTTTTGGCGTATGTGCTGTGTGTGTGTGTGCGTATTCCTTATTGTTGCCTTAGTGAAATTTAATTAATGACAAACAACTTTTCATTGTTTTTTATTCTCTTTATGTATTTGTTGTTTGTCTTTTGCTTTGCACGCGCCGGAAATGTATTCACATCCGTTTGAACAAAAAAATTTTCCATTGTTTCAATAGGGGGAAGCCAGGCTGGGTGGCAGCATGTGTGTCTGTGTGTGTGTCGTATGGCATAATTACAGACACATAAAAGGCGCCTTGAAGCCATACAATATGTCCATGCCGTGGCTCAATAACGGACTCTTTTGCCTGTGGCCTTTGCTGGCCGTCAGCTGTTAACGTCGCTGGCAAAGGGTCTGCAGCGATTAGGGCACATAAAACTTATGGCCAGACATGGCCCAGCATTAGGCCCCAATGGACTGGCCATAATTGACAGCTGCGCCAACGATTCACTTGACCTCGCACACAGTGGCAGTGGGAGTGGGAGTGGGAGTGGGCGTGGCTAACCCCATCAGCACCCACTCACACAGCTGCTGCTGCTGCTCGCTTTGTCCTGCGCGCGTTTGCATATTAAGCATTTAGCTGCAGTCACACCCAACCTGTACAAACACACCTACACCCACACACACACACACACACACACATGCACCTGCACTGAGACTGGCACGCACACAATTGCAATTGACCGTGAAATTGTTGGCAACTGCAAGTTGGCCATGATTGAAGTGGCTATCGTTGGCTTTCAACTTTGCACCATTTACCTGTTTTACTTATGCTCGCTCAGGAGTCTGAAAAATGAGTTTATTGGTTGTGTGGAATGACTGTATGTCTGTTTGCTTGTGGAAAAGATAATCATTTGTTGGTTATTGAAATTGGCTACTTGAAATTTGGTCTTTTGTGTAGAGTAAAGTCTTCAGTTTTCTTTGGCTGTGCCAGACTAGGACTTACTATAAGCCCTATAACGTATGCATTACTTAAGGCTGTATTGAAGCTAGAGAATTGGTGTATACAAGCTCCAAAAGGGAATATATATAGTATTAGCTAACTAGCCATGTTGAGCTCTTGGCAACTTGAAATTTGGTCTTTTGTGTAGAGTAAAGTCTTCAGTTTTCTTTGGCTGTGCCAGACTAGGACTTACTATGAGCCCTATAACGTATGCATTACTTTAGGCCATATTGAAGCTAGAGAACTGGTGTATTCAAATCTAAAGGGCAATATATAGTATTATATATCTAGCCATGTTGAGCTCTTGGCAAAGCAGTTTAAACTCTATTCTCCATTGATTCATTCAGCAAGCTAGCGCTGCAAAGTTTGATAAGTAAATGATCCATTAATATACCTTATAGATTATATATTAAGACCACGCTATCTGGTAGCATATCATATAAGAAATTACTATATCTACCAAAGTAATTCTTATATATTTTTCATAATTAATTCGTATATATTATATTATATATTCTCATATATAATATCTATATTTAATTCAATTTAATTCCTTTTCCTTTTTGGCTCATTAATCGAGTATTATGCCGTCAGTTACGCCCGACTGCAATGTTCGCTGCCCGCACAGGCGACCATAAAATACACACACACTCCAGGTAAGCTTTTAAGGCGAGCAAAAGTAAAACAGTTTATGGCATTTAAAAATAATTTATGATATTCCGCATGAAACTTGTGAAAACTTTGTGCAAAATGTAAACAAAGCCTGAACAGGTAAGAGTCGCTGAAAATACTATCAAAATATATAGAAATATAAAACTATATATATATAAAAATATATATTAAAATGTATTTATTAAATATAAAAATATATACAAATATATATTAAAACATATATATTTAATATAAAAAATAAATAAATATAAAAATATATATATTAAATACAAAAATATATTTAAATACATATTAAAATATGTAGATTAAATATTAAAATAAATATATTTATATATAAATATAAAAATATATAAAAATATATATAAATATATATAAATATTTTTATTTTCGTTAAAGGCTTGGAATGCAAATTTAGGTTGTTCTTATACTCCCTGCTTAGTCTAAGACTTTGCTATTATATTTGCAGGTTAAGCTTGCTGTCCCTAACTATGGATAACATATTTTTTATATAAGGAACACATTATATATATATACATATTTTTTAAATGTTCTAAAGTAGCAGTTTCACTTTTCCAACTGTTATCAACCTTAATTTAACCTTAACAGTTGAGAATCGCATAGAAAGACAATTTACAATGCCATGCAACATTTGTTGTTTTTTTTTTTTATATCAATGCCAATTTCAACCATATTTTATATCTTCAATCTTCTTTTCTTAATGGGTATCTGTAAGTTCAGCTAGAACAGCTCAGCTCTGCCAAAAAGCCCAACTGATGTGTGGGCATTCAAATGCATTGCATGCAAATGCCACAAATGGTAACAAGTTGTTTTTAGTTGTTGTAAAAGTTTGTTTTCCATGAATTTGCCATTTTACCGCCTCCCCCTATGCCCCGCTCTTCCTCTCTCTCTGTCTCTGTGATTTCCATGGAAAAATTCCCCCATTGCATTCAATTATTCACACTTGGCCGCAAATCAAACAGATTTGCAAATTATGCAAGCCGCCTGCGGTTAAAGCAACAGTAGGCGTGGCAAATTTGTGGCTATGCTAACAATTATGCATTTACAAAATAGAGAATCGAGAGCGGAGAATAGAGAATCGAGAATTTCAGGCACTTTTCAGACTTCACTTTGCCTCACAGCGTCACATTGAGCTTTGAGCCAAATTTCACATGTCTGTTGGCTGTTAAATTAATCAGAATATTGGCCAAGTCGTTGTTGCGGTTGGGCTTTGTTGTTGCACGTTGCATGCCCCCTCATGCTGCATGTTGCACGTTGGCCATTGCAATTTGTTTGTGTGCCACAAATTTCATTATGCACATTCCTATGATTTAGCTCTCGGGTTCTGTATCCAATTCGGGCGTGTCAAAAGCATTTTAACATTTAATTAACAAATAACAAACATGACTTCAAGTCTGGCCCCAAAACATATTTGCGGACAGCTGATGAGCGTGAATAGCGCCATTCTGATCAGGAAACTATAATGGGAAAGGCTCAAGACTCAATGCAGAGGCAGTTCAATTAAATTATAAATAGCCAAGTCTTTGAAAGAGTAGCGTGGGCAAGGGAGAAGCAAACAAAGAAGTTACGTGCAATGGGAAGGCAGCAGCGCCGAAGCACCACAAAAACTTAATCAAAAATGTAAGCAAGGTCGAGCAAAGCGAAGGGAGAAGCAATGCGAGAAGCTAGCCAAGAAAAGCAGCAAAGTGTAGAGCTACGAGAGCTATGAGAAATGAGGAGGAAAGTAAATTGGAAAACTAAGGAGAGAGAGAGAGAGAGAGAGAGAGAGAGAGAAGCACTGAAAGGCTATGTAAAAGGAAAATTCAAGCGAGAAGCGAATTGAGAAACTAAAAGAATTTGCTAATTATGAAACGAAAATTGAAGTGAGGTCTAAATGAAAGAAAGAAACAAATAAAACAACATTAAACTGATTTGATTTGAAAATTTAAGTGAGAAGCGAACTGAAGAGCAAATAGATGTTACAAGAAAATGCAAGCGAGAAGCGAACAAAAGAGAAACTTAGCGTGAAACAAGAAGTGAAATGAAAACAAGTGTGATGTAAAAGGTAAAGTGAAGCGAGAAGCAAATTAAGAGGGAAAGAGAGAGAGAGAGAGAGAAAGAAAGAGCGAGATAGAGAGAGACAGAGAGAGAGAAACAAAATAAGCAACAAGAAGCGAATCAAACAACAAAGAAATGAAAAGGCGCAGCAAACGAAACAGCTTGAGGAAACAACAAAACACGAGACAAAACAGCAAATCAAATGCTGAAAGCAGCTAATAAAGAAGTTTACTTTATGCCAAAATTTGCTTTTTTTGTGTATAAATTCTAATTCTCAAGACTTTTACTTCATTTACTTTTTTACGCTTCACACTTTAACAGAAAACCTCAACACTTCTCGTTCGCTTCTCTTGCTCTTAAATTGTAGCAATCTGATTTTGCCCATATTAAAAAGTTTTGATTTATTATTGTGTCTAGAATTTATCTTATCAAAATATCATTTGAATTTAAATAAAAACAAATCTGAGAGCACTTATTCATCTTCTAGTCTTCTTCCTTCTTTTGTTGTTTGCTTTGAACTTGTTGTATTCATGGAAATTCATCTATGGCCTAAACATAACACCCACACACACACACACACACACACACACGCACAGAGTCGGCATGATAAATGCGAGTTTCCTTTAGCTTTGTTTGTCTGCGCTGAAATGCCTATAAATGTGTTTGCGGTTGCTTTTGAGAACTGAACTGAAAAAACATTTGCCAGTCACGATGTTTTCCCTTTGCGTGCTTGAGTGGGGTATCATAATTTTATGATGGCTGGTGTAACACCCTCTCACTGCTGATTGGCTCCATGTTTTTTTGTTGTTGTTTTCTTTTTTTGTTATGATTTAAGTATGAGCTGAAATGAAATTCTATTTCGATTGTTGAGTCGAGCTTGCGGCGAAATTTCTAATGATGTAGTGGGAAATGTTCTGATATTCTGAAATTCTGATAGCTAAATATAGAAAAAATAAGTAAAATATAAAATATAAAATAAAAATATAAAAATAAATAAAATATAATTCCAATTGTTATAAAAATCATTGACTCTTTAAGTTTCTCTAGTTAACAACTAGTCTCTTAAGGCAAAGTTTCATAGCTGAAAATTCATTTGTAGATGCAAGTTGAATATATCAAATTCAATTCAAAATCAATCAAATATATATACATATATATATATATATATATATTATTGCAACTTGTGGCTTCTTCTGTCGGGTCTAGCAGCAAAGCATACAAGGTACAATTCAAAAGTTCCAGGACTTTATAAAAAAAATAAAAAATAGATTTTCTTTGGCAAAAATTTTATTGGTCGCCTTCGAAATAGTCCCCTTCGGACTGAATACAACGATTTGCACGATCAAGAAGATTATCAAATGACTTTTTTAGGTCATCCTTCGGTATGGCGTTGAGTATGGCGGTCGAAGCCTTTTGAATAGCATCAATGTCAGCATACCGTTTTCCTTTCATTGCCAAATGAAGTTTTCCGAACAAGTAGAAGTCGCGAAAACGTTTAAACCACTCGTGAATGCGGCTACGGGATAGACAATCGTCGCCATAAACTTTTTTCATCATTTGATGAGTTTCGGTAAATGTTTTACCAAGTTTAAAACAAAACTTGATGTTCGCTCTTTGTTCGACGGACACAACAAAAGTACTGTCACTTTTAGCGCGATATCTCGGCTTCTATACGTCCGAATGTCATGCAAATTTGACACAACATGACAGAGAAATAGACAATCAAACGATAATTTTCAGACAGATGGCGCCACTAGAAAGCGCGAAATTTAAAAAGAACTGGAACTTTTGAATTGCACCTTGTAGAACTACGCATCGTTTTAAGTTTCAGTTTAACAATGCCTTTATTCTTCTTTTCTCAGCTGTAAGCGCACAGCAAGCGAGCATAGGAAGCTCGAACACAGAGAGAGGGAGAGAGAGATAGAGAGAGAGAGAGAGAGAGAGAGAGAGAGAGAGAGAGAGAGAGAGAGAGAGACTCCTGCTCTTACAAAACTAAACTCAAATGACACACTTATTACTTAAATTACTTATTAGTATATAATAGACTTAAATTCTTTCACAACTATCATATCTATGTATTGTATTTTATCTACAATTTCTATCGACATTCATGCAGAAGCATGAATTCAAGTGCTCAGCTAAAGCTCATAGAAGGTCTCCACCTTTAGGTTTAATGCAGGATAACGCCTGGTTGCCAGGTGGGGAAGGCAGCCCAAGAAAGAGGAGGTTTTTAAGTCGCTAAGCAGTAATGCAATCCGATAGACCACTCAGAGTGACGACCTGACTGACTAACTGCTGCATAAAGCATTTTTAACTACAGCAACTACAAAGAACAAAAATAAAAATAAAAATAAAAAATATATAAACAAATAAAAAAATGGAATAAAAAAAATAAATAAAAAATATATAAATAAATAAAATATAGAATTAAAAACAAATTATAATAAAATCTATCATATCTATTATATCTATAATATCTATCGCATCAACAATAGATATTATCTAGCATCTATAATCTATAACTTCTATCATATATATCTACATCTAAGTAGTCATATATTGATATATATATACTACAATATAATACAGCATTTGGTTTCATATAGATCTAAATCTAAATCTAATCTCATATAGATCGTAAAATCTAGACAAAACAACAACAAGAAAGGCTAATAGGCAGCTGGTATTACTTGGCAGTTGCCAAATTCAGAAATTGGTGAAAAGCTTAAATTGAATTAAATAAAGTTTTAAAAAATTAATATATATTTTATAAATATTTATAAAAAATAAATATATTTAGAATTTCTTAATTTTTAAACTGAAGCTCAAAGACAATATTTTCAGAAATTGCTAAAACTAAATTAAAGTAAATTAAAAATATGTTTAAATTTGGCTTAAATTAAATATTTTCATAAATAAATATTTATACTTATATAAAAAATTAAAAATCTTTGAATATATTTAAGTTTATTTAAATAAATATTTATTGATATTTATTGAGTTAAAATATATAACAAAATATATCAAACAATTAAGGAAGTGTGAAATCTTGAGAGATATATAGCTAAAATCATATTGTGATTTATACATATTTTTCTCATTTCAAGTTTCTTAACATCTTTAACATTGCCCAACCCAACTCAAATATTTATTTTTCTAGAGCATTCAATATTCGCCTAGTCAACTTAAAAATTGTCATTATTGCTGGTTGCTGGATTATGTGGTCTTCTTCGTTTTGCTTACTTATGTTGGTGTTGCCACAGAAATATATTACCGCAAAGAGTAGAGGAATGTGAATACCTATATAGGCTGGGGCTGACTTACCTTGCCATGTTGATGATACGCAGCTGTTCACTTTTCCGAAGAAGAAGAAGAAGCAGAGGAAATTGTTAGCTAGAGTTGGGGCTGAGTCTTAATTTTTGGCCTTCGCGTCCTTGAATCGGGCTCGAAATGTCATTGAGTATCTGGTCGAGGGCTGCGTTGGCATGTTTACAATGCTCAGGTCTTGGCCGCAAACTAAATCAACATTTTTTGGCAGCACTGCGGCGGGGGAGAGGAGAGCACAGACACTGAGATAATGCTGATGATGATTACCGCAATGCTATCTCAGAGGCAGTCACTCGGCCCGACTATAACACAACATCGTTTATCTCTGTCTCTCTGGCGCTCGGGCCTGGTCGCCTGCCACTATCAGATGCGAAGACTTTTAATCCTGATTGTGAATGTGGATGTGGATAGGCTGTGTGCTGCTACCTTGTTGCGTGATTGAGTTTGGATTTATGCCTTAAGTGTTGCTTGGGGATTTGCCATCCAGCAGCCGGCTGCACGGCCTATGCGGCGTATGCTCTAGATATGCACACAGTGACACGCAAACACATTTACCGCTGTGTAGGTGTAACTGTGTGTATCGAGAGCTATTTGTTTTGCTTTTGCCTTTTTGCAAGCGTTTTGATTGGAGATTTGAGATTTGAGTCCAAATGATTCGAACGTTTTGCTCTGTAAAAAGAAAAGCAAGGAAACAAAATAACAATATAGACAGGAACTTTATTTTAGTTGTTGTTGCTGTGTGGGTATGTGTGTGTGTGTGTGTGTGGGTATGTGTGTGTGTGTGTGTGTGTGTGTGTGTGTGTGGGTGTATTTTTCTGCTTTATTTGATTTGCTGCTTTACATTTACATTTGCATTTACATTAGCATCAACATCATTAATATTGCAAAAGCATATCAATATATAAGCACTTTGCTGCCGATGAGTATTGTGCATTAGTGTGTGTGTGTGTGTGTGTGTGTGTGTCTGTGTATGTGTGAAAATGCCCTGCAGGAAACAAAGACAAATAGCTTAAAGCACAAAATGTCTGATTTTTCACTTGTTTGTCAGGCTAAACGTCAGCAAGTGAACAATCAGCTAAGTCAATCAAAATAAAAGGTCTACAAAATATATTTAAAACATTATAAACTAAAAAAAAATATATATATTGTGAAATAAACTAAAAAACATAAAAACTTAATAAAAAATTATAAACATTATTTTTTTTAATATAACAAAAAAGTCTAAAAATATATAGATATATAAGGTTGTCAAAAAAGTCTTGCGGTATTTATATTGAATTTTCAATTGTTCATAAAATTGGTTATAATAATGCGATTTAAGTCAAATATGCGAGGTTTTGTTCGATGACGAGTTCCCAACAAGATGCCAACTTCAAATTGCCCCTCTTTTAGAAGCTCGCTTCCCTATTGTCAAAAAACTCGGAGAGCCAATTTTCACAGGACTCTCTTGTGGACAACTTCCGACTACCAAGCTCGTTCGCCATGGACATATAATAACTATCCGATATCAAAATGCACCAAGCACAACTTTTAAATATTTAACATATAAAAAAATAACACATATTTTTTAAAATAACAAATATTTAAATATTTTGAAATATAATTTTAATAAAAAAATATTTTTTATAATAAAAATATAAGTAAAATATTTAATATTATTAAATTAAATCAAATTAATAAAAACTCCAAATAAATAATATCAATTTTTGTTTTAATGTCAAAAATTAAATACATAAATTAAACACATCAAATATCTATATTATATTTTATATTATTTTTATTTTATTACTACTAAAGGAATAGTTATTTAAAAAGATACGGACAGACGGACAGACAGACGGACAGGGCTAAATCGACTCCGCTCGTCTCCCTGATCAAGAATATATATACTCTATGGGGTCTGCCACGCCTCCTTCTGCCTGTTACATACATTTCACAGCTTAACAAAACCATTATACCCTGATTTCCCATTTTCAATGGGTTCAGGGTATAAAAACCTAAGACAATTTTAAAATAATCACTGATAATTTCCCTGCCATATTCATGCACGCAGCATGATAATATTATTCATAGCAAAAACTTAATAAAAATGCTAGAAATTCTTTTTAAATGAAAACAAAAATGAAATTAAATGTAAGACACGTGCCAAAAGAGTATTTACAAGCCTTTGTACATTTCACGTGTCAAAAGCATGTTTATTTCATGCATTTCGTCATGCGTTTTATTTTTACACAGGGTTTCTCCTCTTTTCTTTTTCTTTTTCGTATTTTTTCTGCTTTTTTTTTGCTTTAAGCGCTTTCGTTATTTCATTTCCGCAACAAATTTGATGCGGCTTACATTTATCATACGCCGCGTGTGCTGTCACTTCATACACTCACACACCAGGCACACACACACACACACACACACACACATGCAGATTGAACCACATAAATCTCTCTTTGGGAATTGCCATTCAAATGGCAAATGCAATAATAATTCGCAGCTCAAACAACTCGGAGGCAGCCGTAGCTGTGGGCGCTGTCAGTGTTATGTATGTGATGATGTTGGGGGCGTTTGGCATCCCTCAAGTTCATTCTATTTTGATTTGTTTTGTTGTTTTTAGTGCTGTTTGCATTGTCGAAGCGTTTATCATGCTCAGGTTCATGATTGATTATAATACGGGTATTGATTTAGCAAGAGGTCTGAGGCCCAACCCCACCACCAAACTAATCGAGGTTGACTGCAATTCGAGAAGCGACTGACTGGATTGGTTCAATTGTAAAGCGCGTCAAAAACAATGCAGGCAAAGCTCACACAGCCAGGACCCATTCGCCCTACCCCCCACACACCCCTCTCCAATGTTGAGGTAACATTTTTTTATAGCTTCCTGGTAGACGGCCTGCTGGCTGAAGGGTGTGTGTGCGTGTGTTATCAGCTGTTTGCTGCTCGTGTTATGACTGTAACGGAAATGTACAAGCAACAACAACAACAGCAACAAATAACAATAAAAATAACAGCAAAGCAGGAAGAAAGCAGCCCAAACGGAAGCGACGCCGCCGCCGTCGCCGCCGTCGCCGCTGTCAAGCAACACTAACACACTAACCGATAAAAATAGAAAATACCAAAAGAAAGAAAAAACAACTCTAACTAGCAGCCGAAAAGAAAGCAAACTACTCGACGTATACGTAATACAACAGCCCCCAAAAACAATGGCGACGAAGTTGGCGCAAAATAAAAAATAAAACAAAACGAGAAAAAAAAGGGAACGGCTGCGGCCCTCCCCCTTGGCCAAACAAAAGCCCTTTGAGGCGCAGCTAGACAAATCAAACAAAACAACAACAAAAAAGGCAAATAGGCAGCTGGTATTACATGGCAGTTGACAAAGTAGGGGTAGTCCCGCTTAAACTGGAAGTCGTTAAAGTATTTGCACACAGAAATTGGTGTAAAGCTTAAATTGAATTGAATAAAGTGTTAAAAAATTAATATAAATTTTATATATATTTCTAAAAATAAAAAAAAAATTAAAAATTTTTTAATATATTTAAGTTTATTTAAATAAATAATTATTGATATTTATTAAGTTAAAATATATAATTAAATATATCAAACAATTAAAGAAGTGTGAAATCTTAGAGAGAAAACTTTTGCAGAAAAACCAAAAATTTTGTTTAAATAAAAAAAAAATAAATATAAAAAAAAAACTAATAATAATAATAATCATAATCAACACTAAAATCCATAACTATAATCCTAATAAGCAATCAGGCGCATAAATATTCATTTGACAGGCATACCCCTAATGCAGCAACTCGCCTGCGTACATGTGCGAGCCCTTTGCGGCTTATTTGGAGCCATGTGGCGCTCCCTTTTTGCTGTCGAAAGCAGCTGCCATGGCAAACAGCAAAACAGCGACTCTATCAAGCTCAAATACACAAACACACACAGTCACACACACACACACACACACACACATACACATAACACAAACATTCACATTCGAGTGTGGCTCTGCCATCAGCGAAATAGTCGGAACAAAGCGCTCGCTTATTAGTATGCAAAACTGATAATCAATACTGAGTACTCGATGCTCTGCATGAGTACTCAATACTCGGCTCTAAAGTGTGGCTATTATGGCACATTTATGCTGGTCTTTGCACATTTGCATACGTGTTTTGGGACACTGTGCAGCCAACCAACCAGCCAACCAACCAACCAGCCAACCAGCCAACCAGCCGCCCAGCCCTGCCCAAGCTTATGAAAAAATAGAACTTTGTGTGCAGAGTCTCGAATTCACTTTTCTTTTTTACATTCGTTGGAAAATTTATGAAAAAAAAAAATGGGTGTGTGTTAATATGTTGTTGTTGTTGTTGTTGCTGTTGCTGTTGCTGTTGTTGTTGCTGTTGCTGTTGTATTAGTTGTTTTTGTCTAGAACACCTTGACGTGTCGAGGGCAAAGCCGTCCTGGGGGCAACGTGACATCGCCTTAAATATCCTGTCAGAGCCAAGCAATGTGAAGCAGTTGATAAAAAACATATTTACAAAGAGCGCAATTTAATTGAGAGTAGATGCTTTCAAAAAAGAAAATATATATTGGAAGCCCATGGGTAAAGATATTCGATAAGTTTGTAAAATGAAAATTGAGAGAACAAAATATAGAGAGAAAATAATATTAAAGCTAGAGTTAGTAAAATTTTATCTTGAAAGAAATTTAAAATATTTTAAATAAGTTTTAAAAAGGTTTTATCACAAATATTTTGATATTTTTAAGAAAATCTATTCATATGGCATTTTTATACCCTGAACCCATTTAAAATGGGAAATCAGGGTATAATGTTTTTGTGAAAATGTATGTAACAGGCAGAAGGAGACATGGCAGACCCCATAAAGTATATATATTCTTGATCAGCTTGACAAACTGAGTCGATATAGCCATGTCCGTCCGTCCGTCCGTCCGTCCGTCCGTGTGAACGCAGCGATCTCGCAAACCACAAAAGCTAGTGATCTGAAATTTGAAACGTATACTCGTGTATATCCTACGCAGTACGAGTTTATCATTTTTTTTCGATAACTCATCCCATTTCCTTATTATCGATAAAAATCGAAGAAATGTTATTTCTTAGTTTTTGAATACCGTTATAGCTATGGATTTCAAATTTACTGTGTGTATCCGTGTAATGGATACAAACATTTTGCAATTTTTGGATTTTGGATACCACGCCCCCTTCCCCCCAAATTTGAAGGTATTTCAAATACTAGAGACTTGTGCTTTGGCAAATACATACATATGAATGTCATTATTACGCTGTAAAAGTTTGATTACGAAAGTCCATCTAGAAGCAAACCTGTTCAACAAATAAGTTTCCAAAATATAGCCCATACTGCAGCCCAAGCGCTGCCCGCGCGCAGTCTATATAAAAGAAGCGTAAAATGATTTGAATATCGCATCTTGACAGGGTTCAGGGTATCTCTTAGTCGAGCAGTCTCGACTAGAGCACTCTTACTTGTTTAAATTCTTTATACTATTTAGGTAATATATATTAATTATATTATTAGTATAATATTTTATTTTAATTTTATGTTTATTATATTTTTTATTTTATTTATTTGCCAAATTTCAAGTTCTTTTCCTATGGCCTGACCAAACAAGCGCGATACTATTTTCAACAGTTTTAATTCTGCAGCTGTTTAAGTTATTGATAGGAAGCAGCTGTTACAATGTATAGATAGAGCTGCCATTTGATTAAAAGATATCAAACTTATAAAAACAATAAAAAAAATGTATGAACTCAGCTGAGTTTTGCCATAGAAACAATATCAAATGTCAAAAAATGTTGCTTTTATTTACAATTTCTTTGCATTCTTTGCTTTGATTTGATCAAACTCAAAACGCAGCTAAAGCAGGACAGTAAAACTTAAAAGTAACTTAGTTACTTGATAAGCCTGCCATCATAATTCCAAGCATATTCACTTCTTAAGACAATATTTGTCTATTGCATTTCTATAAACAATAAAACAAATGTTAAATGCGAATCTTAAAGCTTATGGAATGCTTGGCATGAAAAGCGTTTGCTAACAAATATGAAATGAAAATAAAGTGCGAGCCGCTTAAGCCGCAAAAGCTTAACTAGATGACTGATAGTTCATACACACACACACACACACACACACACACACCCGCACACCCGCACACTCGCACACACACACATAATCGAGAAAGGGGAACATGATTTTATCGATTCGAGTCGGTAAGCCTTTTCAGCTCAACAATCTGGCCAAGCTTCATGCCCACCATAAGAAAACATACACATGGACATAGCTAATGCTGGCTTATTGCACCTTAAGAGCAGACAAACACACACACACACACACACGCACTTCTATGAGTGTGTGGCTGGCTGCTGGCGAGCTACAGAAAACGTAGCATACTTATGTGCGCTCTCATTGTGCAACAAGACGCTTAATAATAGTAAGGCGCTACGTGCAAATGGTTACAGCTAGTAATAGACATGGGCACAGCACAGTTAACATAAACACACACACACACACGCACACACACACACACGCACACACACACACACACACACATGCATACAGGCACAACATATGTGACAGCAAGTGGCCAGGGCCAAGACATGTAACTGAGTCGCTTTTTGAGTTGAAGTTGCGACTGAAAATTGGCTCATGTGTTATTGTTTTTGCTGTGTGTGTGAGTGAGTGTGTGTGTGTGTGTGTGTGTGAGTGTGTGCTAGTTGTTGTTGTTGTTGTTGTGGCCACTGCTGCTGTTTTTTTATAATTACTTGCAATGGAGGTTACGCCGTCTCTGTGTGTGTGCGTGTGCGTGCGTGTGCGCTTGTTGTTGTGGGCTTTGGCATTGTTGTTAAGCATATATAACGGTAATTTAATTAACATACATAAACACAAACACACACACACACACACACACTTACATGTGGTATGTGGCACGCTTTGGGGCATTGTTATACTTACAAAGCGATTGACGAGTTTAGCCCTTGTAATCGATATTTCAATTAAAGTTAGTTATCAAATAACTGTTTTTATTTTTATAAAGAACTATCTATATATATATATATACCATATATATGTAATGTAAACAGTGTAAGCTTATATGCGCCTCAATTGTTTTCATTTAATTTCATTTATTGTTGGATCTTTGCACACCTAGACACTGAGAAGCAATTTCGGTTTTGTTGACTAAATTGTTGAGTATTTGTTTATAGTTTATATATTAAATATATAAATAAATGTATATATATTACATATATATATATATATATATATAATTTTTTAATAATTTATATACCCAATTTGAATTTGGTATATTTATATATATTTTGTTTGTATTTCTATTTATTGTACACATTTTTTTTACTTTATTTTCTTATAATAAACACATTTATTATTATTTTATTTTTGCCAGCCAAAAAAAAATTTCATTTTTTTTATAAATTACATTTTAAAGCTTTAAATTTAAACTGTAATTTTGTTGCACATTTTTATTTGTTTTAACTTTGTTTTATAATTTTTTACAAAGTTTTTTAAAGTTTTTATTATTTTTATTTGTTTTAACTTTGTTTTATTTTTTTTATAATTTTTTACAAATTTTTGAAAATTTTTTATTATTTTTATTTGTTTTAACTTTGTTTTATTTTTTTTTTATAATTTTTTGAAAAGTTTTTTAATGTTTTTATTATTTTTATTTGTTTTAACTTTGTTTTATTTTTTTTATAATTTTTTACAAATTTTTGAAAAGTTTTTATTATTTTTTTTTTATTTTAACTTTGTTTTATTTTTTTTTATAATTTTTTGAAAAGTTTTTTAAAGTTTTTATTTGTTTTAACTTTGATTTATTGTTTTAAATTAATTATTATTTATTTTTAAATTATTTTTTTTATTTTATATATATTTTATTTAATTTGTTTATGCATTTTATTAAAAGTTTTTAGCTGTTTTTATTTTTTATTTTATATTTTTTGTTATTATTTTGCATGCATTTTTTTAAGTTAATTTTTGTTATGCACTTTTTCATATTATATTTGTTTTAAATACATTTTTTTAAATTGATTTTTGCCTTTATTTTAGCAAAATATTTTAAATTAAAATTTTTTAAATACTTAATTTTTGTTTTTTTTTTTTATTTTTTAATTTAATATTATTGTTTATTTTGATTATTATGCTTGACTAAATCTTAACATATTTTTGTCTAATTTTATTTATTTTGCTCAACAAATTTCGCGCCGTTTTTGCAGCTATTTTTGCACTATTTATAATTAATAATATTTTTTAGAATTTTATTTTAAATTCTTTTTGATTATATGTTTTCTTGAAAATTTCTTAATTATTTTCTTTGTTAGTATAAATATTTTTTAATTTATTTATAAATTTTTATTTATTTATTTTTAATACACACAATTTATTTATATTATTTTATATATTTTTAACTATTTGCTTGGAGTACAAAAATCACGCGTTTAATTGTCTGAAAGCGCGACGCATGCCGCCGCTAGTTGCACGCAGCTGAATTGCGAAATTTGTTGCGACACACAACCGTTAGGCGACGCGTTCGGCGAGCGAATAACAAACAAAGCCCGCAAATTGCTGCTGCCAATTTGCTAGACTGCCAAAGGCGAGCAACAGTGTTGCCGTGCTGCAAGTGACGCATGCGCAGTGCGCGCAGAGCGAGAGCCGCTGTCAAAACATCTGTGTTTTTGTTATGCTTGCCGTTAGAGGCGGGTGGGCGTGGTAGGCGCACACACACACATGTGTGTCAGTGTGTGTGGGTGTGTGTGTGTGTGTGTGTGTGTTGCGGCTGCCAAGACATTTCCCGGAAATGAAGCAAACAACAACAATTATAAATTTGTGCTCAGTGTATGTGTGCGGAACAGTTATTTCAATTAAAATATATATAAATAGATATATATATACATATATGTATTTTTAAATTGTCAAATAATTGGAGCGGCAATGACAACAGGACGAGCCATGTCCTGCCAGGACATGTTTTGCGACACATTTCATGAGTTAAAATGACAGAAAAATGTTTGCTGTGCGCCGGATATGCATGCAGCGCAGGCAATGACTTAACAGCCATCAAGCACACACACACACACACACACACACACTGTCACACACACACACACTGTCACACACACACACAAGCTGGTGCAATTTTGCGCCTAATGTCAAGGCTTTTTGGCTAACGTTCAATACGGGCGCTGGGCACGTGGCGCGCTGCCTTTGCAGCATGTGGCCTAGCTGCAAGCAGCCCACCAATCACGCCGCTCTCTGCCACATGCAGCGCATGAATGGACACAAAAAGAGGCAGCAACAACAACAACAACAACAACAAAAATAAAGCAGCCATGACGAGGCCAACACAACAACAAAAAATAGAAAAAAAGGTCGCGCCGTTGCCTGCGCCGCTTTTCCCAATGTCAAGTGCAAGCGGCCAATTGGTGTCGCTGACATGACAAAAAGAAAAGCAAAGAAAAGCAGAGCAAAGTGTGGCAGAAAAGTCGGCACGACTGCCGAGATGCGCTGTTCACGCTGCCTGGCAGCAGCTGAATAGTCTCTGAATGGACTCTAAAACTGTAAACTGTAAAAACTGGTTAGCTTAGTCTGCGCTTGCTCTAGCACATAGCAAAGGTGAATCTAAAACTGTAATGCAGTGAATGCAGTGGCTTACAAACTGATATGTAATATGTCTATAGATACGACTGTGGCATGCTCTACCACAGTACAGTTAATTTCAAACTATATTTTGATTACAGTCTGAAATTTTTACTAATTGTAGTCTAATTGAATGGTGACTCTAAAACTGTAATGCAGTGGCTTACAAACTGGTATGTAATATTGTAAGAGCTACGACTGTGGCATGCTCTAGCACAATACAATGAATTTAAAACTGTATTTTAGTTATTTTTAATTTAATTTAATTTTAGTTACAGTTGGAAATTCTTACTAATTGTATTCAAATTGCATGGTGACTCTAAAACTGTAATGTAGTGGCTTACAAACTGCTATGTAATTATGGGTAGTGAATTTCAAACTGTACTTTAGTCGAATATCAATTAGAGCTTATTGTACTCTAGTTGAATGGTGACTCTAAAACTGTAATGCGGTGATTGCAGTGGCTTAGAAACTGTTAAGTAATTATGGTTGGCTTAGACTGTGGCATGCTCTTTCACAATACAATTACAATGAATTTAAAACTGCATTTTCATTACAGTTTGAAATTCTTACTGATTGTAATCTAGTTGAATAGTGAATCTAAGACTGTAATGCAGTGGCTGACAAACTGATATGTAATTACGAATAACTCCACATAACAATGAATTGCAAACTGTAATTGGGCTAGATATCAATTATCACCTATTGCATTCTGTTTAACTTATGACTCTAAAACTGTAAGGCAGTGAATAAGATTGTGACATACTCTGTCATATAAACCAAATAAAAGTGCATTTCAAACTGTACGTTAGTCAAATATCTATTATCACGTATTGTGGCCTAGTCGAATGGGACCCTAAAACTGTAATGCAGATCATACAGTGGCTTTAAAACTGTTATGCTATTATGGTTCAATTCAACTTTTGCATACTCTGTTAAATAAACCACAGAGCAGTGCACTTCAAACTGTAATCGAGTTAATTATCAATCAACACTAATTCCATTCTATTTAACTTGTGACTCTAAAACTGTATAAAATGGATAGTGGCTCGCAAACTGTTTCTTTGTAAGCAAATATCTTCCCATTTCACTCTTCTCTACTTCCTCTGACTGCATTTATACTCTGTTCTGTGAGTCTGCACACTAAGCAATGCTTGCCAAACTGTAATTCATTCAAATATCAATCAACGCTCATTGTAAGCTACCGACTAAGTCATACTCTATTCCCATTAATTTGATCATTTTAACTCAGTTAAAAAGCGATGCCTTCATAGCTGTGCTGCTGAATGTAAAACTGTAAAAACACAGCTCCTTGCAAATTGTAATTATTTAAATATATTTAATTTTTTAATGTTTGCAAATGTCCGCTTGCAGCATACTCTATTTACAGCAAATTTGTGACTTCTGATGACTCTCAAACTGTATGAGCAATGCAATTACTGTAAAACTGTGATTATTGTAATTTATTTAGTTGTGTTGCTGTCAAACTGTAATTATAGTAATTTATTTATTTATGTTGTGCGAAATGCAATTGCAAAAGTAAATATTTATTTAAAATAATTTCAGTGTACTGACTGGTCCATGCTCTGTTTTTAGTTGTGACTCTAAAACTTTAAAGCAGCTAGAGTGAAATATATTCTATAGTTTACTAAATTTAAGTCAGTTAAAACTTAAAATTTTGCTTAAAAATGCAATAGAGAGCAGTTGAGTGGGGAAAAGCTTTTAAATATTATATGAAGTTGTGTTCATGAAAATAGTAGTGCTGCAGTACACAAAAAATAAATCAAATTTCCTTTGCTATAGTAAAGAACATAGTAAAAAAATAATAGGCCTGCAATGCTCTACAAAGCTATAAGATTTCAGCATAAAAGAACTGTGAAGGCAACTTAACTGAAAACAAATATACCCCATTTAGTCATTATAAACAGAGCATAGTAAGTAAAGTCAAGGCCAATCTCAAAGGCAAGCGAAGTTAACTATAACAATTGAATATACCCCATTCAGGCAAAGTGAACAGTGTATGGGAAGTGAGCGATAGACAGGGCCAGCGGGTAGGGGCGGGCAGAGGCTGGCTGCCACTTAACATGCAACCATTGGCAAGGTTTGGCATTAAGGACAAAACGGCGCAGCAAGTGACCCCCAACAAAATGGACGCCAGCCGGCTCACACGGAAATGGGCGCATCTATATTTTATGTGTCATCCATCGATTGCATTCTCATGCGAGTATAAGTTGCAATAAGCCCCGCCATCAACTCTTTTAGTCAACTTGCAGGCTTTTAGCTTTGCAGTTTTGCAGGCTGAAAATCAATTTGTGCATGCAATTTGTGCTAATTTGTTGAGTATGTCCTTTGACTGTCCTCCAGCTTATAATGTCAGCAAGGATATGCATACATATATATATTTATATATTATATGGCAATTTAAATGCTAATTGAGCTCTCAATTGCCATATTCCAGTTGCCTTCAATTGTCCAATCATAACGACAGGCATTACAGTCATTAAGTTATTTTTAAAACAAATTATTTAAACGATTTTTTAATGCGAAGCCATGACACATGCTTGATGACACATTTTCGAATTTAAATTTTATAGATTATAGCCATACTCTGGGGTATTATGTCATCCAAATGATGTCCTACGCAGGAACTGATTATATAACAAGAAAACTCTTTTCGGGGGTGCCCAACTAGGAGATCCCTTGAACCCCATCCGATCTGCGTTTTTAAATATACTTCTTAATTTATAAAAAAAAAAAGTAAAAAAGTTAAAAAAAAAGTAAAATTTAAAAAATAAATAAATAAATTTTTTAAAAATTTAAAAAAAAAATTAAAAAAAAAATAAATGAATATAAAAAATAAATAAAAAAAGCAAAAATATGTAGAAGAAAAAAGAAAAACCAACATTAGCGCACCTGGATTCGAACCAACATCTACATCTGTATGCACTCGGCTAAGCGCATCACCTCTATCAACATCGCCAGCATCATGTAAAAAAAAAATAAATATATATATGTATATATAGTATATTTAAAAAAAATAAATAAATAAATAAATAAAATAAAAAAAAAATTTAACATAGAAATAGAACAATAACTTAATCTGTCGCCGCCTGGAATTGAACCAGGGACTTTCATAACGACGCGCATCGCCTCTACCAACTCCGCCACTTCACTGCTTGAGCGCCAATTAGCAAAATCCAAAACTAAAGCAGCAACTGATTATTTCAACACAATTCAATACAAAATGCGATTCTTAGAATATGCTAGAGTGCGCGCATTTTAGGTATTTATGTATGTACATACATATGCATGTATGTATGTGTGCACACCAGAGCTGTTAAAAATTCCATTTGAATGGAAATGCAAAATGGGTTTTTAATGGGTTTTAAATGCTTCCATTTCCATTCAAATGGAATTTTTAACAGCTCTGGTGCACACGCATTTTTTTTTTTGCTGCTTTTTAAGTTTTTAATTCTTATAAAATGTTAAAAAAATATTCAAAAAATAAGTGAGCTAATATTTTTTAAGTTAAAACAATAGACCAGCAACTTGCATTTAAATTTTTTTGATATCTCTTTTAGTTTAGATTTTATAGATCCCTAAAGTTTTGTTGAGGTGCTGGTTGAAATAAGCTGTGAACCACTTCATAGGAAAACTCTTGGCGCGACTTGCCATCAGCTTTTGCCAATTGTTTAATAACTTTCGTTTTACTAAATAGATTTTAATGAAATTTTCAGCATATCATCTATATATGCTGTTGAATATTTGTAAATTTAATACAAATTCAAACTCATTCAAATATCGGATATATTTGTTACCTAATTTGGTCAAATTTGGCGTGGGTATCCAAAGATATAAAAATGGTAAAAAATATATATGTATAAAAAATATAAATATAAAATATATGTATAAACTATATATATCAAATAAATTTAATATATATATAAAAATTGTATAAAATATAAATAAAAATAAATGGAAAACTTGGAGACTCTAGCCTCAAATGTGTGTGAGATAATTTAATTTAATAGCTGAATTTCGATAGGGTTTTTAATCGATAGCATTAAAACAAGAATAGTTATCGATGTTTTTAAGCCAACTCAAACCGCGCGTGCTAAAAAAAGTTAGTCTAGCTCTAGGTTCTCTAGGTTCTGAGATCGATGAGTTCACACATAGGAACGAACAAACGGACAGAAGGACGGACATGGCTATATCGACTCAGCTCGTCATACTGATCAAGAATATATGTACATATTTTATGTGGTCAGCCACGCCTCCTTCTGCCTGTTACATACATTTTAACAAAACCCTGATTTCCCATTATCAATGGGTTCAGGATAGAAACATATTAGATCAAATTCAATTCACTGAAAGACAAATTTATTTTCACTATGTCAATAATATATTTCTTTATTCATTGTGTGCTATTTCTTTAAGCTTAAAACATAGTTTTTTTTCAGTTGTGTTAACAAAATGAGTCGTGTTTGTTGCGTTTCAGTTGCCACGAAGCAATTTGTTTTGAGTAAAGTCTGATTAAATCCATAAAAAAAAACACTTCATTGGCTTAAAACTTAGAGACTAACTTAAAATTATGTGTGGTTAGTTAAACATATTCAAATTAATGGCATTCCGCTTCAGTTGGTTGCCCATATTAAAGTATATATCTTAAGGAACGACTATAGATGTGTTGTACGTAGTAAAAAATATAAAAATATAAAAAATAAATTCGGGACTATGTCAAGTACTAAAAAACTGAAACTCAATACTTAGCTTACGGATTGGATCACATTCCATACAAAATTATAAATAGACTTCAGAACTAACGTAAAATACGATTTGAGAATACCTTTAAAACAAGGGAAACGACTCAATTACCAAGTCTTGGGCAAACTGAAGAGCCCGTAACGCTCGTGAGCATCGACGCCGCGTACGGCAAAATAGTAGCGTTGATTCTCTTGAAATTGATTCAACGTTACAGCCATGGGCAGTAGCATGGCCTTCACATCGCCCACATGGCGCCACGAATCGGTGCTGGGCTCGTTAATCGTCTCCTGATAAGCGTAAATCTGATACGTAACACACTCGGCAAATTGTCCGCCCATATTCTCCAGTGTCCACGAGATGACAATGCCCGAATCGTGCAAACTGATGCGTATTACGGGCCGTGACGGCGGCAGCTTCCAATCCGGATGGAAGGTCTGCGCTGGCGCCAGTGGCAACGGTGCTGGATGCGAAGAACGTGAACGCGATCCACTCGGCGGTGTGTTCTCCGAACGTATCTGCATGGTTACATTCGATCCAGTCGAACCACGCTGAACTGTTAAGATGAGACATGAGATTAATTGAATGCTCCACAAATGCTTAACTCTTATCATTCACACGCGCTCTGCTCAGTCAGGCAATGCATTACAATCCCTATTAGAGGAATCGTCAAATGTTGTAAATCCTTTTGAAGATATTTTTTGATGTGTTTTGTGCTTGATTTCTGGATGTCTTCCATGTTAATTTCAGCTAAAGCTAAAGTACGTTTGATGCCTTAACTCTGTTTGATCAAACATTTGTTCTCCATGCTCACTTAATTCTTAAAAAGTTCTAATTGCTAAATTTCGGTCTAACCCCATTTGCTTATTGGGATAAGCTGAACCCTTTTTATTGCTTCTCTTAGAAATTTTAAATGGCCTGACTTCCCTCCACTCTAATATTATATGCATTAGAGTGGAGGGAAGGCAAGGCCTTTTCAAATTTTATTTCTCTGAATTTCTTTTTCCTTTTTTTTTTTTTGTTTGCTGTCCCTAGATAAGATTTAACATTACAGTTTTCTATATAAGGAAGATTGTCATACTTTAAGCCTTTGTAAGCCTCATTGATAAGATGAAAGATCTTGACCTATTACAACTATATAATCTAGTGTGATGACCTTAATAAGAATACAAATATCAATGATTGAAGTCATAAAACCGATTAGTTATCGAGATGAGTGTTGTCCTGAGGACAACACTTTTCAGAACTTTTCCTACGGAATAAGTATTTAATAACACTATTAGAATACCCTACAAAATATAAGTACAGGCGAGTCCCGATAATTCGAAATGGTAAGGGGATCAGTTTTTTTCGATTTACACAGAAATTCAAATTATCGAGACTCGACTGTAATACCCTTTCTTAGGTATACAAGTATACAAAATACATGAACTTAGCTTGAAGAAGTCGACATTATCAACGATCATTGTTAGTTTGGAGATAACATACACAATATTATGTACAAATTGGGAAAAGGATTCAACCTACATAGTTTTAAGTACGTAAATATATTTTAAAATATTTCTATTACTATATAGAAATATTTTTAAATTTCTATTTCTATTACTAAATAGAAATATTTTGAGATTTCTATTTCTATTACTATATAGAACTATTTTTAAATATAACTTGACAAAGATATTACGTTTATACTCTACAATCTTAAGAGCATTTTGATTATAATAGAAATTTGCCAGCAAACGAAATATTTCCTATAATTTCGATACACATATCAACAACATTTGACACTCTCTTGAGGGATTCTAACATTTGACCTGTGACAGGCGAATGTGAAGCAAAGTAAACTTCATATTTATGTAATTTACCTGGTCCATTGACAATCTGTCGGGCCACAGCATTGGCTCGCGGTATATTCATGGGCGAGACGCGCACCACGTTGCCACCACTGGGACGTGCATTGCCACCCATTGAGGACGTCTGCATGCTACGTTTAAGGGACACATTTGGCGATTGACGCAGCCGCGAGTTGGCGCCGGCGTCCATGGCAGCAACAGCAGCAGTGGCGGCGGCGGCAGCGACGGCGGCAGCAGCAGCAGCAGCAGCCGCAGCCGCAGCAGCATCATCCTCATCTGTGAGATCGATGACAGCCTTCTCTTTGGGTCTAGCAGGCGCCAGACTGGGCTGGCCATAGCCAGCACCACTCGAACCACTATCCGTGGCATTTGCCATGGGCACCGAAACGGTGGGCATGGAGCGTGACTTGCTGTTGTTGTTGATGGGTTGCTTGCCGGGACTGCGACCAATGCGAACGCTAAAGAAAAGAAATGGAATTAGTTGTTGATAGCAGCTAGAAGTCGAGTTCTAACTCACGGCAATGGTTGTTGTTGCTGCTGCTGTTGTTGTTGTTGTTGTTGTTGTTGTTGCTGCTGCTTCTGTGTCATGTAGGAGGCTGCGTAATCTTTGGCAATAGGTTTAGCTGTAGCGCCGCGCGCACGCATCGCTGCAGCAACAGCTGCTGCCGTGGCAGGTGTCACGTTGCCCGTGTGCTTGGACGCATACGTGGTCCGAGATGTAGCATTGGGCGTGTTGGGCAGACGCTGCATGCCCTGGCCAGAGGAGCTCGCCTGATGACTGATTGGCGTATTGTTAACTGGCCGCTGAGGCGTCACCTTCTGCATACAGCCGCGACGCACAGGCGGCGTGCTGCCACCACTCGTCTGCACATAGGGACGCGTTGCAATCGACGGTGGTGTCTGCTGCAACTGCAACTGCAGCTGCTGCTGCTGCTGCTGGTGTTGTTGCAGTTGCTGTTGCAGTTGCTGCTGCTGTTGCAGTTGCTGCTGCTGCAGTTGTTGATGCTGGGGTGGACTGTGTCGTGGCGGTGCCAGCGAGCGCATGGGCGATCGCATTGGCGAGGTGCTCGCCTTTGGTGGCGTTGGCATTGCCCCAGTCGGAGCTGACATACTGCCCGCAGTATGGGGCATGACAGAGGCGTAATTGCGTGCCGCCTCCTCGCTGGGCTTCTTCATTAAGGCCATGCCCACCTGGAGGCCGACAGCGCGCGTTATGCGCACCGGCGCCGTGAACTGAGCATTCTTCGTTTCCAGATCTTTCAGCACACGCTTGTGCACAGTCTCCAGGTCGAGAAACTGCTTGGATACCTCCGCTATCTTGCGGCGATAGTTGGCCAGCGTATTCTCATGATTGTCGATCTGACGTCGGATCTCCGAATAGTCGCTTTTCACCAGCATGGCCTCCACGATCTTCTGCAGCACCAGCTCCTCCAGATCCTGACGTGTCATCTTATCGAAACTCTTGCGAAAACTCTTCAGAAACTCCAAGCGCATCGGCTTGACATCCGGTTTGAGCTCCGGCTTGGGGCTTAGTTCGAACTCGAGTTCTTTCGACTCGGTCTTCTCGTCACGCTTGAACTTAGCTGCCTCAGCCACTGCTGTTGATCCCTCCGACTCTAGGGTATTGTCATGGGCATCGAGATCGATTTGCAGTGTGCCATCGTTGGAGCTATTCGAATCGGAATCATCCGTTTTCAATTTCTTGCTGGGTATATCCTCTCTCTCTGCTGCGGGGCTGCTGCAGGCCAGCAGGCTGTGATTGCGTTTGGCAAGTGGAGGCGAGGAGGCTTCCTCAATGTTGATAGTGTTGGTGGTGGCGGCTGTAGCTGTAGCTGTGGCTGTGGCTGTGGTGTTGGTGCCACTTTGGGAGCTGTTGCTAGCCTCCGCTTTATCATCGGTGCTCAGACGCAAACGCTTCACAGCCGGCAGGCCAGTTTCCGACTCATCCTCAGCCTCATCGGGTACCATTTCCACATCGCCTTCATCAGCCTCCGCAGCTGGTTCGGCTTCGGCTTCAGCTTCAGCTGGAGCCTCATCTCGGCTCTTCTGTGAGGGCTGCAGCAAGTTGCTCGAATTGCTATCGACATCTTCACCCAAGCTAACTTTCGATTTCTCTTGGGTTTTTTGCTTTTCAAACTGATCGCAGGCATTGTCTGAGTTGTCAGCTAGCAAATCTCCATTCGATTTCGAATCGTTTGGTTTAGTTGGAGCTGTTTTTTCTTCGCTTTTGTTATTGGTTGCCTCTGCCGCTTTCTTTTCGGGCGGTTGCTCGTCTTCGTCCTCGGACAAGAGCACCACCTCTTCAACCTTTTTATCTGGCGCTGGCATTTGATCTTTGACAGCGTCCGTTTTATTCTCTTTCATTCCGGCCTTCTCAATGGGCTCGAAAAAGATCACCTCATCATCTGACTCGGCTTCTTTAGTCTCAGCTACGATCTTTTTTGAAGCTTTGATCGCCGCCTTCTCTTCCATTTTTTCGACTTTCTTCTCTGACTCATCGTCCAAGACTCCATTAGACTTGGGCGTGGTTGGCTCTACCACATTGTTATTGGATGGCACGGGATCTTCCTTGTCCAATTCTGGATCTGTCTTGGTTTTCTCATCAGTAACTTCATCAGTGTCCACTGAGATCTTTTCTTTATCTTCTTTTTGCTCTTCTCCTTTAGTCTTATCAACCTCTATTACTGTCTCTGCTTCGGATGCATCTTCGTTCGCAGTATTTTCGGAATCATTGTTTGTTTTATCTATGGTCAAACACTCGTCCGATGAGTCTAGGTCAATTATGGATGTATCTGCTTTGGCCTTATCATTGACACTATCAGTTTTATCGTCTTTATCATAGCTGTCATCTGAGGTTATGTCTTCTAGGCCATCTTTGTTTTCCTCTTTGGAAGTTGACGCGTTAGTTTCGTCAAGTTTCTGATCGGCCAGTGCTTCAAACTCATCTGCACTGGAGATGCTTTCCAAAGCATCCATAAAGATCTCATCATTCGAATTGTTTAAGCCTGATTCCACTTCCGACTTTTTTGCTTTCAAGACTTTTGTATCCTGTTTGCCATTTTCATCTAACATATTTTCATCCTCTTCCGGTATAGTGATAATCTCACTTTCATTGGTATTTTGTTTACCTTCAGTTTTCTCTACATTCTCTTCCTGCTCCTCTTCAGCTTTCTCTTCGACTTCAGCTGGATCTGAACTTTTAAGCTCTTCCACGCTGTTATCGTTCAGTTCTTCCTTTTGCTTTGCTTCGGCGCCGATCACTTTTGTATCAGGCTCATCGATCGTAATGATGTCATCTGCTGTGTTATCGATATCGCCTGCAATCGGTTTGTTGCTAGCTTCCATTGTCACATCCTCCTCATCGACAGAGTCCTTGCGATCGCAATCCACGATCGAACTGATCTTATCCAACAGGGCATCCAGATCGGTGCCGGCATTGCGTTCGCTAGGCAACGCATTGCTTGCATTTTGATCATCGCTCATGTCGATACTATCGATAGACAGCGTTGCCTTAATATCGTCATCGAGAACGTCAACCACCAGACCATTGTGAATTTCCTCATCGATGGTCGACGTGCGGCTTATCCTCTCTGTTTTAATATCTAAATATACATAATATATTTATTTATGTCCCGCTAAATTTATCGATTATATGTTGCGCTCATACCAGGGCTGGCACACTTATCAGCCTTCGGGTCCAGCTCGCTGATGCTTCTGATTAAATCATCTTCGGCTGACAGCTCTCTCAAGTCAACGTTCTGTGTTACTTCCATCATGTTCGCGCTTTTTGTTTGCGTTCAGTTGGAACACATTGAACTGAAATGAAACGAAAAATGGAAAGTTGTTTGTTAATTACTCAGGTTTCATAGACTGTCTGGCAACACTGCATACAACAAGGTGGCAGCCCTAGGCTAACATAATTGACCTAGGCTAATCAATAAACAAAAATTATAGAAATTAATGTACCGACTTCGACTTCCTCTTTAAAAATTAATGCAGGCAACAAGAAAGCTTTTCATGATAAAAGCTCTATAAAAGCTTTTTGTTGTAGTTTTTGCTAGAAATGAATATTAATTGAAACTAATATTTGAAAACAACTAAAGCTGGTTTCTGGTATTTTGAGAAGCTACTTGAAAGTTTGGATAAACAAATAATAACGGATTTTTAGGAAAAGTAAAAAAAAAGAGAGGATTGCCTCTACTTGAGTTAAGCTTTTAGATATTATATATCCAAATTATATCAATCAGATATTTATATATATATCAACTGATTTTCGCCCGATGCTACTATATACGCTATTTCGGTTTCGGTATGTATCTATAAATCTGCATGCCTAACCGGTGTTTGTCGTTCGGTCGGTCGGTCCGTCGGTTGTTCGTTCGGTTCGTACATATGTTGCCGACGCGAACAACAACAATGTGAGGGAGCGAGAGGGAGAGACCACAGCGCAAAGATGACTGCAATCGAAACACAAATACCAAACGAACCCAGTGACAAAATGTAGAAGAAGAATAAGAAAAAGAAGAAGAGAAATAAGCATGCATAAAGCAGGAATATGTGATAAATGCTTAGAGCCAGCGTAGAAACGAAACGAAATCAAATCAACGAAAAAAAATCAAAAAAGACCGTTGTTGAAGCGCTTTAGAGGACTGAAACGATTTTCGATAAGCAAAAATTAAAGTTAAGTTAGCAAAAGTGAGGTTAAGTTGAAGCGAGTTTGCAACAGCTTTATATAATCAACTTACACGATGCTCAAGCTATGTATACCAGATTCGATTTGATTTAACGTTTCCGTTTTGCAACAATTTTACACTAGACTCGAAAGAAATCAAATTATTTGTAACTAGATTTCTGTGCGAGTTCAAGGCAACACTAAAACAACAGTGGCCGAAGTGAACGCGAGCGCGAGCGCAAAAGACCAGCTGATGGCAGCGGCAACGGCAACGACGACGACGACGACGACGACAACATTTCAAATACGAGAGAGCAATGGCAACTGAGAGAGCAAGAGAGAGAGCGAGTAAGGTTGCGTGAGCGTAAGAGTGGGCATGGTTAGGGGGCAGCGACCCAACTGCTGGTTTAGGGCGTGTCAAATTAGATTCTGATAACGTTCTATAATCATTTTTCCAAGTTTTCATTTTAATTTTTTTTTTAATTTTCTATTTTTTAGTGTCACATCTTCGATGTGGCCACGGTGCGTGCGACCCCTAACTACAAATGCGCTGTGACGTCAGCATTGCTGCCAACTATATTTATGTAAATAAAATATAAAAGGAAAAGCAAATTGATATTGGATAGCCCTAAAATAGGTCAACTTTTCAGTAGAGTTTTACGAATTGGACAAACACACGTTTCGTAGCAAGTTGGCAGCCCTGTGTTAGCTGCAGGCAGTTTGCATATATCTTTGGTGGAGAGCGGGAAGAGGGGGTTGAAGTAGCACAACTATTTTCAAGAGGGATCTTCGACTGGGCCACTATAGTTTTTCCACCAAACACCGATAACAAAACGAATGCAAGAACAACAATAACAAGACGCAAAACAAAAGCAAAGTAAAACCAAAAAAAAAAAAAAATTAAAGTTGCCATAAATTGGCATTTTACAAAACGAGCAATGCTGCGTGCTGTGCGAGCGAGATGGCTGATGCGAGTAAGCAGTGTGTGTGAGCGGCACAGCTATATGCTTTACAATGTATCTGCGTAGGTAGGTAGTAGTAGGAGGGGGAAGTGGAGGAGAGCTGCAGGGGGGACACGTAGTGAACGGGTCAGAGAGGGGAGGGGGGTTCGGGAGGATAAATTAAACTATTATTTGGTATAGAAAAATGACAACAAAATGAAAATGAAAACGTGTTAATGCAATGCAAATGCTAGCAGAGAGGAAAATTGAGTGAGAGAGAGAGGGGGAGAGCGGGCTGTAGGCGGCATTAATATGGCAAATTTATGCGTCTAGTCTAAGATCCGCAGTTTTTTTTTAGGACTTGAGAATGTGCCTAGGACTTTTGGCAGGATACCGGTTTGCGAACAGGTCTATGGCCCTCAAGAGAGAGATAGAGAGAGAGAGGGGGGAGAGAGCGTAAGCGCTTGCAGCAAGAGAGCAAAAGAGAAAGAGAGAGTGAGAGAGAGGAGGGGGGCAGCGCAATTTAACGTTTATACGAGGTAAAAATATGTGTATATATATTTATATATAATATATGTGGTATGTCTATATGTAAGTAAACTATAAGAAAAATAAAAGTTTTGCGCCGAGCCGAACGCCAAAGTCGTGCGACGAGCCGTACCGATTGAAAGACACCGCAGCAGCACAGTGAGAAGCAACAACTAAAACAGAAGCAAAAAAAAAACTGTTTTTTTTTTTTTTTGAGGCGTCGGCAGCCATATTTGACATCTAAAAGTATTCGGGAGAAACAAGTCTTGGCCTGGGTATAGAAGATATAGAAATCGGTGCAATTTGACTACTATTATTATGTTCTGGGATATATCCATATGACAAATTCTACTCTTCGTTTCGCTATTTATAGAAAAACTAATAAGAGTAAAAATTTAATTTATTTTTATTTCTTTTTTGCTAACTGATAAATATGTTCGGCATAGCCAACTTTTGATGCATACAAATATATTTATATAGTATATTACCAGCAAAATGATGTTTCAACTTGTTTTGGGAGTTATGTCTATTATAGCTGTTTCGCTCTCTCTCTCACACACACACACACACACACACGCATACAGCTATATCTGCGTTTGCTTAACTAGCTGTATGTGTGTGCGCTTGTGTATGTATAACAAGGTTTGATGTGTGTGTGTGTGCGTGTATATGTATATAATTTTGCAGCGCATTCACATTCTTTTTAGGTTACGTATCGATTTTAATGTAAAGTGAGGTTAGTTTGAAAAACATCCAAACCCCGGGGAATATTACAGATCTATGCAGCGCATCTATATACTATATTATAGTATAACATAAATATCTATTGATCTCAGACAGAGAAATTTAGCTACTTTGCTTGTGGCAAACGCAATAGTAAATGCAGACACGGGGCAACAGTTTAATTCTTGTTGTTGCACAATTTAATATTTTTAGGGCTGCCAAGTGTTAGCAAAACATAATGTTAGGATATATATTAACTTTCTTTTGGCGCATATATATATATATATAAATGTGGGCGTTAATGTATGATTATGCAGCTAATTACCATGCACAATAGGGTTGCCACCTTCAGGAAATCTCAGACACGTGCTTTATCTTGCGCAGGCTATGCTTAAGGTGAAAGGACAAACACAAATATGCAACTCATAAATCGCATTCAATGTTTACGCTTCACACTCGAACAGATAAACTAAAAGATTATTATTTTTTTTTTTACCGGCTGCCGACGGCCGGCCACCTGACAACCCTACAAACTCAAGCAAATGCTTAAAAAGTCTCTGTTCATACGTCGGAAACCTAACACTAAGACAAATATGTTAAAAACCCGCTAAAACTATTATATATACATATATATATATTAATGTTCAATATGTTATAGTAAAAGCTTAAAAATAATAATAATAATAAACATACGTAAGGTAGAGAAATAACAAAAATTTAATTAGACTTACCTCTCTGAATATTTCGATATATTTTCTTATTGTTCACTTTACTTAAGCTTTCTTATTTAACGTTTTTAACGTGCCGTTTACGTATTTGAAGTTTTATTTTTAATAGTTTGAACGGTATTTTGTCGTTTCGTTTAAAACGCACCGCGTGCGCTCACCGATCTGCACAACTGGAATACCAAACACAGACTGAAATCTGAACAACAATTGAATAGAACCACGAATCAGTTGGAATGCGACTCGTTCGCGAAATGTTGAACTAGCTCAAAAGCACTGCAACAAATGAACTGCTAGCAAAAACTATATAAACAACATATGGAATCTGCAATATGCAAGGTATAATTTGAAATTGAAACAATTAGTTATTTCATGTAATTTCATGCAAATAATTAGTTGCAAGTCAAATAAACTATTCTTAACGATGATGTACTTAGTAAATGCATTTAAGATCCAACACATATTTAAAACTAGTTATTTGCCTAATTACATTTAAGGCAAATTGTTAAAGGTGCTCAACGATAATTACTTACAATATGTTAAAAGTTAACTTACCATAAACAAATTAGTCAAAAAAATATTTCCAGCGCAAGTTCACCGTACCACAGCTTTAGTTCACTGAACCTATCAGCCCTGGTAGTTGTCCACAAAAAAACTAGTTCGCGCACGAACGAACGACAAATAAAAATGAAGCAAAACAAAAACATCTGTGCGGCTTGTAGGTTAGTTTTGTTTTATAATAAATGCAGTAAACAAAGTGATCAGTTAAAATGAGCAACTTGATCAATTTTGCGCTCAGGCATGGCGCCAACTTCCTAAAAAGACACACACTGCAAAGCCTACGCAGCACGGTGCCAGCAATAGCCAGTAAACTGCCGGCTGCAATTGCGCCCATTCGCAGCCAATCGACAAAAGCTGCCTACGATCTGAGCACAAATGTGCAAAAGGATATTGTATTGTTTAAATATGAGAATCCGAAATTCTATAACATGCTCAACATCTTTGGCGTGTGCCAGTTTGTGTTCTGGACGTATTTGTCGCATTTCGCCTTTACGACGCTCAAAGATGCGCCCGTTGTGGAGAAGCCTGGCGAGGAGCTGAAATGGTTTCAACGCATAAATCTGGGCGAGAACAAGTATAAGAATGGCATTACAATATGCTGCTTCTTGATAGGTGAGTGGACACATTGGAGCACAGGCTGCACAGTATTGAAGATATTCGATCCACAGGCTATGGCATTTTGTTTACCGTTTGGATGTTTACGCTGCGCTCGGTGAGATTTCTCATTCTGCGCAAGGGCGGCGATAGCGTTTCCTTTGTAACCTATGGACCATTTAATCGCAACCGGATTATGACTGTGCCACTGAAGTGCATCTCAGCGCAGGAATCACGGGAAATGGCACGCGTACAGCTGCCCATTAAGGTGAAGGACAAGACGCTCTTCTATGTGCTGGATATGCGCGGCGAGTTTCGTAATCCTCAATTGTTCGATTATACGGCAGGATTAAAGCGTCGCATTTGAAGCGTTTTGTTTGTTTTGTTTATTTATAATCTGTAAATATACATGTGTAAGCTAATTTAAAACTAAACTCGCTGGCTTAATAGACGGGCTCCGGCTTCTGTGTGAGCAGCAAACCAAAACGCTTCTTGATGGTAATGCGCTGCCTGGAATATTTGTCTTCAGGCGAAAAACGCGCTGGATGTGCGGACAAGGTGGGGCGGCCGTCCTGTGTGCGTTTCTGCAAGAAGAGACAACATATTAGTTACATTCTTTATATTTGAAATTGCAATCAGCTACCTTCAGCGTATAGATGCGCTCGCCGTTTTCACTAATTGTGTACATAAGATACATTTTTAATATGATTTATAAACTTTGCGTCTTTTCCGTGAACAAATGTAAACACGTGTGGCGTGCAGTGCTGCGCAACGATAAGTGCCGCGAATATCACATTGGCTAAGCATAAATATCGATTATTATTAAGAGATTAGGTTCGATAGTTAAAGCACTAATATCGATATTTAAATGAAGCACACCCATTGCTGCTACTCAACACTGGCTTTGTTTATTTTTTATTGTCGTTTGGCGCTTAATTTTGTTAAAATTTTTAATAAAATATATATCATGTCCAACAAAGCAGACAAGCTGCTAAAACAGGCTATGCGTGAGCAACAGAAACGCATTAGGCCCGGTGAATGCCAGAAATATGTACGCTTGGTACTGGACCAAGGACTGCTGCGCATTGCCTGGGGTCAGGAGCTGCTCGTAAAATTAAATAATACGGATTTGAAGTATGAAATACGCAGCTTGCCCGCACGCAACTGCATTATTTGGGAGCGCAATGTCGGCCAGCAGACGCTGGTGGCGGGCGTCGAGTTGGAAGATGCCTGGCACATGGAGCAACAGGTTCTGCTGGTCTACACTGAAACGGACTTTCAACGCGCACTCAAGGATCACAATTTGAGCTGCATAGGAGCCAAGCTGCACGATGCATTTCCCGCACCCAGTTGTCAGTTCACTGTGGTTGTGCCCCGACTGCGCCAGAGCAAACACAGCCACGAGGCGAATGCATTGATCGAGCTGCAGCTGCTGCAGCATTTGCATGTGGAGCAACTGGCTCAGCCGCAATGCCAAGAATTGCTATCACTGCTGCAGCGCTACACCAAAGCCATAGCTGAGCTGCCATACAAGCAGCAACGGCAAGCGATACTGGGCAGCTTCAAGAAATACCTGGCTAATGATAACAAGCAATGCGTGCGCGTCGAGCAGGGCAATGGCTATGGACGTCTCTGGCAACAGCATCTGAATCGTTTGCCACTGGTCACGCTTGAGGTGGCCGAGTCCATTATCTCGCAATATCCATGCCCCAAGCGCATGTTGCAGCACTTTGAGGAGGATGCACAGGCGGTGCAAACGCTGGCGGATGTCAAGATCAAGCGCAGCAATGGACCACAGCCGCTGCAGTCGGAGCGGCGGATTGGTAATGTGCTGAGCAATAAGTTGTATACGCTATATACGGCCAGGGATCCGAATACATTGATATAGGGTTAAAGTGGCAGGTAGAGTTAGATCTTGAGATCAGTCTAAGCTAGAGCTTGGTAAAGATTGATTTGGCTAAAGATTTGGGGCTAGGGCTAGGACACTTATAGATCGATTTAAGTTAAATGGAAAGCCTAGGTCAAAGATAGCAATTCATTGATTTAGATATGTATATACAGATGTGTTCATAAAAATAGTAGTGCGACTTTGAAAATATGTAGTACTAAAATTAGCATACATATATATTGTCCAATATTTCTGTCGCACTACTATTTTCATGACCAAAACTCTACAGTTGTGATCATTAAAATAGTAGTGCGACTGAAATAGCTACTTAGGATCTAAGATCCAGAAGCTATGCTCGGAGTAATCAGAAAAGATTGAATATATAAAGAAAGCAGGAATCTGGGCTGAGGATCTATTACATTATTTGGTCTTCATTGGTAAACCAAATACATGCATTATATGATCTAAACCATAAATCAGATTACATTGATTTAGTTATGTTGCATAGAATCAGGCTCAGAATACATAGATTTAGGTAACTAGTAAAGCGTAGGCTAGAGATCCTTTTGAATGCATTGAGAGAGGTTTTTCTCTTGGCTAGAGATCTGAACACATTGCTGTAGTTATATAGATGCTAAAAGGTTCTACATTCATTAACCTAGATCAATTAGAATTGGGGCTACACTAGGGAAATGCATTGATACTATCAGGATTTACACACTTTGACATAGTTATAGCATGACATAGTTATCGCAGACAGATCCCTAAGGGTTCCATTTACATTGATCTAGTTATCTAGAATGTGGAGTCCACTAGAAAGTTACATTGATACTATTTGTATCCTAAAAGTATTTACATACATTAATATTGTTATAGCATGTTTATAAAGGAAACGCAGACAGATCCCTAAGTGTTCTATATACATTTATCTAGATCATTTAGAATTGGAGCCACTCTAAGAAAGTGCATTGATAGTATATACATATATCCTAACAGGATTTACATACATAAGACATAGACATACCTAAGGGTTCCATTTACATTGATCTAGTTATCTAGAATGTGGAGTGCATTAGAAGGTTACATTGATATTATATATATCCTAAAAGTGTTTACATACATTGATATAGTTATAGCATGTATATAAAGGAATCGCAGACAGATCCCTAAGGGTTCCATATACATTGACCTAGATCAGCTAGAGTTGACGTTACGCTAGGGAAGTGCCTTGATACTATATATATCCAAAAACTATTTACATACATTGATATAGCTATAGCATATATACAAAGGAATCTTAGACAGATCCTTAAGGGTTCCATTTACATTGATCTAGTTATCTAGACTGTGGAGTGCACTAGAAGGTTACATTGATATTATATATATCCTAAAAGTATTTACATACATTGATAAAGGATCCTAAAAGGATAGATTGTTTGAGTTATATAGAATTTAGGCCGTTTATTCAGCTGCTCATTATTTTGGTTTTTGGTTTTTGATTTTTACAATCGATCGCTTAGGTGCTTAAATAATAATTTAATATATACAGTTCGCTATTTCATTTATCTTTATATTTATATATATGTATATATATTAAAAATCACAATATTTTTTATACGCATTCCTCTCTTACAAATGTACATCATAATTGTTTAATTAGTTTGTTAAGTTCTAGTTTGTAGTATATGCAATCGTGAACAATTTGTTGATAGATATATACTTCGATTTGGCGCGTAGAAAAGACTATATTAAAATTACGATTTTACGAATTGGATTTATATAAAATAACAATATTGAATTAAAGAAAGAAAGAAATTACTTGATTTTTGTTTTTTTTCTAACTGGATTATGAAGTTGCTGCTGAATGCGAACTAGAAATACATATTAAATATATATATGCATAAATAATGATTGACATTTAGAGCTAAATACACATAAATAAAATCAAAAACAGAAAACAGAAGTTGAGGATGGGCAGGATTTGAGTTGCCATATGTTAGATAGTAGTCAGTCCGTTCGCAACGCTGTGTCTAGAGCGTGGCCAGAATGCGAAAGAAGCCCAGACAGGCCGAGAAAATGGTCTGTCCGACGCCCCAGAAGAGCGCATAGATCGGTGACATGGGCAAACTGGAAGCGCAGTGGACGAACGCAATGACGGCGCTGCTAATGATGCCGCTGCTAGCGGGCGACACAAAGCCCATCACCAGGATCAGTATGGAAAAGAAGCGGCCGAATTTATGGCGCCGGAGCGTCACAAAGGCCACCAAGGCGGCGCAGGTGTGTATAAATATGGATGAGAAGAGTGCCCACAGAAAGACATGATACCACATCTCACGGAACGTGTTCAGCCTCGCCTGCGATCGTAATCCAACCACATCGACTATCGCATCCAGCTCATCGGTATCGTAGGGTTCGGAGTACATGACCAATAGTATCGGCAAGCAGCACGTATAGATGTATCGATATTGATGTATTCGTTGAATTTTGGCTACAATTGTTGGAAGTATCCTGTGATGATTGAGTTGCACTTGTTGTCCTTATTATTGTTATTATTTCTTTTGTTGCTAATTATTGCTTTTCCGTTGCAGCGACTCCTCGTTTTGGTCATTTGTGATTTGTTGTTGTCGTTGACTGTTTAATTTGCAGCTGCTGTAAACTGTAGATAAAGCACAGCACATTGTTCCTAATTGTATTGAACATTATCAATAGGCCTGCAAATGGGAAATATTGTAGGAAAACAAACGTATTAGTTTTATCGACCTTTTTTGGCCCTTCACATGGCAACCCACACATACATACATGCAAGCACACACACATACATATGCATGTACGCATATATATGCTGGTTAATTGGATCCTGTTACCCGTTCCAGTTCCCGTTCACGTTCCAGCCAGCGCTCTTAAGTCTAATATGTTTTGTTTTGCCCTTGTGCGATGAATAAATATTTTGCTTTGTTTTCGGTTTTGTGGGGCAGGCAAAACTGGAATCGATTAAGGCCACACCAAAAAATCGCACTTGCAGCGGCAGTGTTTCACCAACTCCTAGCTAAGCATTTTGTGTTTAGCTTTTTAAATGCACAGCGTGTTAGTTAATGATTTGTATTTGCATTGCACAATTGATATACGCTTGATTGATTACTAAAATGTTATGATTAATATTTCTATTTTTTTTGTTTTACTTAATGCGTTCTGTTTTTCATAGCAACGAAGCTGGAACGCTTTGGTAAATGAACCAATCAGCCAAGCTCAGCTGTTTTGTGAATACATCGATATAC
Organism: Drosophila leonis; assembly: GCA_035045365.1. Taxonomy (NCBI): domain Eukaryota; kingdom Metazoa; phylum Arthropoda; class Insecta; order Diptera; family Drosophilidae; genus Drosophila; species Drosophila leonis. The sequence goes on along the minus strand of JAWNPC010000110.1, from coordinate 14,263,322 downwards.
GGCTATCGCATAAACAGTTCAACAGTTGCTCTAATCGATTGCCGTATATCGTTTGGCAGTGCATCACTATTTGGCTCGCGGGCAGCTGATTTTCGCGTTTCGTGCGTGTATTTAATTTGTGTTTAAGTGTGCGTCTTCATACCAGCCGGAAAAAACTTGAAAACTTATAAAGCAACTAAAATAGTGTTTTTATAATAGTAAACTAATTAAAAGTAGTGAAAACGTAATATGAATAAGGAGCAGGACTACGCTTCAGACAGCGATGAGAGCGACGAGGATTTTTGCTTGGAAAATGAACATGAAGCCGATTCCGGCGAAGAGGAAGATGAAGAGGAGGAGGACAACGAAAGCGAATCGGATAACGAAGACGACGCCGAAGCGGACAAAAAACCAAGCAAAGTAGCAAAAGGCAAAAAGAAAGACAAAGTGAAGAAAAAACTAATAGATACAGCCAACTCCGAACCAGGTGCCACACGCAGCACACGTCAAACCGAGCCCAAAGAAAACGGGCGCAAAGCGGCGGAAAAGGACGAATTGGAATCCGATGAGGAAGTCGACAAATCGCGTTCCGATGCACTCTGGGCTGACTTTCTGGGCGATGTCGGTGCCAGCAGCAAACCCGCCACAAAGCCGACAGAGAAACCATCGCCGGCAAAACAGGCGCCGTCTCCGCCCAGCAAACCCGCAACAGAAATTCTTGACTTTGCCGGCGAACAAGTAATTGTGACTAAAGGCAATATCAGTTCCAGTTCCAGCTCCAGTTCAAGCGCCAAGGAGAACCAAGAGCAGCCGGCAGCTCCAATTCCTAAGTCACCAGCGCCGCGCGGCTTTGCTGCCGGCAAGCGACCAGCCACCAATGGAGGCGGCGCTGGTGGTGGCTTAGGCTCCTTGCTCAATCAGCTGGGTAAAAAAAAGAAAATGTCAGTGTTGGAGAAGTCGCAGCTAGATTGGAAATCCTTCAAAAGCGATGAAGGCATCGACGAGGAGCTGCAAACCCACAACAAAGGCAAAGACGGGTGAGTACTTTGGCCTGAATTATAAAAAACTAGATTAATTGATGTCTATATCCATCTGGCAGTTACTTGGAACGTCAGGACTTTTTGCAGCGCACCGATCTGCGGCAATTCGAGCTGGAGAAAAATATGCGCCAAACGCGGCGTCAAAACTAACTGGGAAAACTCATCCTCATCTTCGCAAAACACTTTCCAAACACACACACACATTCACACTCTCACTGTCCACATTCGTATACGTCTTTTATTTCGGATTGTGTCTAATAAGATATAAGATATATATAAGATATATATATAATAATATATATACTATATCCGTAATGCTGTTCCAAGCACTATTGAATCATCTAATACATTCAACTCGTACTATTTTTAAATGTAAAACGCTATCAACACTGAAGAGCTAAACATATATAATTATACATCAAGAGATTAAGCGCAAGCTGAATGATTGTAATTCTCAATTGGTTAAAGCATTAAGCATATGGAGTTTAATATGGATTTGTCTAACTTTTTGTTGACTTCAAGAGATTTTGAGTGAGCTGAATGGCTGTCAGCATTAAGGATAGATGTGTTTATAAACCAAGGGATTAAGCGCAACCTGACTGACTGTAATTCCTAATTGGTTAAAGCATTAAGGATATATATCAGTGTAATATGGATCTGTCTAACTCTTTCTTTACTTCAAGAGATTTCGAGCAAGCTGAATGGCTGTCAGCGCTAAGGATAAATGTATTTATAATCCAAGGCATAATTCGCATGAGGATATAGATGTTATATATAAATAACCCCAACTATTCCTCAACCGTGAAGCCCACACGCTTGGCATCGCTGCGACTTAAGTGCAGGAACAAGCCGCCCAGTATGCAGCCCAAGCTGCCAAAGCCAATGCAGAGCCATCTAAACCAATTGTTGGCATTCAGCACGCTGTCAATAGAGAGGGAGAGACAAGGATAAAAGCAGTTCAGCATTTGGCTTGCTAATTCTACATTTGTCTCAACTCACGCAAAGATCTTTTTGTGCAGCAGCTGCGTTATCTGCTCATCCAGCTGCAACGATTCCTCGATCCAAAAGAGCGGCATAGCCAGCGGACGCAGCTGCGACATGGTTGGCACATCCTTAACTGGCAAAACCTTCAAGCTGAACTGCAGTCGATTATAGACAGAGAGCACTGTGCCAGATAGCTATAGCAAATAAGTGAACTTGGATTATTATAGCGAGTAATTGGAGCAGTCTTATCTTACCTGCTCGAAGATCATTGTGCTGGCATGTTTAGCAGCTGTGGGCCACAGCCCTTCGACTTGTTCCAATAAGTTTGGATCCGCCTGATAAAAGTGCGGCAAGGAGGCCATTAAAGGTGTGCCAGTGCAGCGCATTAGATCCATAGTTCCATCAGCTGGACAATCACCGGGATAATTCGAGCAAAAGCAGTGCAAATCCGGTTCCAACTGGAAATGGTTTGAGATGATTTTATGATTTTACAGTGAGTTTTTCTTTAAATATTTTTATACCCTGAACCCATTGAAAATGGGAAATCAGGGTATAACGGGCAGAAGGGGGCGTGGCAGACCCCATAAAGTATATATATTCTTGATCAGGGAGACGAGCTGAGTCGATTTAGCCCTGTACGTCCGTCTGTCCGTATGTATGAATTCGTCGATCTCAGAACATATAAGAGCTAGAGACTTGAAATTTTTTGAAAGTCCCTGTTAGCACGCGGATATCGAGTTTGTTTTAGAAAATCGATAACTTTTCCCGTTCTTTTGTTATCGATTAAAACCCTTATAGAAATCAAGTTACTAAATTATATCTCGTACATCTTTTGAGCTAGAGTCTCCAAATTTTGTATTTAGATTAATTTATATTTTATAAAATTTCGATTTTGGTTATATTTTGGATACCGGCCAAAAAAAAAAATGTTTTTTACTATAATTTTACTAGCTTAAATTTTTTCTGCGTTCATAAATACAGAACTGAGTATATTTAAAAACGCAGATCGGACGGGGTTCACGGGATCTCCTAGTCGGGCACTACCGACTAGAGTTTTCTTACTTGTTTTAATTAGGCATATATTTTATTATATATTTATTTAGTTCGGTTTTCAAAAGGGTTTTCTTGAAGAGTTGGGCATATTTTGATGAGAGTTATGTCTGCTTCTGCTCACTTACTTTTGGCGATCCAAAGTTTAGTTCGTAACGCTGAGCTGGCAGCTTGTTGTATTTGGTTTTGCCCATTGCCTTGGGTGTCAGGGAGCGGCACAGCTGTGCCGAGTAGCTCCACAATCCCTGCTGCGGCTGCATGAGCGGTGCAAAGATGGTGCCATCTGTGCCGCGCAAGCGATTGCAGCTGCTGTTGCTGTTGTTCGTCTCCTGCCAGACCTGCAACTGCTCCGCCTCGTTGTAGGAGAGCACGCGTCCCACTGTCAATTGCTTGGAGCTGGAGGTGCGTGAAACCTTAAAGCGTCCAGCATTTGTGTGATTGCCCTAAAAGGGAAGAGGGAAGATAGTTGAAATCTAGGAAATCTTGCTCATTAGAGTCGACTTGCCCCGCCCATTAGCGAGAATTTGTAGTGCGTGGCGTTGAGGGCGACAGCGCCAGGCACGGCGCCCGCTTGGAACTGCTGGCAAATGGCCTGACCAGCGGCATGATCTGAGCCGCAGTTGACATCGATGCCAGCGTAGAACAGATCCTTGAACTTGGCTGTGATAAAAGCGCTTTGAGGTTGGAAAATTAGATCCAAACCCAAGGCAACAGCGGCCTGCACTTCAGCTGGCTGTCCGAGATTTGCTATGGTTAGAAACTAGGCAAGCCAAAGTGGGTTAAATATCGAGATTTAAGTTAAGGTAACTTAAATCACCTGCAGCAGTGGATGTGGCATGGTTATCAGCTCCTCTCCGCTGAGACCCAACTCGGGTCGGAACTGAAACGTGTTGCGCATATTAAAGCTGATTGCATTCTCAGCCTCAATATCCTTTATATCATATTTGTCTTTCCACTCGCTGCAAAGCAAGAAGTGGCTATAGAATGTTGTCTATGTGGGCAACTGCTGCTTACTCATAGACAAATGGGCCTACTTCCTGTAGGCGTGGCTTGCCACCGCCTTCAATATGCTGCGCATTCGTAACATTGAAAACGTAAATCTTGAAGCTGAGCGGAAAAGGCATTTTCTCCCACAGCTGGCGCGTCTCACTGCCAGGCTTTAGATTAACACTCTAGGCAAATATATATTATATACAATTTATATCTTTTATCTCTTTATAATCATCACTCACTCGCTTGATCAGCTGCTTGAAGAGCAGTGGAAATGCCAGAAATCCAATGAGCGCGCCCAGCAGCAGCACCACAAAGGACACAATCATAACCTTAAGATACATTTCCACTTCAACTGCTCGAACACGTTTGAGCTACTTATTTTCGAATTGTCCCCATTTAAGACAATTCGTGTGGCATAATTTGGGAATTTTTAATGCGACTTTCGTTAATTTTTAATAACTTCGATTCGTGGCAAACCCTAAAAAAAACTTTGTTTTTATGCGTTTTCCTAAAAACTAAACAAGTTGCGCCTAATTAACAGTTGACCCATTTAATTTGTCTTTTTTTTTAGAGCCTCTATTAAGTAATTAGTGTATTGATTATTATGTACAGCGGAACTGTAAACTGTATTTAGCGTTAAATATTTAACTAAAGTGCAACAGGTGCGAAAAGTTGTTTAGATTGCTTGGTATTTAGTGAAGACAGCAACCTTTGGAGTGTGTGTCTTAGCTAGCTAACAGTGGTGGCAAATATAAACATGTCACATATGAAACAGGGCGGCAAATGTGTTTTAAGCAATTGATTTTGGTTTTAGACATTTAATTTTGAAGATAAATTACTTAAAATTTAATTAAATATTATTTAATAATTAATGAATAATAATAATATAGCAGAACTAACTAGAGGAGAGAAGTGAGAAGTGAGAAAGAGGAATTCAGTGAGCGTGAGAGAGAGGAAGACAGAGAGAGAGTAAGTGAGAGTGACAGGAAGACAGAGAGAATAAGTGATGGAGATTGATAGAGAGAGAGAGAAAATGAGTGCGAGGAAGATAGAGAGAGTGAGAGAAAGAGAGGAAGCCAAAGAGTGAGAGAGTGGAATACTGTGAGAGGAAGGCAGACAGAGAGTGAGAGAGAGAGTGACGGCAGAGAGAATATGTGTGAGAGAAATAGAGAGAATGAGTGAGAAAGCGAGAGAGAGAGAAAGATAGAGAGGAAGGAAACGAGTGAGAGAGTGACAGGAAGACAAAGAGAATGAGTGCGAGAGAGAGAGGGGAAGACAGAGAGAGAGAGTGACAGAGAGGGAAAGACAGCGAGAGAGGAAGACAGTGAGAGAGAGAGAGAGAGAGAGTAAGACAGAGAGAGAGGAAGACAGAGAGAGTGTGAGAGTGAATGATTAAGATTGAGAGAGTGGAATACAATGAGATTAAGACAGAGAGAGTGACAGGCAGACAGAGAGAATGAGTTTTTTTTTTTTTTTTTTTTTGTTATGGCAATCATTTATTGTATGTGGGTTTCATTTTTCTACGAAAAACTTTAAAACCTCTTTTTGGCAAAACATTGACAAATATTCAGTGTGTGTGTGGAATTGATACAAAATATGTGAGAGTAACTGGTGTGGGCTATCTTAATAAATAAGGATCATATTGAGGTTTGAGAGAATGAGTGAGAGAGCAAGATTGAGTGAGAGAGAGAGGGAGAGAAAGAATGAGTGAGAGAGACAGAGAGCCTTCTCTCTGAGTAAAAAAGAGAGACACACAGAGAGAAAGAAAAGAAGTCAACAACGATTTCATTTGTTACGTCAAATGTTTTGCCAAACATGTTGAGCACTTATGAGAGTCGCAAAGAAGGGCGCTTAGCTTGGCTTGCGACAATATTCCCGAATCTGCAGGCTCAACAGGTTCCTCTCCATGATGAAGTCTTCTGCGACTTGTGGCGGCCAACTAGATTTTACCCAGAAATTATTTATAAGAATCCAATTAAGACACATTTCAAATCACATTTAGGCCATTTGAAGACATTTATTATTAAATTTGGCATTTGGAATATGATCAACATAACATAGAAAAGCCGCAGACACTGAGCATTTGGCTAAAACTGAAAACACATGTAAATACTAAGCTATAGCTACAGATATATATGTATATCTATATATATTATATATTAGGTGTATAGTTAGGACGTTCATTTATAAATATATATATATAAATTATATACACTTCGATTAGCTAGAAAAACTAAATTAAATTTGTACAGTTCTCAATATGTTGAAGATACGCAGATCTGAATATGTATGTGTGGATCGTATATAGTAGATATATGTATACTATATAGAATTTGTATATGATGATAAATCAGTCAAGATTGGGATTGAGTGGGAAATTACACACACGCAGAGAGAGATTCGTAATAAAGTTTGGACTTCTAGTCAAGCTCGACCTCCTTGAAGAGCGTTTGGCTTTCGGCTTCGCGTGTGAGCGGCATGGCAGCCTGATCCTCGTGCAGCTCGACAATCTCCAGCTCCTTGAAGGACGTTTGGCTTATGGCCTCGCGTGTCACGGGCTCCTCCAGCAGCTGTTCGCTGGTGGGCGGCAAGGACATGCCAGTGGAGAGCATGTGGGAAGCTGAAGTGCTGCAAGGATCAGAGAAATCAAGAGATTAGTTAATTATTTATTGTCTGCAGTCTATCTAGACTTACTTCAAGGAGTACGTGGAGCGATAGAGCGGCGGCGGCGTATTCATGCGCACTGCAGCATACGCGGCCTGTGGATGAGCGCTGGGATGATAGACGAAGGCATACTCATTGAGCGACGTCAAATACGAAGGCGGCGGCGGTCGATGCTGAAACTCTGGATAGAGATAGCTGCCCGGCAGCAAGCGATTCGTGCAGTGCGGACTATTGCAATTCCTGCAGGTCTCCATGCGCCGGAAGCAGGGGCAATCGTCCACATCGTCGGGCAAACTGAGCCGCCAAATGGCGCCCGAAATGACCAGCAGCGAGACGCCAATGCCAATCATCAGCAGCGCCGCGCTCAAATACTGCGTCGAGTGCTCAATCAGACCCGTCGAGCCCAGCACAATGCCGCCCAGCGTGCAGGCCACGCCGCCCAGCGCAAAGATGCCAATGACAAAGGGCAGCGAGGGTCGCGCAAACCATTTGCGAAAACTGTATCCCAGTGGAGCGCCGCCGCCCAGCTCAGCGCTGTCCGTAGCGCCGGCTGCCATAGCGGACATGTTCAGGTTGGTGCTGGCCAAAGTGTTGGCCACATCGCCGCTGCCACCGGCCAGCGGTACAGCCACGTCCAAGAGCGTTCTGTAAGCAGAAGAAGCGAAAATGCACTGTGAGAAAAAGTGACTAGAGAAGAGGGTTGGAGTTGATATAAAATATGGTGATATGAAATGGTTTGAGTGAGTTGGATGGGACTAGGGTATATAAGGGGATATGTCTAGGTTAGGCTGTATTTGTTTTGGAATAGGTGTATAGGAAGATGCAGCTGTGTTCATGGAAATAGTAGTGCGACAGCGAAAATTTGTGATAAATAATTTGAATATATATATATAAATATATATGCTAATTTTAATATTCCTTTTAAATTTTGTTCAAAATATTATGTTTAGCATAAAATTTTGCTGTCCAACATATTAGTTGCACTACTATTTTTATGAACACAGCTGTATATAAAAATATATGCATCTAGGAATGAAGATTATCATATACATATATCGATCATACACTGTGAGAAAAATGACAAAATATATTTATATATATATCAATATATATAATATATAAATATGCCTGATATTCCTTTCAATCCAATTGAATTTCTCTCCACATTTCTTTCGCTCAGTGCATTAAATTGATCTCGGCATTGACTACCTGAGCTGAGTTGTTTGTCGCTCAGGTAGCTAAGGTCTAGTTGCTGCAGCTCACATTACATCATAGGTCCAGAGAGGATCCTTTGCTCAGCCACATGTTACGCAGCGTCCTTTGCACTTCTGCCCTAGCTAAGCATACTTTGCCCGTACTTGCCTCGCCCCTGCTCCTACTGCCCAAATGCTGCTCTTTGTCTGGCTTTCAAATCTATGATTTAGAACGCACACAGAAAACATTTGTTGTCCAGTTTGTGCCTGCATAAATTGTCGACAAAAAAAACAATCTTTGAGCTCGACACATTGCACCTGCCTCTGTCCTGACGCAGACCCTGATCCTTACACAGACACACACAGAGAGATATCCTAAGCATGCCCCTCGCTGTGCGTGTGCGTGGCCCATTTGATTTTTAGAACTACTTGGCAGCTGTTTCACATTTGATTTGCTGTTTTTGGTTTCTTTTTTTGTCTTCGTCTGCTTTGTATCTTATCTTTTTTTGGCTGTCCGTCAGTCAGCCAGACAAAGGCATGGAATGCCCCTACTATTTACTTTGTCTTATATTTAAATTCCACCATAAACTAAATGTGAATTGTTTATATTTTAATTGCGCCCAGCGAGAAATATTAAAACTCTATAAAAAACTATGCAATCGACTGCTCTGAGGTGTGAAAAGAAAACAAATTTGTGTTGCATCGTAAAACCAAAATATGCGCATAAATCAAAAGCTGACGGCCTGACGGCCAGGAAGCATTCAACAATAAAAAACAACTTAAAGGAAAGCGTTTGAAAAGCCCTCAAAAAAAAAATGAAGAGCATAAAATTGGGTTTGTGGTAGGGGCTGAGGCTGTGGCGGGGGCTAAGGCTACGGCTGACAGCGAGTCAAACGCTCGAGATTTCATTTAATTACAAACGCCCAACAGCTGCGGGCACTGAGCAACTGAACTCAGCCGATCAGCGGCTCCCTTAGACTAATTCAAAGACAAAACGCGTCACACTCAATTGTCTGCAATTTGTCATTTGAAATCTAAAAAAGAACAAGAACAAGCAAATGCAGTGGAATCCACAGAAAATGTATAAAAAATGAAAAACTATAACATTAATTAGGGCTGTTGAGGAAATTGGAATGCTCTATGAGAAGTTGGGGCGAAGTTGGCTAGGTGAAGGCATGTTGAGTATATTGGGAATAATTTGATTATGAGTAATAGAACTTTAGAGAACTTTAGGAATGGAATTAAAACAAATACAAAGTTTTACGTGGTTTATTTCTTGCTTAGCGTGTTTAAAAACTAAAGAGTTTAACTAAATATTGGTGGCTTAAGACAGTTATCAAATTTAGTTGAGCTGTCTAAAAAGTTACAGAAATATTCTTTATTGTCTACAATGTGTGTGCAATAGAAACCATTTAACATTTTGAAAATTAGTTGTCTATATATAAACTAAAAGTTTCATTGATTTTATGTATCTTATATAAATGATATGATATGATTATATACTTATATATTTATATATATATGACTATAAATTTTCTTTTTTTTATATTTTGCGCTATAGCTATAATTAAAAGAAGCTGCAATGCTATGTATTTTATATTTATTATTACCAAATTCTTGGAGCAACTTCTATATAATAAGATTATAATAAGATTTGATATATAGTAATCGAAATTTAAATGTAACTGCATCAATTTTTCTTTGTTTTTTTTTTTTTGACAGAGCAAAAGGTTTGCTGAAAACATGTTCTATGACATATTAATTTAAAAAAAATATAATAAACTAGCTCTTATATGTTCTGAGATCGACACGTTCATACATACGGACAGACGGACAGACGGACAGACAGACAGACGGACAGGGCTAAATCGACTCAGCTCGTCTCCCTGATCAAGAATATATATACTTTATGGGGTCTGCCACGCCCCCTTCTGCCTGTTACATACATTTGACAGCTTAACAAAACCATTATACCCTGATTTCCCATTTTCAATGTGTTCAGGGTATAAAAAATATTAATTAAAAATATAATAATCTAAATTTCAAATTTAATACGCATTTATCTCAATCAAAAGATGTATATCAATCAGGTATCAAGTTTTTCTTTGACTAAAACTAAATTAGAATAGATTAACTTTAATCTTATTTTCATTTACTTGATAAAGCAAAAGTTGTTGCTTGTGATATTTCTATAAAATGTTGTAAAAGAATAATTTAAAATTGAAATTAAATTTGAATTTATTTTATTCAAATCTAAAAAAGTTTTTTGAGCACAATTTCTTTCTGATATTTCTATAAAAGATTTAAAATAATTTATACATTATTAATTTAATTTCAATATATAATTTCAATCAAAAGAAAAAGTTTTTCTGCGCACAAATTCTTTGACTCATTTCTATATGCGATAACAAACATATTAAGTCCAATCTCTTCATGGAAAACTTGCGACGATTGTTTTTTTTTCGCATAAAAGCTATGTGATATGTGGTCACACTATATAGCAGACTTTATATATATTTCTTATAATATGTGGTCACACTATATAGCAGACTTTATATACATTTCTTTGATAAAACAAGTTTCAGTTACAACTCTGATAAGTTTAGCTAAACTGAGTATGCAGTTCATACAAACCAGCCTGAAAGTGTAGTTTGATATGTTTTTGCTATAAATATATGATATATAATTATACAGAAAAAAGTAGATATATATATATCAAGTCAGGGCAACAACAATGTAATACAAGTCACAGAAAAACGAGGAAAAATAGTAAAAAATAAGCTGAGCTAACAGTTTATGCTTGGAATTGGGGCGTGAAGAGAGAGAGACACGACAATTTGATATGATATCAAAGCGCAGCTCTTTTGCCTTATTAAAAGTTATTTATTAATAAAAATATATATATATATTTATTAAATTTCTGTTGTAAACATTATGTATGTCGCGTATTGCCACACTTATTTATGACATTTGTAAGTTGTCAAAGAAAAAAAGGGAAATAAATGCTGATGTATGCTGTCTGGTCGTACATCACAGAAATGATGGACATACATCGCGTTGGCCATGCCATAAATTTGATTCAGCTGTAAAGCGCATAATTCACTCAAAAGCTTCATTTACAATTTGCAACACGTACGAAATAAAATAATATTCAAGAGTTCGTTCGCGCTGCATGGCTGTTTGTATCTTGCAGATACTTTAGTTCTGCTCGGGCCCATTACAATGTCTTTAATGATCTTTGGCTAACTGTTTGAAATAAAAGTTCGATCATTTGTCAGCTAGATCGTTAGCTAATGAAGCGACACGAGCCACACAGCATACAAAGATACAACGATACAAAGATACATTTGTATATATAGAAAAAGATACTTAGATATAATATTTGTTTGCCTCTGCTGCAGTGTGGCACTTGTGACTTATGTGCTTTGCATCTTGACACCGCCAGCATTTTTAATGACACCCTTCAGCTACACACACACACGCACACTCGCCTAATTTATGTGTGTGTGTGTGTGGCATTTATTGTTATTCGAATATGTTGGCTGCACTCTCGCCGGCTCATAAACATTTCTCGCCTTGCTCGGTTTCAGTTTCGGTTTCTTCCACTCTTAAGCTCAATCAGCGCGCATTGAATTCGAAATGGGGCACCGAAGCGAGATGCTGCCACATGAGGCAGCAAGGTATATGCTATACAAATCAAATGGCTATAAACGTGCTGTGAAATGCTTGAATATCGTATTCGGTTAAAGATCCAATTTGATGTGTCTATCGAAATTTATCGATAACTTGATTTTAATGTTATCAAATGAAGAGATCAATTGAAATATTTCTTTTTATGCAATTTGTTTTGGAGAGTTTTCTGTTGCTGGACTGATAAGCATTGATAGAGTTATGTGAATGTTATGTAAAGTCGAAATATTTCATTGTCATACTAGATGTGGGCAAGTGTAAATCTTATCAGCTTAAGATAATGAACTGCTGAATTATGTGTAGCTCAAGCCTTTTGTTGTATGTGTAACAAACAGAAGTAGGCGTGGCTGAGGCTTTATCACGTATATATTCTTGTTCAGCAGCAATGGTTGAGTCAATTCTGATTCAGTTTAGTTTAAAGAGTTTAAGAGCTAAATTCTTCTAGTTTTCTGTATGACACAATTTGTTGCAAGTAATCGATAAGTTTTCCATTTACCATGATATCGATATGAAACATGATGGAGCTTTAGTTATTTGAGTAGAGTTTCTATGTCTTAGGAACTGAAGTCTTCAAATTTAGCATATATGTAGTTTCAGCTGGCTTTATGCGCTAGAAACAGCAGCTTGGCAAGCGGTCAAAGTATTTTGCAGTCGGATACTGCCGAGAGAGCGAGCAGTTTTACCTATATTTACATATATTATAGAACAATTATTCAAAATGATCTATGATGAATGATGCTAAAGAGTAATTCCAATTCAAATACTATAGAAAAGCAAACAGGTAATTGTAGCTCACAAGAATCTAATGAAGTAATGTGAAATTTAGTTCATCTACACAAACTACCAGCCAGTGTAGTTCACAAAATAAAGTAATTATAAGGCAATCATAAATGTATATACTCTAAGAGTTAGCTCAGTTTACTGCGCCCTTTTGAGAGCTATTATTACAGGGTATTTCATTTGAAGTAGTTGATATTGGATTGCGTAGCACAATCTCCGCAGCGACTTCCGTTGCAATTTAGCTGTCCTATTGTCTGTCTGCAAGATCCGATTCGAGACTCGAGACTTGAGACTTTCTTTGCCGCGTCATTAGCCACAACGAGCGCATTAAGCCACTTGCTGCTTGTTGCTTGCTGCCTGCTGACCCAATTTTCGGTTTGGGTCTCTGGCAACAGTTGGCTGTCATTAGGCATAATTACTTCCCTAATAGCATTTGCTGCTTTTGGCCAGGTTTGTTGTCTATTTTTTTCCATCTCTGTGCGTACAGTTAAAAACATTTACATTGCGCATGCGTAGCCCAAAACACTTGACCAGTTGGCTCTCAGCAGCTGAGACATAATTAAGAATGCCATTAGAGTAAAAGCCGTCGGGTAAACGACAATAGAAGCCGTAATTGGGTGCCAAAAAAAAGAGAAGAAAAACTAACAAAATAAAGTAAAATAGGAAATGCGTAAATGTTATAAAAAACACGTCACGCCACGTCTGGCTGTACGTAATATGTAAATGTACTTAAAAAAACACAACACTTTGAAATTAAAAATTTCTCGTTTGAAATTAGCCGCCGCTGCATGTGAGAAAGGCGTCAACTTGAACCTCATTTCACGTAGTCACAGTACAAAGTATGATTAAAAGTCAATTAGAATTATTAGGCATAAATTTGGAGCTTAGGAGATCCTCCTCAGCGGCTGCTGGTCAGAAGAAAATGTAAAATATAAGCGGCTTAGGCCGTAAATCGCTCTAGCTATTGTTTACAGCTTAACTGGGCCTACGGCCTGACCCAGTCGAGCACGAGCTGTGTGTAGGCTACTGTTTACTTCGTGCCTTCACTACCGCTCCCCCCCTTTGGAGAGGTAGAAGAAGAAAAATGATGATGAGCCTGATGCCGTCTAAGAGCTAAGAGCCCAGCCTATCATTAAACAGAGCGGACTCTCCACACACACACACACACACACACACACAAAGCCAGCCAGCGGTTCTTCGTCTCTACTCTAATGAATGCCCACATTAAGCTGCACTTAAGCTCGGTTTGAGACATAACTGTACTGCAACTAATGGATTTCTTTAGAGATATCTAAAAGTATATATATGTATGTATATATACATATATGTATGTAGTCTGCACATATATCATTAGATATTTGAAAAAGCCCTAGCTGCTGAGCTGTCTGCTGGTCTGTTTGGCTGTTTTTAGGCTTAGGGCTGTTTAGCAAATTTGTTTAGCAACCCTTAAGGCTAAACACTTGAAAAATATTATTAGTCAGCAACTGGCAGCGCGGTAGCTGAAGTTGATTGCCCTATGATCCATTTCATATACACTAGAGCTGCGGGTAATAAGAAATTGTGGTTGAATATGTAAAGAATATATGGGAATAGATATGATTGATGATTGGGAATGGTGGCTATAGGTAAGACTATATCTAGTATTTCTTATACTCAATTTGCTATTCATTTTGCTTTAAACAAAAGAATTTTTAAATGAACTTGAAAACACCTTAAGTACCTGCTGAAACTCAGTGCAAATTATGCTTAGTTCAAGAACTTTTTAGCCTGCTGCGAACTTTTTGAGCTCAAGTAAAATTTATTTAAAAATTAGCTGCAAAAATCTCATAATGTTATTGGCACTTATATGACTCGCCTTTTACTACTCCAGTTTATATATAATATTTAATTTAATTTTTCATATCAAAGTTTATTTTGAAGCGTATTCAGACTTTCAACAGCTCAAAGTCATTTTGTATTTGCCAAAAATTTCAAAGTCAATTTTTTTGTTGCCTGCATCTGTCTGATAAAATATGCCAGGCCAAACGAAAAAAATAAAGTAAAATTCAATTTTGCTGTAAAGTGTGTGTGTGTGAGTGAGGGTTTGTGGATTGGGTCCGGTCCTGGGATGGGATTTTGGATTTTGGATTTTGGGGTTGCTGTGACAAAGCGCTCGAAGGTAACAGCATTTATTATCAATAAACGCCAAAGGCCATTCAAAAAAGGGGCGAGAGACTGCCAAAAATCAACTTCAAGTTTTAAAAAACCCAACCAGAAGAAGAAGAAGATCTGTGAGTAATGAGCATTTTATGGGCTGGTGAGTTTTGTAGTGTGTGCGTGGCACAGATTAAAGACGCAGTTATATGATACTTCGGCCGCAGGGACTTGTGAATGGGGGCAGGTTTGTCTGTTCATTCATCAGGATGTGCGAGGACATGAGATTATAAAGCAGGCCAAGCCAAGCCAAGCCAAGCCAGGCCAGGCTAGTTAAGTGTTCACTGTGTGGTGACGAGCGAGACGACCACAAACTGAAATTCAAACTGACTATTGATGCGACTTCCTCTGCACGCAGCCAGCTCTACCTCTCCCTCTCTCTCTCCTTCTCTGCTTGCTTGTGGTGTCAAATGACAGCGTCAAGAATGCCGCACTGAAAGGTGAGTTCAAGGAACGAACAACTCTGAAGAACACAATTCGTGCCATGGCACTAAAAAAAAGAAAATAAAACTTCAATTCGAACTCTAGGCCCAATTCTTTGACTGTGCACTCAAGCGTTACACTCTCTATCGATTTTTATGTGCACAACAAATACACACACAGAGACAGAGCAGACACATTACATTGTCAAATTATATTGAACTCTCGTTTTTGATTTGTTTAGGCAGTTTTTTTTTTCATTTTCTTTCGTTTTTCCTATGAATTGTGTTTTTGAACTTGTTGCCAATGTTTGTTTCATATTGAAAATTGATATTTTCTGATATGAAGCACAAACAATTGTTTCAATTAACTCTCAAGTGCTATTTAATGTTGTCATAGATACCCTGTACACAATTCAAGTGCAGTCACTTAGCTGTGTCACTTTATCTAGAGCACATCTATATATTAGCTTTAAAATTGGTGGAGGTATATTTGAGTGTGTCAACTATTTTAACAGAAAGTTTCATTGCAATAGCTGTAATAATACTTGAGTTATTTGGGTATTAGCAAAGCTATTCCATATTTGCTCTGCATAAATTTTCATTTATTCACTCTATAAGTTGCTCAAATTATTTTTATATTTATGCTATATATTTTTATTATATATATTTTATAAATTTTCATTTAAATGAAAGCCAACATAATTTAAAAAAAATTTTTGTTAAGGTATCTCCGAGTCATTCATTCACATTTATTTGAACATTTCTTAACGCTATCAAAATGCATTTCTGACAGCAAATATTTGACGGGTGCGCAGCGCAAATGTCATAATTTTTCTTTTTTATGATCTTTGAGGTCTCCATAAACTATGTATAGTATTTCCATATAGGCTTGATAAGGGCAACTCGCCTTGGCATCTCGTTAAAGCTGCTAAATTGCTGTCTATCACTTTTTCTTTTCTTTGATTTTGATTTTGATTTTGATTTCGTAGAGTGTCTCGTGTCAATCGTCTCGTTTTTTATTCGTATTTCTTTCTGTTTTTATAGTTTCAGTGTTTTTTTAATTGGCTTTGTTACGTTTTCCTTGACCCATCAAAAAACGGGGGCTTGACTAATGCCTAATGCAGGTGTCCATCAAATATTTCTTGCCGCTGGAGCGAGCGTGGCTAATTGTGAAACTTACAAACATTACGAGAATTTCATGTGCTTCTGTTTTGAGTTCATTAATCAAAGTCGTTTACTTTAATTAATATTGTATTTCTTTTTCTTCTGCTATTATTTTAAGTTAAAACTTGCCTAAAAATACTTTTTTTTTGGCTCTTTTAACTATGACAATTAATCAAAGACATTTGGTTGTTGTTGTTGGACATGTTCCATGTTCTGTTGGGCTGACAAAATTTATGCGCCACTATTAATTTTTATGCTTCTAGCACGAAATTCCACGAATTGATGAGTTAAGTGTGTATATGGTGGACTATGGAGATACCCTGTATATGCTTAGCTGAGAATTTGTGGCAACAAAAACGTGTGTAAAGCTTTGTTAAGCTGTAGGAAATTAAATTTCTTGATTATTTTAGACATTTTTGATCGTTTAATGTTATATAGTGTTATCGATAACATGTATCGATGGTTTATAGAGTTGTTTTTAAAGTAGATTATGTAAATATTTGTTGGTTTTTTGTTGGAATATATAAGAAAATCATCTTAGCAACTGAGATTTGTGTAAATAATTAATCGATAATAAATTTTGTTGTTTATCGATAGTCAAAGTGGACTTTAGTAAAAGCTTATTGAGCATATGTAAAGTTGACTATGAAAAGAGATTTTATTTGTCTGTAACCGAAAGATGAGTAAAGCAAATTGGTTAGGTTTTTATAGTCGATAACCGATAGACATAATGAATTATCGAAAGAGGCTAAAGACTGTGAGTAAGTGATAACTATTCTACGATTTCTTTGGGTATACATATAGTTTGTTTGTTAGCTTTACAGTATTTATGTCTCAGCTCTGCCTTATCAACTGCTAGACAACATACCCAACTGCAGTCTATGTTACAGGGTATATGCACATACAGCTTTTGTGATAATCGCCGAGGCCTTACATGTGACATGTTAAACAGCAGCAACAGCAACAGCAACAGCAGCAGCAGCAGCAGTTGTGCCCCTCGCCGTGGCAGAGGCAAGTACAAGCGTCTGGTTGTATCTTTAGCTTTATGGAATTCCTCTCGTGTGCATATCAATGTCAGTTAATCTGCCCAATAAGGCATAAAGTGGAGTGGCATAGAGTGCCGACTGTCGAGTGTCGAGTGTGGCTGCCCTTTAAAGACTCGCCAAGTAGCAGCAAATCTCTGCTCCAGTTTCTGTTGCTTGTGCAAGGGAGGAAGAGCATTTGCTTGTGCGTGACATGATTTTTGTTGAATGATAAAGTTTTATTTCTGGAGCAGCAGCAGCAGCAGAAGATGGAGAAGGAGAAGGAGGAGGAGGAGTAGCCACAGTAGGCCTCGCGGCAGCATGCCAATTATAATTTTAAATGCGTCTGTCAAACTTTCGGTTTCAGCGAGACGGCCACATCGAGTGGCTACTGTAACAGCGCCTCGTCTGACCAGGCGAGGCCAGACAGTAGCCATTTTTAATGGCCACTTCCTGAACGATTTCTGTCTGTGTGTGGCTTTGGCTGCCCTTTGGCTACTGCTGTCATTTTAGTGTCTTTTTATGGCACATTTCGTAAAGAAATGAGAAGAAGTAGATGAAATTACCTGCGTAGATGATGATGACCATGCGGATGGGTCAGACCCATGGGTCGCTGCTGATAGTATTGATGATATTGCAGCTCGGGATTGGCATTGAGAAAGGGTGAAGTGGCTGCCGCATTGGCCATGGCATTGGCTGCTGCCGCCGCCGCCGCCGCTGCCGCTGCATTATGATGATGATGATGATGGTCCAGGAAGATGGCTGTATATTGTGGCGGATAGCTGCCAACAGGTGGCGCTCCATTGGCAGCAACAGTGGCGCCAGCGCCTGCAACTGCAACGGCATTGTTGTTGCATTTGCTTTTGTTGCTGCTCTTGTTGTGGGACTTGCGGCGCGTGCGCTTGCTCTGGCGGGAGTCGGAGCGAGAGCAGGCGCTCGTATTGAGCGCTGCGGTTGCGGGTGGTGCAGCAGCGCCAGCTGCAGTCGATGTGAATTGCAGCTCACTGTAGATGCTCGACTCGAGCATGTTGCTCTCGGATGTGGTGCGATTCAAGATGAATTGTTCGAATTCGTTATCCTCCTCCACAGAGAGGCCGCATTGCTGCCGATGCTGTTGCTGCTGCTGGTGCTGCTGCTGTTGTTGTTGTTGCTGCTCTAGCAGCGCTGTGCATTCGGCAGACATTTCCTCATTTCCATTCGGATGCGCTGCATCAATGTCATGGCGACTACGATGGAGGCTGTTGCTGCTCTGACTGGCGCTAATCACAATTTCCGGTATGACAAATGTCGAAATTGGCTGTGGCGGCGGCTGTTGTTTCCTTTGTTCGCTCATGGCGCCCAGCATGGTGCCGTTTTCAAACACAATTGTAGGCGTGGCAGCCATCACTTGATTGGCACAAATACACTTGGCTCCTTAAGCTCTCAAGCACTATATATGATTATATTTTTGATTTATTTGTGGGTCCCTAACTGCGTCTGGCCCTGAATTTATAACATTTTTTATTTATTTTTGCACAAAAAAACTTGTTATGGATTTTCTTCTGCTTGTTTTACTCTGTAGCTCGACTTTCGCCTGAACGCGCCAAATTTTTACGCACACGAGTTTCGCAGCAATCAGCTTTTTGCTTGTGACAACGGATTTAGCTCCTACGCTGCGTGCATGAACCGTCTCGGTGCGCGTACCGCCAAAAACTGATTTGTATTGTTGATGCGTTTGTTGTGTTTACGGCTTCTGGTTTTTCAACTTCACTCGCTCTCTCCCATTCTCTCGCTCTCTTGCTCTTGCTTGTTTTGTTCGTGACGACGTCGACGTCGCGTCGCTAATGGTTCTCTCTGGCATTAACAACCACCACCACCAACACAGTTGACTTGAACTTCGTGCGCTGCATCTCATTGACGACGTCACTAATGCTGCTGCTGCTGCTGCACTCTCGATAGCAATAACAACAACATCAGCGCATTGCGCTCACGCACTAACACTAGCAAGAAACACCCTCGCCCTCACACACGTTGCAAAGATGTTCGACGAGTTTTTGAGCTCCACAGCTCGTGTGCGTTTGCTCTTTGCTCTTCCTCTCTTTGGTTGTCATGCTTGCTTGTTGTTTATGTCGCGCGCTCTCTCTCTCTCTCTTGCTGCTGTCGTCCAGGAGCGCATTTTTACTTTGGGCGCATTTGTGGTAGTAATTGCATGTTGCTTGAACTCATCTGCAGTCGCCCCTGCGCCCGTCGCTTCACACTTTTACTCAAAGAACATTTACATGTGAAAACACACTGTTAGAGCGCCCCTGTTTGGGCCCGCATATGCCACAGCGCTGCCTCTGCCGCCGCCTCTGCCTCTCCTTGGAAACTCACTTTTGAACGAAAAGAAGAAAACATAAAATGAAGCCAAACAAGAACTGTGACCAGGAAGGGACAGCCTGGCTCTCCAAATAAACACCACAAAATCCCAGTGTGCAACGAAAATCTATCTGCAAGATACAGATACACACACAAAAACGTTTGTGTGTTGAATGCCGCATTACACATTTTTTTTTTATATTTATTTCTTTTTTTTTTTTGGCGAGGGTGAAATATTGTTATTGTGCTGCAGAACAGTTTCAATGAAATGTACTCTTTATAATAGAATATTATTTCTATTATTTTTCTTATATTTTTTTCTGCTATTCTTCAGCTTATTTGCAATTGTATCTTTTGGGTTTTTTGTTGGCTGCCTTTTCAGGCATTTAATTAAAATGCAACGTAGAACAAATAATATTTGTATTTTTGTTGGGTCACTTCAGTCTTGGCCTCAACTTGTTGTTGTTGCCAAGCTTTCTGTTGCAATTCGAGTGCCACTTCACAAAATAAAAGCGAATAGCACAAATATTTGCCATTATTTTGAAGTTACTTGGAGTCTCTCCTGTCGAGGGTCCACACAAACAGAAAGCTAAAGCTTTGAAATGTTGATTTAAGACGCACATTGGCTAAGATTGAGCCTTATTAGCTTAATGGCTATTAGGCTAATAACTCTGCGGGCAGCTGAGCGCCACTCGAACTAACATGAAAAGTAAAAGCAAACTTTTCAGCCAATATCAAAGTCACGGCGTCTGCACATTTTAGACAATTACCAATCTGTGCAGACACGCATATGTCTGCCATATAATTTCAAATTTTGTTGCCTGTTTTCCATTTTTTTGTGGTGTTTTTTTTTTTTTTTTTTGGCAATAGCCCTGCAGACAAAATGTGGCTTAATCATAAGATACAATACGCTTGCGCAAATTAGCCGAGACTTGAAGCCGAATCGCTAGTTGCTGCAGTCTGACCCTACCCTTTAAAAGCGACCCTTTTTAATACCCTGTTAGCTTTAAATGACAGTGGAGGTTAGCTTGAAAGTGTGAGAAATTAATGGAGATAATATAGGAGTATTTTATATACATTTCTTAAATATTAATATTAGATTGATGTAGAGAAGAGAAGAGCTTAGAAATTTTGGTATGATCAGCTATAGATTGGCTATAAATCAAAGG
This sequence comes from Drosophila leonis, assembly GCA_035045365.1. NCBI lineage: Eukaryota > Metazoa > Arthropoda > Insecta > Diptera > Drosophilidae > Drosophila > Drosophila leonis. The sequence continues at coordinate 14,242,642 of JAWNPC010000110.1, read as the reverse complement.
CCAAAAGATTGGGCCGAATTCAGCAAAAATAAAATAAATTAATAATAAATTAAATAAATTAATTAAAATCATAATAAGTTAAAATATAGAAGAGCAGAGTTAATAGTTAACATCTATACAAATATTTTGTTGAATAGGAGTTCCAATGTGTATAAATTCCTTATATGCATTAGGGTTCGGTCTTTTGATCCACGGAATTCTGAAGGTTAGAGCTGTGCAGCTAGATCTATTTATACTCTACTCTGCTCTACTTAAATACGCTCTGTACAGATTATGTTTTTTTAACAAATATATGAACTTTAAATGCAAAGTTAAAGTGAGAACTTGAAATGCATTGATTTGGTCTTTGGCTAAACTTACTGTTGAGAATTTCAAGAATCTCTTAAAGTTAGTGCTCCAAAGTAAGGTTTACTTACACTCTATATAAAGTTTTCTTCAGAAACTGCATTAAAAAATTAAAAAAAATAATTTAATAGAATGAATACAGCAAATCTATAATTTAAGGTTTACAATTTGGCTAAGCTGACTGCCAAGAAATCTCTCCCTCTCTCTATTTATTTACTTTATGGAAGCATCGAAGCTTGGTATGTTGGGCACTTAAACACTCTATGCAGATTATGCCCTATTAAGAATTTATAAAATAACTAAAACAATATATTTTTAATAAGTCTAAAATGTAGCTGAAACAGAACTGAAAAATGCCAAATTTATAGCTTACGATTCTGACAAACTTGCTGCCAAGCAGTTTCGGGTTCAGGAATCAGATTTACACTTTAAAAAAATCTTAACAAGATTTTGATACAAGATAAAGTTAACTATTTAAAAAAAAAAATATTTCATTGAATTTTTTTTTTACAATTAAAATTAAATTCTAAAAAAAAAACCTTTCAATGCGGCTTCATAGCTAACTTTAGTTATGTCATTCGGGTATCTCTAAGTCGATCAACTTAATATGTTTAGCTGTATATTTAATTTTATTTTCGTGTATGTTGTCTGCATGTTGTGTTCTGTTTTGCTCTGCTCCTCTCCTTTTTTTTTTTTTGGACAAGCACGCGCTCTGCTCATAATTACCAATTAGATGCTTTTCAATTTTTCGCTGCGGCCAGCGCTCAACACGTTTTCGGCCATGGCCAAGTTGATGGATGGTTAGCTGGTTGCTTGGTTGGTTAGTTGGCTGGCAGGTTGGCTGTTTGGCTGTTTGGCTGTTTGGCTGTTTGGCTGTTTGGGTAGAGACTCCTTCATCACTAAGCCCTGGTCCGTTGCATGTAGTACTTAAGTTGCTGTCTCATGGCATTTTTTATATTTTTTTTTATATTTTTGTTGTGGTCACGTTGCATGCAACACTTGGACTCGGATAAGTTGTACCTGTCTATCTTGTGATGGGGCTGCCACATGAGTTGGCATTTATACTTATCATATTACGAGCCACAAACCACAAACATTTCATTTTGATAGCGGAAATTTGAGCAACTTTATCGAGTTTCTTTAGTTTAGTTAAGTTTGGTTTAGTTTTTTCTTTCTTTCTTTTTTTTGTCAAACTTGTTATCAAACGTTCTGCAGTTTCCGGTTAAAATGTTTCCGCTAGTGTCCAAACATGAAAAAGAAACAAAAACAAAATAAGAAAACGTACTTCACAAAGTCTCAAACGAACTGTGAAATTTGCATTTCCGTGGCGTGTTTCTCAGCTCCAGTTGATTCGGAATTGTTGAATACAAAATGCAAATTTATGTTAATCATAAGCCAAAGGCAACAATCAATGCGTCGCGACGCCTGTGTTTTGTAATTGGCACAAATCGTATTATTAGCTGCTTGATTAGCCTATAGTCTATGGCTAGCATTCAAGACGAGTAGCAGTTGCTGTCATTAGCATAGCATTTAGCCAAAATAAACATTCGATACTCGAACGCATTCACAGACAAATGGATGCTAGCCACTTTCGTGGCCAAGTGCAGCTTTACAAATAACGCTTGGGTCAGTCAGTGTTAATTTGGAATACCCTGTAATGAGTGATGTTTTACAAATAGTGATGGCTGAACTTGAAGTCAATATAAATTTGAATTATTGTTAAATTTTGGTTTTAAAGGTGAGTTACTATGGCACACTTATGTATGTTCTTCATACTTAGTATTTTCTAAGTAATTACCAAGGCATATTACTAGGCTAGAATCTACTTAGAATTATTACAGTGTATGTTTTAGTCTATCAGTTTCAAACTGAAGTATTTCCCATTATTGCTTGGCATCATTCCATATACAAATCAAGTTGTTGCTCTCTTTTCCAAATTCTTATGGGGTATATTTTAGTTGAGCATTCCTTCAGCTAAGCCTTTCATTGTTTGCACAGCCTCCTCAGCTGCAACGCATTTGCCGTCCATTGGTCAACATTTGTGATAAACGCGAGAATATTTCTATCTTTTCATCTTGCTATTCGTCTATAACTAACTATATATTTGTATACATATATATATCTATATATGCATCTATCGGGCGATGTGTTTATCCAGCGCGTCAAAGAGTTGGCGCGGGGGCAATTGTGACTGAGTCAATTTGTTTATTTTGTTGCCATTTGTTTGTTTATTGCTGCGAGGCATAGCACAACACGTGAATGTGTATATATGAGAGTGTCTGCTGTCTATGTGTGTGTCTAGTAAAAAGGGCCACTCGAGCTATTTGGGCAAACCTAAAACAACAACAAAAGAGCGATCTATGTACATTTTTATGATGCTGCTAAAAATGTTGAAAACATTGTTACCTTTTGATCTTGCACAGTTGTCGTATCTGTTGTATCGTCTCACTCTCGAACAAAAATAGTAATAAAATGAAGAAGAAGAAGAGAGAGAGAAAAAAAACTACTCAAACAACGCTAACGCCGCGGCAGCGCCCCCGCCTGCATTGCATTAGCATCAAATTGATTTTTCATTAGCTTGTGCCGGCCAAGCGGCTTGTACCAAGCTCCAAACTCTAGCTCTGTGAGTATCTGTATCCGTATCTGTAGCTGTATCTGTTTCTGTTTTTGTTTCCATGGACTGATGATCATAAAAAAAATCAAGTTCGATACTTTTTGGAGCTGAACTTGAGGCAACAAACTGTGCACAGCGTGCGCTGTAAATGCCATTAATATGATTGGGAATTTAATTTTTTTTTCTATTTCTTTAGCTACTTTTGAGGCTTTTTGTTTTCGAGAAATGCATATTTGTGTGGGTTACATATTACATATTAGATTAGGGCTCATTGATAGCTAAGGGCAGGCTTTAATGAACTTGTTTAACATTTTGAATGTGTGTGTGTGCAAGGTCAATGTAATTAATGTGTGCGTGTGTATGTGTGTGTGTGTGTGTGTGTGTGTGTGTAGCTCAAAGTTAAATACATTGTATAATTGCCAAAATACTTTGCACATGTGGCTGATTGATAAATTAGCTGTTAAAATTAGCTTAAACCAAATATATTTTTCCAAATTTCGCTGAACGTATAAAATTCTGATGAAAATATATAGTATCTATATAGGTATATCGGTATATATACATGATTTAGTTAGCCAAAAATGTTTGTATATAAACACAAGTTTTGAGAATTCATTGAAATTAATACCAGACGCTGTGAGAATTGCTCTATAAAATGTGAATGCTAAATGTAAATAGAGAAGATGGCCTAGGCTTTTACGAGAGTCTAAAGTGGAAGAGTGTAAAATTGTTTGAGCGATTTATGGCTGCAGCTAGAGATGCACAGTAGAGCGAAAGATATACAAGTCTTTAGTATTAAGAGTAAAGAGCTGGAGAGAGTAAAGGTGTAAGTCGATAGATATTCTGGCTGCAACATCAACTATGAGTAGCTGTGCAGCAAGGTTTAAGACTGGCAGATTGATTTGCATAGAGTCAGCTGAACTGGGCTATATAGAGTTGTCTATTGATACGGATACTCATTATACTACTACAGATACTGCTACTCATACTAAGCATATTATATTCATTTATTATACCTATTGCAATTTCACACCTATTCTAAGTCGAGCTACTTCTTCATCTTTATCTTCAACTATGACTTGATAATCTCTATCTTCTAAGTTCTTTTTCTATATCTCACAATGCAAACAGCATTCTTTGAGCGCCCACTAGACAAAGCACGTAGTATGCCCATCAAATGCCATATGTTAATCGACAATTGCTGCAAATTTGCAACGTAAGCTACAAATGACCCAAATGACACATAGATGCCAAGTGTGCTGTATGCTGTGTGTCTTTGTAGGCGGAATTTGTCATGCTACTTTAGAGCACAGTATTTACTCATTTAAGTAAACAGACGTCGATGCCGACGCCTTTTGGCACAACTGAACGGCACTACGTACAAATTGAATTTACCTTGAACAAATTTCAGGAGGCAGCAAGGATGTTGACCAAGCGGGTGGGCCACATTGACATGACCATAGCTAAAAGGCATGTCAATAATTTCCAGACATGCTAACAGATAGTGAGAGAGGCAGAGAGAGGGAGTGAGAGAGCGAGCACTGCAGAGGAACACCCATGCCTAGAAAGGATGTTTGTAAGAACATTGACAGCATTGGGTTACAGCTAAATTGCATCAGGAAACGGAAGTGTCAACAAAAAGTTGCACAAATTTCCAGCTGAAAAATACCAAAAAAAAGTCAAAAAATTGTTGTGAAAAGGCAAATTTAATTAGCTCAGCTGCATTTTTGCATGCAAATGCAGGACACAGCTGTTTGCGCTCTTATTTTTTTGCAAGCAGGACTCAAATTTCATTTGCAGCTGGGTCTTTTCATGTATGTATGATATATATATATTTCTATCAGTTTATCAGCTGCTGCATATCAGACACACACACACACGCAGACATTGGCTTATTTCCATTGATTCGGTTCGTCTCACACGCGTACGGCACGCGTTTCCTTCCGCTTTCAACCGGAACTGCAATGCGTTACATTTCCCTTTCTATTTTCAGCTGCATTCACTCATTCATTGAGTCTTTGAATTTGTTTAGCCTAATTGGTGGCGTGTAAATGTTTAAATGCTGTGCTTAGAACTTAACGTCTGGCAAATGTCATTACTAATTCAAATACTCGTTCAAATAGGTTAAATAGGGTATATAGGTTTGATAGAAAGTCAGACAAGCTTTTGGTTTAAATTAAAAATAAATTATATATTTTTGTGCTTGATCAAGTTCAATCTTTTGTAGGCGTGGCAAATCTGTAAACTCTATAAATATCACAGCTGTAGAGTTAGAGTATCTAATCTTTAGATATCTCTTATTAAATTGCTCTGCCAGCCTGCTTGAAGCTCTTCTTTGACTTAGAGCGCGTATTTGACAGTCGGCTATGCCCATCTTTGAATTGTCTTAATTGTTGCTCTGCTGTCAAATGGATTTTCAGGGCAAGTTGATTCGTTGCAGCCCCCGCTTAAAATATTTTGAGTGCATTTGCAACTGCAACCAGCATCGGGGGCAACGCCTCCATTTCGAGCACGAAGCCCTAGTATTCCCAAGTGCTGCTCCTATAATTTGTATGACAAATCAGACGCGCCCAGCCCTTGGCTAGATGCAAGTCCCTTATCAAAGGCTTGGCATCAGCATCAGCATCAGCAAACAGGCCAGGCTCATTAGACAAGTTTTTTTTTATTTCGGGCTCGAAGCGTGGTGTGAAAAGGACTGCGCTGCACAAAAGGATCTCGCAGACAAAGGAAGTTACGGGGCCGAGCGCTAGGCTATGGGAGGTACACAATATGTATTATCATTATCATAATTTGGTGAACAAGGCAAAAGGAGAAGAAGTGGAAGATGCTCACATATACATATATAAAGGCCGCATATTGAGATCGCATCAGCGCCAGCCTTTGAGTGCACGAAATGGTTAAAGATAAAAGCCGATTTTCGTATAAATGAAAATGAAAAAAACATCTGCTGCCAAACATTTGAAATTTCATTCCCAAAAACTCAACGGCGACCAAGACGAGGGCGACAGCCCCGATATGTCCAAAGATCAGAGAACCTGAAGGAGAGAGCGAGAGCGAGGAATAGGGAGGGCGAGCTCACCAGATGAAGTGGAAGTTGAGGAAGAAGCGAATAGCGGAGGGGCAAACATTAACAAAATGTGTGGCATAAAATGCAGCATACTGAAATTGTACACGCCTGATTTAGCGGCATGGCAACTGTTGTTTACACAGCCAACAAGATGAGGCACCCAAAAACTGGACCCGATGCGTTGCCGACCCAGCAGGAATTGGTTTTGGCCATGGTATGAGGCATGGCAAAAGGTAGCATGAAAAAGAGAGCTGAAAGATAACTAATTTTTGAGTGTTGAAGAGAAGCTTTGGCAAGAGTTGGAATATTTTACTATATGGAGATGGGAGATGGATGATGGAAGATGAAAGATGGAAGATGGAAGATTGAAGATGGAAGATGGAAGATGGAAGATGGAAGATGGAAGATGGAATATGGAAGATGGAAGATAGAAGATGATTAATAAAAGATAAAAGATAGAAGATATAAAATAGAAGATAGATTATAGAAGAAAAGAGACAAAAGCTGAAGTTATAACATAGAAGATAGAAGAAAGATGACAGAAGATAGGATATACAGGTTAGAAGATAGAAGATACCCTAAACATTATTGCTTTACAACAATAAGTCTTTCTTACTTACTCTCAATATATGCTGATAGCATGCCTGAGAAAGGAAGCAACATTTGAATGCCATCATTTACCTTATCCTTTTGGAATTAATGCAAATTGTCTATCTGCTGTTTCCGATCAAAATCTATTATCAGCACAGTATTTGTCCACTACTTACGATCTCAAATTTGTTTCAACTGCTCTACTGCCCAATTATGCATGCCAAAATCCTGAAAAAAGACCTTTTCCTGACCTTCTTTTGTTGTCGTATCCATAGTCGTATTTAAGACACTTTTCTTTTATTACTGAACTATTGTTAAACACTGCATGCCACAGTCCTGACTAAGGCACTGACATTTTCATGCCAAACTCATTTTCTTTGCCACCACAACTCCTACAGGGTCGGCAAGCGGACGCACAGTCCGCACTCTGAAATTTGTTATTGGCGTCTGGCGACGTCTGGCAATTTGATTTCGCTGTCTTACAGTCTTCAAGTCGTGCCACTTAGTTTTGAGCTACAGCGTATGCCATAGCATCGGGCATCAGCGAGCGAGTCCTGTTTCAGGTCCTTCTCTCCGTCCGTCCGTCCATCCGTCCGTTCGTCTGTCCGCCTGTTTCTAATTGTTTGCCTGCGGATCTTTTCGGCATCTCTTCGCTCATTTTGCCTCATTAAACAGTACAAAGTAGCTGGCAGCCCGTTAAGCATTTATTTACTCAAGTCTTTCGCTTAGGCGAGGCAAATATTTTCTTTTCGCCAGGGTTGTCAGCCGCACGGCAAGCTTGCGTTTTATTTTAATTGAATTTCATCAGCAAGGATTCGCACATCCTGTCGCACTGTTGGGCAAACATGCGACACATTTCCGTGTAAATAAAATGTAATGCGAGACAATCGCATCTGAACTTGACTGAAAAATGTTCTCAATTCCGTTTTCCACAATGCGTTTGTATTAATTACATAACATTTCTTTCGCATAGACTGTGTGAAAGACGCATAGTCAGTAGCTGTCAGGGTTGTCGCCCCTCTCTCGCACACAGCCAGCCGTTAGCTATGACAAATGCTTCTGCCTATTGTTTGGCATCGGACTCGATTTCGCTTTTGTCTCTTCAGCTCGTCTCTTTACTGACGTAACCGTCCCCTAACAACTGATTGCCCAGCCCAATTTCATATAGTTTTTTCTTTTTATGGCATTTGCGAGTGCGTGTGAAATTTGTCAACTCTGGGCAGACAATACAGGCAAAAATTTGATTGTTTCACAGTTGAATGCCTTAACCTATGCTAAAAGACAAAAAAAGACGACAACGTTTGCCATCAAATTGAGTCGGTGCCTCGACTAACAGCTGTCACGAATTGCAGTCGCATTTTGTATGAATAGCAAATGGTAAAAGACGGCCAAATATGTTGATTAGCTGCAGTTATGTAGTGGAAAGTGTATGCAATAAAGATAGTTGCATAAAAGGTATTAAAAATGTTAAAGACAGAGGGAGAGAGAGAGGCAGAAGAAGGGGAAAGGCAAGAGAAAGAAAAACATATTATAAATATAAACAGAAATAGAGAGAGAGAGAGTATGATAGAGAGGAACAATCTGTATATAGAAATGTATATTCTATAATATATATAATACATTTAATATATAGTAAAGTGAAACGTATATAAAACAGTCTATTCTATACTATAGCAAAGTGAAACGTAATTCAGATTTATACTTAGATTTATAGCATAAATTTGTGTAAGACCCAAGTAGAATACAGAAATTTGCAGACACTGATTATAGTAGTCAAGTTAGATATATCTATGCGAGAGAGAGGAAGAAAGCTTTGCTCTTTATATAGTTCTCATTATATTTCTCGCCTAAAGCGCCGTCCCAAACAATCCTGGAGACTGATAGTAAGTAAATCTTATCTTTCATGGACTTTCTCTATGCTATAGAGCAGAAGACTTAGCTGGTCATGTAACATCTAATTTATAAGTACAGACAAGTATATACTCTTGTATATAAGTTTATACATGTATATAATCTTATATATACCTGTCTTTATTTGTAAATTGGTATATATCTGACTGACTATGTTAACTCCATACATATAATTTAGCTCATCAAACTACAATAGCTTCATAAGAACTTAATGACTGAACGAATATCTATTCTATACAACCCATATCAATTGGTTCTTCAACTCTCTTTCTCTCTATATATAGTAATGCTAATCTGTAAAAGATAATCTCTATCATCTCTAGTTCACATTTAAATCATTCATTTGCTGCAAGCGTATCACATTTTGCCAACATCATTTAGGATCTGTATGCAGTAACCCTCATCGGCTTTGCGCTTTGCTGCCAAATTGTTGGCCATATGTTCGTTTATTTTGCCATTTCGGCGCCTTTTGTGTTCCATTTTTGATGGATGGACTGTAAATAATTTGGTGTGTGGCCCGTGGTTAAATGAATGGCCTACCTGGACTACGACTTGGCCCAGCCAGGGGCAAGCTAATAAAGAAAATTTTTTGTGTAGAAAATTATCATGACGCAGGTAAATTTGGTGTAAATTTCGCATTAGTCATTGGCTTTAATTAAGCGCAGCTACTTTCATTTCCTTCCCTTTAAAAGTTTACCCTATTCCATATCTATTTTTCGTTCTGAGCGGGAGGTTGCATAACAATTAGTTGGATTTAATTGACTTGCTCGAGGCGAACGTATGCGTCAGGAAATATGTCCCATATGGTCACCCTGAAACGGCGATTAGTCATAATTTGTGACTGTGAACGCAGCCAAATGAATATTTTGTTCAGTTTTGGAGTTGCATTCAAATAATTTGTAACATTAATTTTGTTATATTTTCGTTATGGTTTTATGGTCTTGTTTCTTGATTACAGAGTTTTTTTTTTTATAATTGGAAGCTCTAATTGAATCGCTCGCTTAAGGGTTGGCAATTTGTTACCCTTAAATATTCGTAGTCTAGATACATTTAGTGGTAAGCTGTTCCTTAAGGGGCAAGTTTGATGTGGTATATCCCCACACATATGTACATACAATTTGAATATTTCTGGTATTTTTAATTTTTCTAAAATATTAAAAAAAGTTTCTTAACTATTTAGAAATATTTAAAAAATATAATTTAATAAATTAAAAATAATTTTTCTACAAAAAATACAAAATATAAATAAACAAATAAAAATACACAATATATATGATCTTTATCATAAAAACTAATTTAATAATTGGCTTAACATTAGGAAAACTTTTGGAAATATTATTAAAAAAGAATCTATATTCAAAGAAAATTTGTTTAGCTATAAATTTGTTATATTTTTAGTTATTCTGTCCCTTAACAAAGGCAAATTGCTTCCAATTCAAAGTAATTGCTGCCTTAAACTTCTTTAAAATTAAGCAAAATAATCATATAAAATGGATGTGCCGCACTTAACAGCTTCCTACTCTAATGCCTCACTTATGACGTCACAAATTATTAATATGGTCATATCAAAAACAAGCGAAGATCAAACAAATGTTCTGCGCATTGCGTATACGCCTCATTAGCCGACAACTGTGCAGTCTGTCGGCTCTCCATTAAATATTTATATATTTACGTTATTTATTTTGAGCCAAACCTGTTTACATTCATAAAAAATCAAAGTATAAAATTACAGTGCTTCATAGTTTTTTTTTGCGCCTGCATTGTTGTAGTTTGGTCGGGGGTAAAAAAAAAAACACATCAAGATGAAGATGAAAAAATATAATCGTAATAAGAGTGGGTCGAGTTCATTGATTGCCTTTTAAAGTGAAATATGAAACCACAAGTCATGGCATGTCGAAACGGTTCTAAAAAGGATGCGACAGGATGTGTGCAGCGGTAGCCAGAACTTCGAACAGCTGTCGAGTGTGATAGAGAGAGAGGGAGGAGAGAAAGAGAGAAAGAGAGTGTCTCGTTTAGTGTTGAAGGACAGCTGAGAAATGCTTGGAACAAGCAGCCTCTAATTAATTTTGAAATGGCGCGCAGAATATCTGCGCCTTTGCCCCTTCATTTTCTTCTTCTTCGTTTTGATGTAGCTAATATTTCCGTTACTTGCAAATCCTTTGTGGCAGTAAATCCCGTCTGTGTTTAATCCCTCAAACGTGTGCAACACGTGTGCCAGAAATGTGTTAAACTCGCATAATGAACTATGAAAACATGAAAGTAAAACGAGAACTTTGAGGGCGTTTCACGCACACACACACACAGAACACACAGACAGACACATTGGCAGCGCTGAGCTGAGTTCAGTTTTGAAATACAATATCTAAGAACAATACTCGGCATTCAAATATGCCTATATGTAGTTTCTCTTATCGCACGCACATAATCTATGGCAAAAGTAATCCGCAAGCAAAACATGTTGCTCCGGCACACGGAGCCTAAATAAGTAGATGCAAATCTAACAAAACAATGAGTTATTTTCGGTTTGGCTGTATCTTTAAGATACATTTGTATAGCCGCTGCCCTGCCCTGAGGCAGGCAACAATGACGACAACGACGATGACGACGACGACGACGACGACTTCGCTTGTTTATTTGGCTCATTTGAAATTCGTTGAACTGAAAACATTTGATTTTGTACAGAATTGCAGATTTATCTGCGTCTTATTGAGGCTGTTGAGGTCGTTTTTTCCTCATGTGTGTGTTTGTGTGTGTGAGTGTGTTTGTATCTGAGTTGTGGCAGAGATGTGCAGAGTTCGTGAGGCACAAAGTGTGCGACGTAGAGTGAGGTAGTTACACAGTAACTCGATTTACTTTAAGATTTGTTGAAAACCTTAAGCAAAATGATGTAGAATTTTGCCTGTGTGTGTGAATGTATCTATAAACATGTTAATAACACTTGCAAAAGATACTTTTGTATCTTTTTTTTAATCTATATGTATCTATGAAAGAATATACAAAGAAATTTAAAGATACATAGTCAGAATACTTAAATAAATTTTTTTTAAGTATTTATTATATTTTTAAATTTATTTATATATTTTTTTAAAATTTATTTTTATATTTATTTATTTATATTTTTTTTTTAAATTTATTTATATTTTTATTTATTTATATATATATTTAAAATCTATTTATAATTTTATTTATTTAAATATATTTTTAAATATTTGTAAAATTTTTTTATATTTAAATAAATAATTCAAATTCTTCAAACTGTCTCGTGTCACGCACACATCTCCAGCTTGTTAGGCCGACCATAATAAAAGAGTTTTCGCTTTGTATGCTTGGATTGTTGGATTTAAGTTTACAATTTTCATTCGGTTTTCATTGTAGACTCCTCCAGCTGTACATCATAGCAACAATTAGGCGTGTCTGCGCTCTTACTCTCCAGCTATATATGGCAGAGCTCTTTACAAGATTATGTTCGATATTATGGCCGCAATTGAAATGCGGCTTTTGTGTTTGCACAGGGCTTAGGCTATAAATTTTTGTTGCCTACACAGACAAATTTTTGCCGAAAATTTTTGAGCCAACAAAGTGGTTGAACGGGGGGGGGGACTCCACTCTTATACATATTGATGGGCCAGTTGGTATGCTTGTTGACATTGTCTGCGCGCAAATCAAATGCCGAATTCCAACCCCCCAAAAACACGAGGAGGGGAGCCACGGCATATCCTTTTAATTCCTGCTCAACGAAACCCAAATGCAATTTGACCAAAAAAGATTTAGAGGACTTTATTATTGAGCAGCCAGAAACCCAAAGCAAATAAATTGCCAAAGGCCCAAGAGTTGAGTGAGAGAGAGAGAGAGAAAGAGAAAAAAGAATCGAGTCGCTACCCGCTGTGACCGGGGGCGGTATTCCATGCCAAACAACAATTTCAGGGGTGTTTTCTTAAATGTGGCACACACACACACACACACACACACACACACACACACATACGTACACTTAGATAAAACGCAACTAAGTTACATAAAAGCGAACTCTGAAAATCAATAAATATTGTGGCAAAAACTGTTCATCAAAGCAAAATTCTTGGAATCATCGTTTCATGAAAGACACAAAATGCCTAATGAATTCATTTCGGTTGACAATCGGCGTGTAGGGACTCCCGCAAGCAGACATCGAAGTTCTAGATGTTGTCATCCAATCGGCTCTGAGTGCATTTTGTACACTCACATTTCTGTTCACTTCATGCACGAACTGCAAAATGCGTTCGAGTGCAACGAGAAACAATTAAAACAAAATCAATTTTCCAGCGACGGTCATGAAAAAAAAGCAGGAAATGCCATAGGCACTCACGCACAGAGTGAGAGAGAGAGATAGCGGGAGGGAGGGCTATAGCCATATACATATATATTTCAAGTACTTGATGCCGTTAAGTTATCAGCGCCCAAGCGGCAACCATAAATGCGGTAGGAGCCTGGGCGGGTAGCGTCCGCCGCACGTTTAGTTCGAACATGAAACGTCCATAAGCCAAGCATAAAACACTTGTGTTTGCCTCCGTCTATGTGTGTGTTTGAGGTCTGAGATTTGGCCTTGGTTAGCTATACACTAACTAGAGGGTATTTGGAGTTTGTCAACAAATATGTATGGCATGGGTGTCAGAGAGTAAGTGTGTGTATAATTGGTGCCTGGTGCCTTAGAGCTTAAGTTTTACTTTATAGTAATTAAATATACAAAAAATGTATTATATATTCTATTAATTTGTTATATAGTTCGATTATATTTGTAGCTTTTAATAGAATACTTTATTATACTGTTGCCTTATGATTTAATATGTTTAAAAATGCATTTGTAGCAGATTAAATTCTTTTAGTAACAAATATGTTTTCAGCTAAAATGCACTTGTTCTAAGTATGAAGTATCGTAGAACATGCCAATTTGAAAGTAGAAACATACCTCTAATGATATGTATTGTAGAGTGGAATGTGTTTTTTAGAAGTCTACATATATTTCGGCAACATTTTTTTCGGCGTTGATTGTGTTAATTGAATTTACGCATTATAAAATAGTAATTGCTCCCAGGAGTGGCTTATGTGATCAGCGAGCCAAATTCATTAGTTGAATCAAAGCAGAGATTTCTCAGCAAAATAATAGCAACCACAATCGCAACAAAAGAATGTCGCTCTACTTTCTGCGCAATTAACGCAGTGACTGTGCTTGGGCTGCGCCTCTGGGCTTTACTGTAGAAACTTAATTGTTGAATAAGTTGTCTTCTAGATGGACTAGACTTTGTGGTTTTTAAGATTGCTGCGTTCATACAGACGGACAGACGGACAGACGGAGGAAGGGACGTACGGTCTGGCACTCGTAGTGTAACCTATTCAAAATATCAGAAATTCGGCTTGGAAAATAATTTTAATTTATTTAAAATTATAAAACGTGTGAAAATATTCCAAAATTTAAAATCAATTCTCAATGGCACAATGTGAAAACCTTTTAACTGGGCTATGCCCTTGAGACGGCAAAAAATCGAAACGCATGCTGCCCGAAGGTGACATTTTTATTGATATTGATGTTGATAACATTAGTATTTTAAACATTCATATAATTATCATTATTATTTATATTTTGTATCTATTATTCCAATACCAATTCAAATTCCAATACAAATATTGAAACTGTTTAAAATGAGATGAGCTCATGAAGCAGCCAATACCTAATTGGTATATATGTATATACAGAAAAGAGCATTTCGACTTCGGCACTCTGCACTTTACCAATGCCCATTTATGTTATCATTAAGTCAGTGAAGCGTTTGAAAACGCGCATAATTAATTGAGCGCCTCTTCAGGCAAATGAAAAATGGAAAAATGAAAAAAAAAACTCGGGAAATTCAACTCCGCCACGAACAATTGCACACAAATTCGAACAGTTGTTCGGCGAGTGTGTGTGTGTGTGTGTGTGGGCGAGTGTGTGTATGTGTGTGTTTGTTTCTGATAAGGCACAAGTTCAAGTGCATTCAGGGTCTGGCTTGGGTTTGGGGGATGCCAGTTCAAATCGCTTAACAAATTCCATCTAATAGAAATGCATTTTTAAATGAATTTAAAGCGCGTCGCCGAGTCAACGCAGCTGGGTACCAATCTCTTCTTCTTCTGCTGCTGCTGCTGCTGCTGCTTCTTCGTCTATGTCAGTTCTTCAGTTTTCCAGCTCTCAACTAATCCGCACAGCTTCGCATTTGTCACGTTTTATCATGTCAGGGGTGGGTCGAGCCGTAGACGCCCCGCGTTGCCTTCTACTTCAATAAATTTTATTGAAGATATTGCATTAGACTTCGGTCGAACTATGTAGCTGTGCGGTGTGTGGGGCGGGCCGGGATGGAGTTGGACATTCGTGGGAGTGTGTGAAAAATGTTATTATGCTCATATCATCCCCCTAGCTGCATGCAAATCTTATGTGCGTTGCTTTTCATGTAATGAAGCTATTGAAAGTGCCTCGTAATTGAAGTGGGCAAACGAGAGTCTGCACAATTGTTTCAATAAAATTGGGTTTGTGTTTGTCTTGTAACTTTTAAAGTTTTGCTGAAGCCTTCAATATCGGTTAGACTTGTGTATTTAGCTAGCACTCCGTATGTCAATATACCCTGTATAATATGAGCTTGAAGGGAATATCAAAAGGGGAAAGATACAATCATTCTGGCAACTCGATGAATATTTGACATTTTAAGAAAAGGAATTTCGCTTAAGTTTAATTTCTTTTTGTCTGTCTATATTTTTGTTTATAGTATCTAAAAAACTGATTAAGTTAAAATTTTTTGTGGAATGAGAAAAATATTTCAAAATATTTTAATAAATTTTTTAAATATGCAATTGACTCCTGGGTATCTTCTAGTCGTTCATTATTGTTGCGTAATTACGTGCAAAAAGTTAACTCAACATTTTTTGGCTAATTTAAAATTTGATTTTAGACTTTTAAATTATATTAAAAGCATTTTTTGAAGGGAGTGAGCTTGGAATTCCCAACGGGCTTAAGCGAAGGGTTGCCTCTATGCAAAGCAGTCCTGTGGGTTGATCAATGAGTTGTTGGCATGCCTGCCATCTTCTTTTATTTGATATACTTTGCATTTCTTATAAAAGCTTTAAAAGAATTTTCAAGCATTGTATTTAGCAGCTCACATTGTTATCGTTAACGTGGCTTTATGCATTTTGCTGTCAAGCGCAATTAATGTTGTAACCACATTTGATGATGACAGCCGTTGGCAACTTGTTGCACGCACACACACACACATGCGAGGATAACCACAAGAAACTGCCTGAAATTCTTGACGCATTTCAAATGTGCCAGAGCAATTGTCCAAGTCAGACAAACCGCAACTGGCCAGCTGCTAAAGGGTCTCACGTTGTTGTTGTTGTCTCATGTTGCCTCCAATAGGAAACTCAAACCCAAACCCAAGTCCAATCATAATATGTGCATTGTTCCATGGTGGCAAATGAATTTGCAGCTCATATTGCGATGTCCTGTGGGGCACGAAACTCGATTTTTATTAGTGTCAATGCAGAAAGCAACAGACCCAAAGGAGCTATTCTATTGACCATATACCAAACAGCAACTATGTAGATGTACGTGTAACTATGTGTGTGTGAGTGTGTGTGAGTGAGTGTGTGTGTGTGTGTGTGTGTGTGTGTGTGTGTGTGTGTGTGTGTGAGTATATATGTGTGTGTGTATACTCATTTATTGTCCTAGCAACGGGATGCGGGCTGTGCTGTCAATCCCTGGATAGTTCATGCCATTATTTTTCATGTCTATTGATAAAAGCAAACACCACACACACACATACACTCACACACACACACACACACACACACACACACATGTTGTCCTTTATAGCATTATTATGATGTGCTCTGGTCTGCCCGACTCCTGCATTAAAACATCAGCATTAAAATCAGCCAAGCGCAAATCATCATCTAAACCCATCGACAGACTGTCTGACTGTGGGTACAAAGGGAAATATGCATATGTACATACATGCATATATAGCACTCTATATGAATTAGCCTTAAATTGAATTCAGTTGTGGGCGAAAGCAAAACTCAACTGTTGCCATTCTCAATAAGTTTTTTTTTTTAAAGCCCGGTTGAACTTAAAATTCGATTAAATGTCTGCCAAGTTAGTTAAGAGTCGCTGATGCTTGGCAATAAAGTTTCTGCGGCTTAAATCAATGTCGCTTCAATACAGTTTCAGCATCAATTTGCAATTTTCAACAGTTGTCCAACTAGAACGAAAACCCTTCGCGCATAAACGAGGGGTTGGCCCGTTGTCATGCGTGCTTGACTCTTTCGATGCCCTGCAATTGGGCATGTGGCTGAAGCTGTGAAGCTGTGTGCCTTGGCAAATTGAATAATAATATATTTAAATATATATTCTACCACGAACTGCTCAAGAGCTTATTATATTTTTCAAGCCAACACTTTATAATATTCATATATTAAATTTATCCCTCATAGACGCCCATAAAAGAGTATTTAGCAGTTCGTTGCTGAGATTTTAGCATTTTCTGCATTTTTTATGCTATGCACTTAACAATTTGCCACAGCGCCGACAAAGCCAAAGGAAATTTCGCATTTGTGATTTTCTTTTTTTGGTTGTATTTTCATGTTGTTGTTTCTTTTTTTTTTGCTACCCTGTTTGAGGCATTTGGGGTAGCCCGTATAATAGGCCGTCGTCGCGTGCTAATGTGATTTGGCTATTAATTTTCCACAGGCTGCCGTCTAAGCCTTGGCAAATTGAATTGAGTTTCGCTCAACGCTGAGCTCCAATATCGGCGACGACGTTGTCTGGCAAATGGCAGACAGGATGCGGCGGCTTTGGTTTCCTTTATCTCCTCCTCCATCCACTCAGCATGCAGTCTACACCTTGTCGCCTTGTCTTAAAGTGTAGAAACTGTAAAACTGATAAATTTTAAATCAATAGCTGGTCGGGGCAGTGTGGTTTCTACTTTAACGACACTCAAGGGCTGACGGGGGGTTTTCTGTTTCGTGCGTCTGTCTGCTATTTGTCTTTGGGTTAGGGGTATTCCCCAAACGCTGCCTTACCAGACATTTTGGCTAATTTATTGTGTTATCTTTTCTAGCTCCGCCGTGCGTTCCTTTGGGTGCGCTTGGACTAAAAATAGCACCGACAAAAAGGCGATAAACGATAAACGAATATAAATTGCTTTGCTCTGAGCGGGCAAGTGGCCCAGCCAAATGGGAATCAACTCGAATCTAAAGGTACTTTCATATCAATTAAATCTTTTAAAGAGAATTTTCAATGTTATTTTCGTTTGACGACACATAAAAAATGACGCTGCATAGTCGAAAACAATGCGAAAAAGTGGGCGAAGCGCGGGTGGGTTACATTGAAAATACTCTGTAGTTGGCTATAAAGTGAATGAAAACTGTTTTTGTTTTAGCCAAACTTTTGTGAGCCTTAAAACTTTTTAAAGTCAATTTATAGAATATAAAATGATTTCTTTAAGCTCAAAAACTTACTCTAGCTCTCATAGCTCTTTAGCTTGAGGCTTTTATATCAAAGCAAAATGAAAACTAACTTTTTTTTATATGCACACAAAGTCTACACTACACCGCACACCGCTTAGTCAATTGACAGGGTATACAAATACCTTTTATTTTGAGCTGTAATACTCGCCCGTTTTTCACATGACTCGACTGAACTGTTTGGCTGGCAAACATAATGCCAAATTTGAACAATTGAGCCGAATTGTTGTTGCCTTGGTGAAACTGCAGCTAAAAATTGATTTTCAACTCTATTGTGCACTGGACTCACACACACACATGCGTCTGCACACAATGATAAATGGACAGCGGCAGGTGTACATAAATGCCGTGTGTGGGTGTGTCTCGATGCGTATCTGTAACTGAGATTCTGTCTGTAACTCCTGCTGTGCAACTAAATGTGGCACTGCATTTGCCAACTTTTTGGGCAGCTGCAATTGCAACTGCAACTGCAACGGCAACTGGGAAACCTCAAAGGCAGGCTGCATTCGGTTTTGATATATTAATTGGAGTTGAGGAGGCAGAGGAGAGAGGGTAGTTGACTCCCTTACATAAACCAAATATATGTATACCTTGATTATGACGCACATTTGGCAGTTGATTGGAATCGTTAGCTCTCAGTTTTCTGATGGGTGGCTCTTTGGGTTGGCTTTTATGTAACTTTAGTCTACAGATATATGTACATACATATACGTATATATCTTAATATATTTGCTCCCCTGAGCATAATTTGTGTTTGTTCAAGGCGCTGCCTGTTAACACCCACACAGCAGAGTATAAAGCGTCTGATAAGGTGGCGCCGGCACGTGACCCACTAATGAGCATTTGTTGGCATTTGCCGGGGTCAGAGTTCATGCAAATAGCTGAGCGACGGGCACTTTCCAAGAAGGCACTCTCTGTGCGGCATTCAAGTGTAACATTAAAACGAAAAAAAAGTCATTTGCTTGGCTCATCTCTCACTCCTCGTGGTATCTGTCCGCCATAAACTATAATCATCAAAAAATTGCTGAGAATTCTGTGAGCGAGCGCAGGTAGCCGGAAATTTTGGTTTTTCTGTTTTTCTGGCATAATTAGTTGCCGAGAGCAGACTCTGGAGATTTATGTCGGGCACGCAAACAATTGCCTTCAAGAGCCGCTTTGTGCGGTCTATTTTATATTTTTTTTGCCGGAAATAGTTAAACTTGCTCGCAAGTCAAAGGCCAGTGGAGGCTTATAGATGGAAACCTTCGCAATTTGTGAACAGATTTATGAAAGAATTTCACACAGCTCCAGGAAAAACTGTCTGAGAAAATTGTTTTTCCTACGCTCACAACTTTTCTAATTAAAGTACGTAAATCAGTCGTCGTCGTTATCGTCTGCTCCCCTCTTTGTTGGGGGTTGGACACTTAATTAACATTCAATGTGACAATTTCTCTGCTTAGCCGCAGACAATGAGAAATGAATTTCAATTAAAAAATATATTATTTGCTGACTCAGCTTGGAAATATTGCAATTAAAAATCTCATATTTCAGCAACGTTTTTTTTTTTTATTATTTTGACTAAAGCGTGAAAGTGCTGGCCAACCCAGATGGACATTAACCCACCCAGGGGCAATAAAATTGTACTTTTCATAAGGCAAAAACAAAAGATGAGAGAGGGAAATGTAAGGTGTATGAAAAAGTAAAAGTAGACAGCAAAGGGGATAATGTGATGACGAGTGAAACGAATTTAATATGCCCTTTTGTTGTAAATGTAACAAGTTAAACAAGGGAAGAATATTATATAACATTATATATGAATTAAAAATTTTATAAGGCTGTCAAAAAAGTCTTGCGGCATTTTTATTGAATTTTGAATTGTTCATAAAATTGGTTATAATAATGCGATTTAAGTCAAATATGCGCCGTTTTGTTTGATGACGAGTTCCCAACGAGATGCCAACTTCATAATGCCCCTCTTATAGAAGCTCGCTTCCCTATTGTCAAAAAACTCGGAGAGCCAATTTTCACAGGACTCACTTGTGGACAACTTCCGACTACCAAGCTCGTTCGCCATGGACAGAAATAGGTGGTAATCACTTGGTGCGAGATCCGGACTATACGGTGGATGCAAAAGCACCTTCCATCCGAGCTCCCGGAGCTTCTGGGAATTGAAAACTTTTAAATGAGATTGTTTTAAAAAATATTTATTATCTTTTTAAAATATATTAAAACTCATTTAAGTCAATTTTTGT
Organism: Drosophila leonis; assembly: GCA_035045365.1. NCBI lineage: Eukaryota > Metazoa > Arthropoda > Insecta > Diptera > Drosophilidae > Drosophila > Drosophila leonis. The sequence goes on along the minus strand of JAWNPC010000110.1, from coordinate 14,222,358 downwards.
CTACTTATTAAATATAATAAATTCCACATTTATGTTACACATACCTCAAAGCCATACCACCCTTCAGCCTAGTCTGCGTATAGCCAAAAAAAATAAATAAATAAGGAAACAAAAAAAAGCAAAAGTAATACAAACAATAGTCACCCCATTTGGTAGCTGCGCTCCCCTTTGGCCCTGCGCTTATACGGTTGAGTGTCTACTTGAAATTGTACTTGAAATGTTCTGCAAAAAGTAACACAAATATTTGTGCAAATATTTTCAGACGGAATGACGATGGGATATGGCTGACAGGCTGACACAGGCTATGCAGGCCCTAGCTCCACGCAGTCGAGCCATACCTTAATGATTTGTCAATAGTCGCATGTGCCACTGGCATTTAGATTGCTTGAATTCTCATGTTTATGAATGTGTAAGCGTATTACCTCGCCATATAAGCGCCCCTCTTATTCTTCCTCCTGCGGCCTCTGCAACCACTCAGTTGTTCGGACATTGCCTTCACATTTGATATGGGTGTGCGTGTGTGTGAGTGTGTGCCCCTTCTTAGCAACATCTTATCGACATCTCTGGCAGCCATGTGGTACGCTGTTCGTTTGCCTTTGGTATCCTTGTACTTGTTCCCCCCATCTCTATGCTCCTTCGCCTTCGCCCCTCAATATATCGAGTACTTATGCTGCATATGGACAGCACTCGAAAAGTGTGCCAAATGTATCGATACAAGAGACGTGTGTGTGCGACTGTGTGTGCTCGCAGCTCTTTGGCCTTTGTTTATTTTCAAGGCGGCATCCCGTTCAGATATTGAATGCCAAGCAGCAGATGCTCACTTGAAGGAGCCGGGCCCTAAAATGCATAACTGCATACTTACAACAAGGAGTCGAAGCAGCAGACAAAATCGAATTTACATTGTGCATATTCCAGCTGACATGCGGCTGCTGCTGCTGCTGCTGTTCCTCCTGCTGCTGCTGCTGCTGCTGCTGCTGCTGCTGCTGCTGCTTCAACTCATTTATGAGTCTTCGGCTGAGTTAAGAGTTTGTCTTTCAGCATATTGACAGCTGTCACGCAATTGTTTCTCTTGCTTATTAGCTGAGCCTCAACAGTTATCCTGACACGTTCTTCAATTGAATATAATAATAATAATATTATTTTTCTTTCTTAGAAAGTTTTTGACACCCATGAAAATGGCACTTATTGATTTTTTTTTTTTTTTCTATTTTATTCATTGTTGCAGCTTATTGTCTAAGACTCTATAGCGCAATTATCTCTAAACCTTAACTAATGAGTGGGCCAGTATGCCAGTATAAACTAATTATAATAATTAATAATAATATTATACGCAGAGATCAGATCACCCGACGATCCAAAGGGTGAAGTCTTTTTAGTCTTCGCCTGTTATTGTTGTTGGCTAGATTAGCTGGTAGTTGATTTGGATGCGCAGCAAGTCTTTACGCGTATCTAGAATTGTGTCTCCCAATCAATTCTGCGATTGTAGGAATTTCAAGATCCCTGTGTAGCACTGAGTGTCTCACAAACCAATTTGCTTCAGTCCATCTTCGTAGTGCTTTATTCTGTAAAATTTGGATTTTGTTTATAGATGTCCGTGCTGCAGATCCCCATAAAGGCATTCCATTTTTAGAATCAGGCTCCTAATTTGTGTTCTTTACAAATCTATTTTTGGTTTCTTTGCTTATTTTTTTATACTTTCCTGTCTGTTTCAATAAAATAATAATATATAATATATAAAAAATAAAAATAAAATATAATTTTAAAAAATTCAAATTTAAAAAACATTGCAGCCGCTTAGGCTGACTATCTAAAATGATTTATTTTTAGGCTCTATCCTGAAAGTATGCAAGATTTATCTCCACAGCTTCATCTGTCAGTTTGAGAGAATAAGAGAGTGTTTGAAACAAGGAATCATAAAAAATATATAAACTAATAAAAATTAATCAAAACAATATAGCAAACAAGTAAAAAAAATATAATTAAAAATACAAATGTTAAAATGTTCTCAATAAATAATAATAAAATATTTATATAAAAATTAAAATTAAAAATTAACTCTTTACTAAAGTGAAAAAAACAAAACAAATAAAACAAAAATATATTGATAAAAATATATAAAATTAAAAAGGAAAAAACTCTTTTCTAAAGTGAAAAAATAAACAATTGATATTGATAAAAAAAATATAAAATTTTAAAGGAAAATGTAATTTAAAATACAAAGAATTCTTCGAATAATTCAAATATTTATAACTTAAAAAATAAATAACTAAAAAGGAAAATTTTACATTTAATCTAAAACAAAAATAACGAATTAAACAAAAATGTATGGCTAAAAGAAATATAAAATAAAATGGAAAATAAAACTTTAAGCTCATACACACATATTTACATATTAAAAAACTCTTGTGAATTTTAAAATAATAATATATATATATATTAAATATATATTAAATATATGTATGTATAAAAGTATCTGAACAATGCCAATCATCTGGCATTTTCGAGCCGCACTCAGTTAACAATTAATATAAATAATTGATGGCTATTGACACCGCGCGCTCCCATTAGTTGCTTTAATTTTTGGACAGGCAGCAATGAAAACATTACAGTGCGCAGCTTAATTATTCTTGCAACATTGTAACAACAACAAAAACAATAATGAACAAACAGTTCAAATCCAATTTCCGCTAAAGAAAAACTCACGCTTTTTGGGCCAAAAAGTCTTCAAAGAAAACTGGTCAAGTGGACGCAGATAAATGCGAGGTCAATTATACGCGCAATTGGTAGCATCGCGGCGAAAGACAAGTGCGAGAGCATAAGCAAAGGGCGAAGCACCACATATACAACCACACACACTCGCACACACACACACAACCACAATTAACATTAAGATTAACATTAACATTAGCTGGCGAGCATCGAGTCCGCCCTCTGGCTGTACGCATTTAGGCAGAGATTAACAGTTGGTAGACCCCGGCGCTGGAAAAGAGCAATTAACACGCTGAGGTCAAGTCGTGCCCGCCAACGGGGCCCCATTACAATGCTACACTTGTCAGAGCAGTCGAAATATATATACATACATATATAGACGAGTATATACGTATTATCATATTTCTTATGTCATGTGGCTTTTTTTTTCCTGTTTCGCATGGGTCTCATCTTCTGCTGCGCACTTGTTAAAGACCCCTGACACTGAGATCTGTCTCAGGCCAGTTAGATCTTTTGTTCTGCTTCTTAAAAGGCAATCGGAAGTATGTCGCAACAAGAATGTTGATGAGTTTCATGCCCAAGCTAGAGATATGTACTTACGTTTAAAGGGAACTATCTATTTTTGGCATGTTCAAGTGCCCTAGAAGTCAACTTATCTATTTTTTGTTTTCTGGTTTCTGGTATTTTTAGCGCTGTATGTGTGAGCGTTCAGAGTAATTTGCTTAGTGTTCCAGTGTTTGCCCAAGACGCAATGACACTAGCTGAAAGTGGGTAAAGATTCAGTGAAGTTAAGTATTATGGATTTGTCTTTGTGAATTGAAAAGCTCGAAGCAAATTTCAAAGCTATTTAAGTCTATAAAGCGAAGCTGAGTATGGTAAGCTCTAAACAACTTTCTAAGATTTTTAGGCTATAAAAGTAGAGTTTAAAGCTTTATGAATTGAGAAGTTTTTAATCAATATGTAAGTAGTACTCGGGTGTAAATTGAGCTTCTTTCTCTTTTCTTAAATGGTTTAAAGTGTTAGCAAAGAAAACTTAATTATTCTATTGTAGATAAAACTTTAATTACAACAAACAAGATTTTAGCAAAGTTTACAAAATTTAATCTGCTTATCATTTAAATATTTTTTGGTTTAGTTGAACAAAACTTGCTGAAGTCGATAGATTTAATAAAAGTCTGCAGACATTTCAACAAACAAAAAATACTACCTATATTTGTCTATAGTAAATTGAAAACATCTTTGCCTATTTGTTTGCTAATCAATTTCATTCAAGCTCTCCATTTTCGGCTCGTGTCATTTGACTATTTACTAATCTTTGGTTAAGTCTTTGACTAATTTGCTCTGCTTTATTTGGCTATGCGCTAATCGTCGACCAGTTTATCTAAATTAATTTGTGGACAGGTCACAAGTCAAGCTCAGGCCCAAGCACATTTAAATGAATTCAATAAAAATATATACTTATGTACATCTTGTTACGTAAACATGAAAAACAAAACACTTTCACCATAAATTAGGCAGTCGGCACTATTGTGCCTCGATTCAATAAATATTCATTGCTGATTATGTTTTTGATATTTGTGGATTGATGATGGATATGGTTTCTATATTGAAAATGCAATCACGCACGTTTGGCCGTTGAGCAGCCCATGCAAAAACTAAAATCCAAATAATTTTGCACCTTAACCTGTAGCTCGAAGGTGTTTACATTGTTGGCATTCCACAGAGATTTGATATTTGCATTAGAAACTTTATGCCCGGCAGGCGCAATTCATTAGCTAAGCAAACTCTCCAGCCAGCATGTGCTGGGGGTTTCTTGTTGCCAGCATCCATACGGCGGCATCACATCTAAACTTATACATAATACTCATCAGTCGATTCAAACAACTCAATTTAGAATCATTTGCGCATCTTAAAGCTATTTCTGTGTGGAGCAAAGAATCTCAAAAACTGTAATCGTTTTTAATTGTTTGTCTGACGCGAAATAAATGCCATTGGAATAACAAAAATAATAAATTAATATGAATTATTTAATCAAGATGGGAGAATGAGTGGGAAATACCCTACATATTTCGATATTTGAAAGGTAATTTAAAAATATATAAAAATGATGATTTATATACAAATACTCAAGTGAGTAATCCATCAATTAATCTAAAAGCAAAAATCTTGTTATTTTATCAATAAAATTCAAAGTGAAATTTAATATAAATTCTAAAAAAAATTTTAAAGATAAATAATTGATTAATTATTATTGCAAAATCATAAATTATGTTTAAATATATAATATATATTTTTTTGTAGTTTTAAAAATAAGCTAGCTAAATTATTTACCCTTTGCCCTACAAAATATATTCAGTATTTAGAGTATATGCCTTATAATAGGTTGGCAAAAAAGTCTTGCGGTATTTCCGCAAGCTTGTCTTTGCAAGCGCGTAGTTCTAGTTGTATTCGTCGCATCGGTTCTGAATCGCAACAAAATCGACCCGTTTTTGAAGCGGATGGTGACTGGCGATGAAAAGTGGGTCACTTACGACAACGTGAAGCGCAAACGGTCGTGGTCGAAAAGCGGTGAAGCTGCCCAGACGGTGGCCAAGCCTGGATTGACGGCCAGGAAGGTTCTTCTGTGTGTTTGGTGGGATTGGCAGGGAATCCATCCACTATGAGCTGCTCCCCTATGGCCAAACGCTCAATTCGGACCTGTACTGCCAACAACTGGACCGCTTGAATGCAGCACTCATGCAGAAGAGGCCTCTTTGATCAACAGAGGCCGAATTGTCTTCTACCAGGACAACGCCAGGCCACACACATCTTTGGTGACGCGCCAGAAGCTCCGGGAGCTCGGATGGGAGGTTCTTTTGCATCCACCGTATAATCCGAATCTCGCACCAAGTGATTACCATGGCGAACGAGCTTGGTAGTCGGAAGTTGTCCACAAGAGAGTCCTGTGAAAATTGGCTCTCCGAGTTTTTTGACAATAGGGAAGCGAGCTTCTATAAGAGGGGCATTATGAAGTTGGCATCTAGTTGGGAACTCGTCATCGAACAAAACCTCGCATATTTAACTTAAATCGCATTATTATAACCAATTTTATGAACAATAGAAAATTCAATAAAAATACCGCAAGACTTTTTTGCCAACCTTATATATATGAATTTAGAACCAGGAAATATTCTTTATTCGCCATTTGACCCATTATACCCCTATCATTTCGGGCTTATAAAGTACAGGGTATATGTATATGACAACAATGCTACCAAGATCATTATCATTGAGATTATTTATATGACTTTGTATCATTAGATGGCCAAAACTTAATGTACTTATCTGCAAAAAACCAAGAAGAAGAAGAAGCAATAGATGAGAAGATGTGAAAACAACAGCAACAAGTTAAGAAGAAGAAGAAATAACGCCAAAGTCTTGCACTTAACATTGGCGAGCTGTTAATTGCTCGGCCTTTGCGGCAGTAGCTGCTCGTTCGGCTATAGCTTAAGAACGCAAAAGGTCAGGCTTTATAAATAGACATAATACAATTACCAATTATAAGCAAATATCAAAGTAAACGCTTGATTAACGCCAAGTTCAAGTTGAGCAATTAGAAAACAATGCGTAACGTGCCAAATTTATACAATATGCAAAATATACACAATTAGCCGGAATTGCAGCTGTGGGCGTATTGCTAAAATATCATTTGATATATATGAATTTTGTTGATAATTTTTTTGTGAGTTGAAAAGCTGAGCATAAGCTCGATCATTAATTTAGCTGCGAAATGTTGACGCATTAGCTTAACGTGGCTAAAACAACAGCTGCTGCTGCTGCTTTTGACGCTCTTTTAATTGATTACTGACAACCGAAACGGTGCATGTTAATCAGTAATCGAGCCACCGAAACCACCGACAAACCGTGCTGTGCATGTCCTTGCCATTTTGGCCAAGTTCATTAAACCGCAACTGAAACGCAATTAACTCACGAAATCAAATCAAAGCCAACCAAAGAGAAAACAAAAACCCAAAATAAAAAAAAAATGTTATCATTAAAATGCGTGCGCTTCGTGGGGAGTCTGCAGCCGGAAATTATAGGCAAAAGCAACAGCAAAAGCAAAATAATATAAAAAGAAATATCATAAAAATGAAGTAAACTCGTTGCTATCATCAACTATTTGGAAATATTTATTAGCTCCCTCACAATAAATACAAATGTAGTTAAAGGGCACACACAAACACAAACACACACACGGCGTATGCGCAATCTTGTAGAAATATTTTACTTGCCCACGGCGTCACGTATTTAGGTCTTTCATCCATTTGGCTAAAGAGGCCAATTCAAGCCCATACAAAAAATTGAGTTTCGGATTTTAAATTACATGCTCAATCTCTGACCGAGGCAGCTCCATAAAAGTATGTTGCAAATAATACGCATAATTAACAAATGATACTCTGGATGGGGGCGTTACCCGCCTGCCAGCCACTCACAAGGCAAATACCGCAAGCAAACTCAGCGAAATTGCAAAATCCCTGACAAGGAAAAAAAAAGAGTTTGGAATGCATGCCAAAGTATGGCTGGCCAAATGCAAGGCTATGTTATACCTTTACCCAAAAAAGAAAACAACTTAAAATAATAAGTTTCAAGGCTATATAAATATATTTGTTAAAATCTGCATAAATATTTTTATATTTAATACAATTTTGTAATAATTTGATTATTAAACAAACAAAAAATATATATGACTGGAAATATAAGCCGGAAAACTATTGCTTTCCGGTTTCTCTGGTTTGAGAACTTAGCATACTTAACCAAAAATTTGAACTTGAAACTCGTTGTTTTTGGCAAATTTTGATCATTTTTGTTGCCAGCAAATCCATTTAAAGTAAATGAATATCGACAGTTAGAATTTGGCAAACACTAAATAGTAAACAGATCTACAATCTGACAATATAATAGGTTTATTTAGCTAAATGATAGATGATAAGACCTATTATAAGATCGTAAGACACAAGACTTAAAAACTTTTAAGCGTTTGCGTGCGAATAAGTTTCCTTTTCTATTGGGAATTGAAAAATGTTTCTAAATACATTTCACGACATCATAATGGGTCAAGCCATGGCCTCAGCTCGCCAGGTCAACAGCACGAAATCGTTTCAAACTTCACCTAGAAAAACCTTGAAATATTAAAATATATAAGGTTGTCAAAAAAGTCTTGCGGTATTTTTTTATTGAATTTTCAATTGTTCATAAAATTGGTTATAATAATGCGATTTAAGTCAAATATGCGAGGTTTTGTTCGATGACGAGTTCCCAACGAGATGCCAACTTCATAATGAGCCTCTTGTAGAAGCTCGCTTCCCTATTGTCAAAAAACTCGGAGAGCCAATTTTCACAGGACTCTCTTGTGGACAACTTCCGACTACCAAGCTCGTTCGCCATAGACAGAAATAGGTGGTAATCACTTGGTGCGAGATCCGGACTATACGGTGGATGCAAAAGAAGCTCCCATCCGAGCTCCCGGAGCTTCTGGCGCGTCATCAAAGATGTGTGTGGCCTGGCGTTGTCCTGGTGGAAGACAATTCGGCCTCTGTTGATCAAAGATGGCCTCTTCTGCATGAGTGCTGCATTCAAGCGGTCCAGTTGTTGGCAGTACAGGTCCGAATTGAGCGTTTGGCCATAGGGGAGCAGCTCATAGTGGATGATTCCCTGCCAATCCCACCAAACACTCAGAAGAACCTTCCTGGCCGTCAATCCAGGCTTGGCCACCGTCTGGGCAGCTTCACCGTTGTCGTAAGTGACCCACTTTTCATCGCCAGTCACCATCCGCTTCAAAAACGCACAACCTTATATATATACAAAAAACAATTAGTTTTTGGTTTAACACTTAAATTAAAAACTTTTCATAAAATTGAATAAAATATTAATATATTTAAATAAAATATAAAATATATGAAACTTTATTTAATTATATTTTAATATTTTTTTTAGCTTTAAATATTTTGCTTGGATTTATTTATAAATTAAATAAAATTATCATTAGGCAAATATAAATTTTAGCTTAATTCTTTATGGATTAGCATAAATTTTATGTCAAGCAAACTTCAGATTGATAGATTTATTATTTAAGATACTTCATTATTAGGCTTTAAGGAAAATAGCTAAAATTATTTTTTTAAGTATTAGTGATATTCCCTCTGTTTGGCACTGTATATAAAATATTGAATCAAATATTGTCTATGCTGTCATTGGTGATATTTCCTCCCATTATAATTCAAGATTATTTATATTAAATATAAAATATTTGTCTAGGCTGTCATAAGCGACATTCCCTCTAAGTATTGTCTACTGTACCAATTGTGATATTCCCTCTGCCTGCACACTCGGCCGGGTATTGGCTAAAATCGAAATTGAAAAATCAAGTGCAGCGCAGTTAAATCCAAAAAGCCAAAAGCCAAAAACCAAATTCCGAAGGTCAGCGCTGCGGTATGCAACAATTTGGTGGCGTCGCTTGATTGGACATGCTGCAGCTTGCCGCTGATGCTGTTGTTGTTGCTGTTGTTGTTGTTGTTGTTGGTTTGCTGCTGTTGGCCGGCGGCGCATTTTATTTCTTCATTATGTACGAAACAATAAAATTTAATTGAACGTTAAATTTAAAACGTAGCACGAGTCGGCGGCAACCGCACCGACTAAAAAGGAGCAAATTAACTCATTGTTGCAAAAAGTTATGCAAATGGGGCGTAAGGTGCCGAGCAAATTAAACTGCCATTAAAATTTATACGCCAATAAAAAATAAAAATCAGCGAAAAAAATACCAATACAAAAAAAAAAAAGACGAAGAAAATTATGACAAAAAGAGAGCAGTGAGCGGTCAAAGTGCCGATTGGCTGTAAATAAAATGCTCGTTAATTTATGTGGGCGTATTTTATTTTTACATTTATTTTGTATTTATATTTTTCGCTTTGTCTTCACAATGGAGCCTACCGCATTCATGCATATGCAAAAGCCATACAAAACTGTAGCCATATGCTATGCAAATGAATTATGCTGTAAACGGTTGTGCCACGGTGGGAATATCCGAGTGCATGCAGAGTTTTTTTTCTGTTTGGCTATCGAAAGCCTTAAGGAAGTGAATGTTGAGCAAGTTCTTAAAGCAAGTTGCTTTACATGAATTTATGTATAAATATTGCTGGCAACTATGGGAATCTATTGCAGAGAATGACAGTTTAGAATGTCGTTTAGCTTGTATATAATTTTGTAGGCATTGAACGCCTTTCCATACCATTTTCCTAATTGATTTTAACTTAGTTTGTTGTGCGATCTTTGGGCTTTTTAAAGGTTTTGTGCAGCCTTCTACTATTTCACTGTAGTTTTCTCTGAATATCTCTATTTTCACAGTTTTTTTGCTCTTACTCTTTTTTACCTCTCTGTATTTCTCTTGCCTTCTCTTGTCCTATTTCTATTTCTCTATCTTTTTCTATCTCTATCTTTATTTCTTGTCAATATCTATTCCTATCTTCCCCTCTCTCACTCAATATCCACAATTGTTTACCCCATTAAAAAGAATTACTGAATTATCTTTGACCTTCAACCTCTAATTTCTTCTTCAGGAGAGTCAATGAAGTTATTAACAATACATCATAAAAGCTGAGCTACATTGATCTATAATAATTTGAAAAGCAACAACCACATAGCTTTCAGTGGGAGCCAAACCAAACATTAATCAATTAAACCAGCATAGCTGCTGACAATTATGTTTCCATGTGTAAATGCACCATGAGAATCTTTTAAATATTTTACAACATTCGAAAAGCAAAACAACTTCGACTACCTGCACAACGAACAGAAGTGCGACCTTCAGCACATACATAGAAAAATATTAATTACAGACAAAACTTTACAGGGTTAAATAAAAACAAGTGAACGCCCCACAAAGTGCAGCAATAAACCACAATAGAAGAAGAAGAGCAAATGCCATGATCTATTATAATATGATATATGCTGTGATTATCGAACATAAAACTAATATGCTGACAGTTAAGTGGAAATTAATGAATGCTGCGTTTCAATGCGTTTTGCGGCTATTGTTAAGCTGAACTTAACATTCATAAAGATATATGGATAAATGTATATATTGTATATATATTTATATTAGTGTTAGGTTTTGTATATTGGATCTTTGGCGAGTCATCGAACCGTTGTAGTTGTATAATTTATGCATCTGCTCGTTGCTTACAATAAACATCAAGAACTGATGATGACTTCAATCAGCCAACGAAATTGTCTATTTGGTGTATTGTGTGTAGGCCGTGTGTGTGTGTGTGTGTGCGGCTGTGATTCATGTTGACCTTCTTTGGACATTTTGATCGGACTTTGTCTTGGCTACAATCAAATACATTTTACACATTTCATAGTCTGGCAAAGTCACTTGAATTAGCACAAAATTAGCTAAAGAAGATGAAGCATTTTAGCTGCTCTCCTACACTTTTAGTCGCAGTCACAGACAATTTACATCGAACAACGAAAGCTCCCCACAATCGCTCATAAATTCTAGTTTTAACTTCCAACCGCAGCAACAAGTTTTCTAGTCACATTTATTGTTTTGCTTTTGACTACTCCATATTGTTGCTGTTGTTGTTGTTGTTGTTGTTGCTGGTAAAAACCCGAATTTCACATCCGCCTACAGAAGCGCGTTGCCAGGCCGTCGTCTCGCATCGGGTTGAGCGGCTGCCCAACATGCGCTCGCAGCTCATCATCTAAACTCATGTGAATTTTGGAGCATTTATAAGTGAGCGGAATTTCAGATTGTCGTAACAAAATTAACAAATAATTAAAGCTCAACTTATAAAAGGTATGAGTTGTATATGGCATAGAAATTTATTGAGAGAATGCGTGAGAAATAAAATTAAGAAATTTATTTATAGTTTTTTTTGTGTAGGAAAAGATTTTGGGGAATAATTTAAATTTATTTTTTACATATATAAGGTTGTCAAAAAAGTCTTGCGGTATTTTTATTGAATTTTCAATTGATCATAAAATTGATTATAATAATGCGATTTAAGTCAAATATGCTCCGTTTTGTTCGATGACGAGTTCCCAACGAGATGCCAACTTCATAATGAGCCTCTTGTAGAAGCTCGCTTCCCTATTGTCAAAAAACTCGGAGAGTCACCAAAGATGTGTGTGGCCTGGCGTTGTCCTGGTGGAAGACAATTCAAATTTTAAAAAAATATTTAATAACTTTTTATATTTTATTATTGCTAAAAATATCAAATTCAGTTGTTAACTAAAAACTCTGCAGTTAATTCAGTTGCATTCTAGCTGTAAAATTTAATATATATAAGAAATTGTTGTTTTTTAAATTTATATTGTTACTGTCTAATATCAATAAAATTACTTACTCAAAAGCTTACGTAAGTAAAATACAACAATAAGTAATTGCTTATGAAGTAATCAGCTCTTATTAGAGCACTTATTACAACTGCTTGAGGTAGGTTGAGAGTTACTCAATTAGATCAAACTCCAAACCTTTTTAGCTCTTACACACTCCTATGCTCTGTCTTATCGTAGCTTCAGATCGACCTCATTAGATCTACTTGGCTGCTGGGCATAGTCAGTTAAATAGTTTACTTTGTGTGCAGCTCAGCAATTTTCTAATGCGTTTGCTCGCACAGGTTGCGCCCCATTGGAACTGGGGGCCACAGCGAATGACTACGGGCGCAGCTGTGGTTGCGCAGGCGCCATTTAAACTGATGGTGGTGGGGCTGTCATTATACAGCAATACAGCTGCAACCACTGACTGACTGGCTGTAATTATCAAACAGCCGAATATCATTTAAATTGTTTAAATGCAGATAGAGGTAAAGGGGGTGTTGCTGCCACCTGACCATTTGCCATTTTGCATGTGCAATTAACACCGTCGTACAATGCGTTCAAAGTGCAAGAGCTGTCCAAACTGCGCTGCTGCTGCTGCTGATGATGCTTAACCCAAGACGACGCATTGACGTCCAGCTGTCGTCTGTCTATCTGTCTAGGCTCGTCTCTGTCCATGTCTGTCAGTGCCTGTCAAATAGCTGCATAGAGCATCATTTGTGTTGGCCTCTTGGTAAACGCCTCCTTCAAAATGCGCTGTAAGCGGCGACGACGACGGCGGCAACGTGGTTCGTCTTTTGTTCTACGCTCAAAATGAAAAAAAAAAATACTCTTTCATAATGCTCCATTAAATTTTATGCTTTCATAGATCAAGATGAACAAATAAATTTGAGACTATGTGACGAGTTGTTGTTGCTGTTGTTGTTGTTGTTGTTGTTGCTGCTTTACAGTTTTGTGCAGTGCTTCTTTTGTTGGTGGTTGGAAGGTCTGCGATCGCCTGCCCAACCAGCCGTTGAAATGAACTTGAGAGCCCAGACCCCAGAGCCCAAGTCGCTATCATCGGCTGGCTTGTCGGCTCTGTGTTTGTTTCGTTAGCTTTTGGTCCATGGTTTATATGTTGGCCCAGTTTCGATGCGATGCGATGCGATGCGATGCGCTGCGCCCCAACCTAAAGAGGTTTAAGCCATTCTGAACGGAAGCGCTTTGTTTAACGCGCCTCAGACATTGCAATTTTTCTTTTACCCAGTTTTTCGGCTGTGTCTTAGGTCGTTGCACAGTGGCTTAAAAATTATTTAATTTGTATAAATACTACTACTAAATACTAACTAAATATAATTAAAAATATAAATAAATATAATTAAATCTAAAAATATATTCTAGTTATATAATAATTTTCTTATACATTGAGAACATTTAATTTCCCTTTTGTTTGAGCGCTCGACCCACTGTGCACAGCTCTGTGGCTCTGTGCGGATCTAAGGTCTTTTGGATCTTTTATAGCACTCGGTTCACATTTGGCTTTTGCAGTTTTGTTTATCGGAAGCGGTCGACGGTTTGTTGTCGTTTGGTTGGGCAACTGTTACCAAATAACTGGAATCATATGGATTTATGATAGAACCGTTTTGTATGGCGTCTCTCTCGCTCTTGCTGTTGCTCGCTCCCCCTATCATTGGCCATAAAGATGCCAGTCCTTTCTAATTGGGCGACAGTCGAAGGACAGCTGAGAAGTTTTTATTATTATTATTATTTTGTGAGTTTTGTATTCAATTCAATTAGCTCATCCATAGCAACAATTTTTTTCAGATCTCGCTTTAATTAGATCATAAAATCGTGGCTTAAAATTGCAATTAAAAATTATGATAACTGGGTGTGTGTGTGGCTTTATGACTATAATTATATATTTATAAGCAACTGAAAGAAGCTGCCGGATATTGAGTCAGAATCGGAGTTAAGAAGTGTATGAATTTTATGATCAAGTGTGAATATGCTGGCACTTTAGCTGACGTCAGAGAGATCTGAGATCTGAGATCTGTGGCATTCCTTTGCTTGGGCTCCAGTGCTTATGGCTTTATTTTTGGTTGTTCACTTCATTTGCTGACCGATAATCTTCTTCTCAGTTTGTGTTTCATTTCACTTTTATGTTTGTTTATTTACTTTTGTTGTTGTTGTTGTTGTTGTTGTTGTTACTGTTGTTGTGAGCAGGAGGCGTCAAGGTCAGACGTGACATGCACAGCAACTTGAGCGCCACTCAGACAGCCAGCCAGCCAGCTAGCCAGCCAGTGGTCTGTCTGTGGATCACAGTCAACAGTCAGCAGCAGCAGCAGCAGCAGCAGACGTCAGTTTGGTTGAGCCACACCACGAGTCCAACTTCAACAGTCCGACCAGACACTTGACCGGGTCGTTTCGCTTGAAAGCTGTGCCTCACGTTGAGGTCGAACGTGGAGCCAACGCACGCTTTTGACTTTAAAGTCTGAAACGGGATTGTGGAGCAAGTGAATTATTTTGTCACGCCAATGTGCATGTTGCATGTTGCAAAAGACAAACTTGATGCGATGCCTATCAACAAATTGACCCTCATGCGGCACACACAATTCATTCAGAGCAATTCATTTTCGATCTTTTATTGCATTCCAATAAAACCAATAAAGCCAGCTGCACAGCCACAAAAGCACTTAAGAGCTTTAAGTGTGTGTGGCTGTTGCTTATGCCAAAAGCAATTACAATTTGTCTTGCAAGTGAGAGTTTCATATAGAACTAGTTACTAATTAGTTAAAGTACTTCAGGAATTTCTGGGAATTAATTACTATACTAAAGTAAAAGCTTATTGAAATCGTTTCTTTTTTAAGTATTTGTTTTCTAGCAGTACAAACTCATAGAATTCTTTTCTTAATCATTTAATGAATTATATATGTGTCAAGCTTAAAGCTCACTGGAAGCTATATACTTATAATGTATTAATTTATTTATTTATTAGCTTTTAATGAGCTTTCATTAACATGTTATATATTGCTTATGCAGTTAGATATGAATAAAAGCTGTCAATGTGCTCTTAACTTGATAAATAATTGCATAAATATTACATAATATTGCAGTAAAAGCTCGTTAAAATGAATTTATGTGTTTATAGCTACTTTTAATGAGCTTTTAACAAAATGGTATAAATAACATTTAAATTTATATATCAATATACGCTTTCAATGAGCTTTCAATTGGATTTTTAGTTCGCCAAGCTCATTAAAGCTTTGCTTTTATGCGCCTTAAGGCTGTTAGTTTATTTACAAATTGGTTTACAAGCTTTTTAGCTTTTTTAAAATTGTTGCATATATTGTAAAATCTGCTTGCTTTTACTTAAAAAACTATTATTTAAAATAAAAACATTAAAGCTTATTTATATTAAACACTTCTTAGATTTCTAGTATCA
Organism: Drosophila leonis; assembly: GCA_035045365.1. NCBI lineage: Eukaryota > Metazoa > Arthropoda > Insecta > Diptera > Drosophilidae > Drosophila > Drosophila leonis. Next base: position 14,206,874 of record JAWNPC010000110.1, on the reverse strand, counting down.
AAACAGTTTGTTAGTTTATATTCAATATCAATTTGATTAACTTTAATAGACCTAAATGATGTAAACATAGCGCTAACTAATTTGTCAGCCTATTTTTAATGAACGCTTACTTTTCACAGCTTTTATTTCTTACCTCCTCAAATTGCCTAATTTTTCTTTGTTTGAACTTTAAATATTTTTGACTAAAAAAAAAGTTTTCAAAGTTTTCGACATTTTTTCAACTGAAAACCTGGCCCACTTTTAACGTCACTTTAAATAGCTTAAATGTAAATCATGAAAAGTTTATTTTCGAATATAAAATAGACTTTTCAGGCACTGTCTTTGATTTCTTTCAAGGGAAGTTGCAATACAACTTTTCAACTTATTTTATACGTATTTATATCTAATTTATTACAAATTATTCAACAGCTTTATATGAAAGTAAAAACTGAAAAACAACTCTTTAAATTCAAGTTGAAATCGTTTTCTTTTGTGTTCAGCCTTAACGTCTTTCACGCTTTTCAATATTTTGTTTGATTTGATTATACATGCATAAACAGTTCTCAGAATTTGAAATACTTTATAGACTTTTCGGTGTTTATTTTTTATGTTAAATCACAGATTTTGTTCAAACGAGTTGAATTACGTTTTGGTTTGCTTGTAAGCAGCTATCAGTGTATAGCTCTCATGTATTTCTTAGTTTTTTTTCCTTCTTGGTCTATTGAATTACGCAAAGTTCAGAGTTCGACACAGTAGGCGAAGCAGGCACTATAACTCGTCTATTGGCCAATTGCTGTTGAAGCTCTCACTAATAAGATAATTTGAACTGCGCCAAATTTGTTTAGTTTATTTATCTATTTTGTTTTTGCAGCATGCAAAGTAGTTGGAAATGTGTTTGAGGCGCAGCTGGCGCCAAAATTTTCGAACTGGCGCCAAATGAATTTTTCAAAAATGTTTATTTGACACTTTATTTTATTTTATTTTATTTTTGAAGTTTTTTCTTACTAACTCTAAGCACAAACAAGTTTTTTCCACTTAAACTATCTGTGTGTGTGTGTGTGTGTGTGTGTAGAAACCAGTTCAGTGCTCAGCGATCATAATGCTTGATTGATATGAAACTGATCTATTAGTTTTCAAGTCGCATCAATGCAAATTAGTCACGCAACAGCCTCAAAAGAATTCACAGCTGAACATTTTTGACGACATTTTGACCAACTCATCTCCTTGACTAGGCGCCTTATTAATTAGTGGCTGCGATTTTGTCTAAACAAAAATGTTCTATGCATATTTGTTGCTGTTGTTGTCGTTGTTCGGCTGTCTGAGTCGCAGACAACGTGTAAAATTATCAACTTTATGTTGCTGACCGCCAGCGAGCAATGGGGCGTATGAGCGATGTTCGAAACGCAACGCAACGCAAGAACATTTGCTTTTAATGTCGCTCATTATTTACGCATAATAAACAACAGTCGAGCTGCTGCTGGTGCTGCTAGTCCATATGTTGTGTGTTGGCTGGCGCAGCTAGCCACATGTGGCCAACAGCCACACACATTGCCGCACAGCATGCTGCCTTTGCCACATGTCACTGTCCATTGGCGTTTCCGTTCGGCTGACTACCAATTGGCAATGGCCAGCAGTCAGCAGTCAGCAGTCAGCACCCAGCAGTTGGCTCCCACACCCGCATTTTGTGCATCGACTTGCTATCGATGTTGTCTCTGCCGAATATGTTTCAATTCTAGATATGACATTGGACATAATGATCTGTGCAAAGGCCCTCACAATTTCAGGCTACTCAGCTCTGATTAAGATATAATATGAAATTGATTGAGTTTATTTGATTGATTTAACTTCTTTCAGCTATAAAAAATTAATTTGATTATTTTGAGAGGGCAAACAGTTAATGTTTATGCATGCAAGTTGAAGATTCTTGTAATTCGTATATCTTCACAGACTTACAATTTACTCTGTTAAAACAAAATTATAGAAAAAAGTTTCCATTGCGAATGGGAACTTAGCTTATAATTGTTTTATGCATATAAGGCAGAAGAAGGCGTGGCTGACACCATAAAATATATACATACTTGATCAGGACGACGAGCTGAGTCAACCTAGCCATGCGCTCTGAAAATTTCATCAGAAAATTCATCTAGAATAAAAGTTATTCAATGAATGACTCAGGGTATCTTCAAGTCGTGCACTCCCTTTTAGAGCACTCTTACTTATTTATTATATGCATTCATAATCCGAATGGGCATCAAATAATAATCTACTCATATGTATACAAAGTGCAGGTTTCTTCAACCAGAGTAATAAAAAAAGTTTGACTTTTGATATTTGTCGCCTGGTGATTAGCTCGGCAAATGGGCAAATGTGCCCAAAAACGAATTAGAAATTGTTTCCGATTCAAGCTGCCTAATGGCAAATTGAAAACACACGAACAAAAAATAACTGTCATTTCATAAAGTGCATAAATTAGTTATGTGAGAGCTAAAGGGCAATTAGTTAGCTCTCAGCCGTTGGCATTGCCCATAGAAATTACATTGAGCTGAGCGGCAGACCTTCGTTGGCTTAAAGCGTGAAAGGTTTTTAGAGCCGATTAAAAGGTGATCAGTTGTTGTTGCTATAATGATTAATAAATGTAGTTCCTGTGGGCCATCAATAATGCCATAATTGCCTCGAACTTGAGCTCGAACTCTGGTCGCATTTTGTCAGCCATTTGAACTTTCAAGTGCTTCAATTGTCAGTGCTTGTTGGCGTTGTTCATGTGCTTGGATTTAAGCCAGAAGTTAGCTAACTGAGACACGCCCACGCCCACGCCTATGCCAATCAGAGTCGTCATACCCCCTTTTGCCGCCCCTTACAATTTGATGAGCTTTATCGACTGCGGCTGATGTCATAAGCTATTTATTATATGTTTTGTTCATGCGCTTTGATTCACTTTCGGTTTCAGTTTTATTTTTATATTTCTTTGTTTTATTTTTATTTTTTTATTATATTTCAAATTTATTTTCCTCGCGTCGCGTTATTGTTTACTCATTTCATCAATCAAAGTCACTGCCACTGCCACCGGCAGTTGGCCGGGAGCTATTTTTTGCTGTTGCTCCCCGTTTCAAGTTTTGGCAGCGTGTCAATGTCCTTGCACTGGCAAGTGTAACAAATTTTAATGAGAGTTGAAATTTATATTGTTTGTAAACTGAAGGAAAAGCGCTTTAGAAATTATTGCTTTATATATTTTTGAGAAATTGGCAATTGTTGTCAAGGGCTAAAGGCTTGAAGATTTCAAATTTAAGTTCAAATTTTATCCTTTCTGATAAAGATTTTTATCTGAAAACTTCACTAAGTGCATTTTGAGTCTTAAGTGTGTTTTGTCTTGAAATTTATATCATATTTATAATTTTCTTAAATATTATATTTGATCTTTGATGATTTTAAAGTAAAAACTTTATAGAAATTCTATAAGATTTTAAGCAATATTTAAGAAATTTTACAAGTTTAATTTATTGATATAAACAAAGCTTAATTAAATATCGCTTAAATATATTTCCAATTATAATAAAACAAAATTTCATTTACAGCTCAGCTCAACAAAGCTCATAGTAAAGTCAAGTTGTTTGGTTTAAGTGAATGAATTAATGCAAGCAAATGCCACTTGAATCATTCCATGTAAAATGTGTGGGAAAACAAGCTCTGGCATTATTTTTAATAAATTTGTCACGCTCTTTTCCGCTGAGGAAAGGGTCAGTTCCGCATCGCAAATAGCTGGCGATTATTGCTTATTACGAGCCGGAATTAAGCTGTGTTAGCGTGTGAAAAACGGAGGACACGAACGCACTTAAAGTAGCCCAGGTGTAGCATTAAAAGCAATTTGTCCAAGCGTAAACAGAAATAAAACAAACACCAACCAACGGCATTGAAAAATGTAGCAAAAACAAAAAAAAACTAAGAAAAAGACTAAAATAAAACTAAAATTAAAAAAAAAACATGCTGAGATGCCATTTCGCACCTTCGGTGTGCTGTTAATTATTGTGGAATCTAATGACAATGGGAATGGTTATAAGCATGTATATAATTCTTTTGTCATGCCGCCCAGCTACAAGTCGAGAAGTCAAAGCACGGGAATCCTTATGCCACCGCCGGCCGACTGGGCTGATCTCATTTGCTGGCAATTTGCATGCTAATTTAATCAATATGCAAATTTCATTAATTTCTTATTGAGCTTCTCGCTTTGGCTGCTCGCAGCATATTTCAGATATTGATATATGCAAAAGAAATCGACAAATATCTAAACAAAGGCCCGCGCCGAAATTGAGGAAGACAAACGTATATCGATCAACGCTCGGGCAACGTATTTATGCAAAATGAAATCTATGCTCTGGCAAAAATTAGCAAAAATTGAATTGGTTTATTGATATGAAATGAATAGTTATCAATTTTCAGCTCGTTGCGTCCATAAATGAGCGCATAAAAACAGTCAAATGATCAAGTTATAAACATAAATATCCATATCACGCTTATATAGTTCAGTTATTGAGTTTTTTTTTTCTTTCTTTTTCTTATTTCTTTATCTGATTCTCAGACATAAAACTCAGTTTTGCGATCGTTAATTTCATTTTATTGATGGCACACTTCTGCACAAAACCATTTGAAAATGAAACCATACAAATCTCTTATGATTGAGATCGTTTAAAAGAATAAAACAACGTTTGAATACCCTGTGCGAATAGTAAAAGGTGGTATGTGCGTTTGCTTAAACTGCGAATATTTGTTGTCAACAGAACAAAGCCATTTCCTTATGTATAATTTCTCTAGAAAGTCTTTGTTTACTAAGTTAGTATCTATTTTTGAAACTAGACACTTTCTAAGGAAAAATTTGTTTAACACTAAACGAAACTGTTCATAAAATAAAATAAAAAAAGTATCACAAAAGTATCATTAAGTTCAATAAATAATTTAAATATAAATCAATTTATACGACTTGCGATCCCATGGCAAAATAATTTGCCATCAAATATTTACATGTTTAACTGCTTTTTAGCTTAAATCTTTGTCATGCTAACTTTTAGTAACTTAAGCTAACAACTAATTTGTAAATTAAATGTTGAGCTTTCTGAGCTTTCGATCAACAATTAATCAAACTATCCATCAGCCAATTAATCAAAACAAAGTCTTCTATATAGTTGGCGCCAAAGTTTGTCAAGGCTCAAACAGCTGTCAGTAGATTAATACAAATCATAGATATTGAGAAAAAAATACAAAAAAATATATGGAATCATGAAATAATATCAAATAATAAAATTATAGTTTATTTAAATCTTTTCAAATGGTTATTTTCCCTTTGAAATTTTAGCAGGGTAACTTCTAGTCAAGTTTTACTTTTTGTACTGAAAAAACACGCCCATTTGTTGTTGCACACAAACTAGTTGGAGTATTAACTTTTACTTTTGTTTCTATGTTGTTTGTATATATTTAATTCGTGTTTCTTTTTCTTTGCTAGAACAGGCAATATCTTTTATTCTTTGTAGACACGCTCATTAATTCAGCTGTCTCTTTAACTGTTTGGGCTATTGTGCAGCGGATTTTTGGACACTTTGAACATGGCTTAGACAGCAGGTTAACTGTGTGTGTGGGTTGTTGTTGCTATTGTTGTAGTTGTTGCAATTCCTTTGGCGCAATGTTTATTGATGAGCGCACATTAAGCGACAATGTTTTGTTTTGACTTCAGATTCCTTCTTAGTGCCATAATTAATTGCGGCTAATTTGAATCTCAATGAATTCCCGCCAGCAGCATACAATTTATGTCTTGTGCTGCAATTGTCATTTATAAACGCCGAAGCTGAAGTTGAAGTTGAAGTTGAAGTTGAAAGGCTTCGAATGCAGCTCCTCAGCTCAATTAAAATGTTATAAATTGCGCCACCTCCGCCTCCGCCTCCGCCTACTCCTCCTCCTCTATCGCCTCCTGCACAGCACAGCACAGCACACAGCGCTCAACTATTCAACATTGCGCATACGTCGTGTGGTGCGCACAGCATTTTAATTAAAAATATATACAAATAATAATAATAAAGTCCACGATGTCTGATGGCCAAATTGGAAAAATTGCTGCCAACTGTATTTAATTTATGCTTTCAACTTGAATCATCAATTTTCCACTCAACGTTGCATTTTGTTCTTCTATTTTGTATTCCCTCTCTCTCTCTCGCTCTCTCTTTCTGCCTATTTTATTTATATACTTATCTTGTGTGAAATATGTTTTGTTTTTATATTTAGACTGCAAATAATTTCGCTAATTTTTTGGTTATTTAAATAAGAAGTTATTAATAGTTAGGGTATATTCAAATAAATATGTTTCAGGCAGTTTGAAATAAGCGATAAATTAAATGGCAATTCTTAAAAAATATTTCAATATTTGCAAGCTATTGAACAGCTGCTGAAATATAGCTATACGAAAAGGCATCACTATTATTTAGTCAAGCTTTATATAGAATAGATGAGGCATATATATAATATCACAAATAAATCTTGTTTTGAAAGTGTATAGGTGACTTTCGTTCGCTGTTTTCTTTAAAAAAAATATTGATTTAAATTTGTATATAACAACGCCAGGCCACACACATCTTTGGTGACGCGCCAGAAACTCCGGGAGCTCGGATGGGAGGTTCTTTTGCATCCACCGTATAGTCCGGATCTCGCACCAAGTGATTACCACCTATTTCTGTTCATGGCGAACGAGCTTGGTAGTCGGAAGTTGTCCACAAGAGAGTCCTGTGAAAATTGGCTCTACGAGTTTTTTGACAATAGGGAAGCGAGCTTCTATAAGAGGGGCATTATGAAGTTGGCATCTCGTTGGGAACTCGTCATCGAACAAAACCTCGCATATTTGACTTAAATCGCATTATTATAACCAATTTTATGAACAATTGAAAATTCAATAAAAATACCCCAAGACTTTTAGACCAATATAATATATAAATTTATATGTATTTATATGAAATATACCAAGTCATGAATAAAATACACTTTATATATGATAAAAAAGCTCTGCTTGGTGGCAATTTAGAATTGCTTCACCTTGTAGCTCTTAAAAGTCGAGCATTCCCTATAAGATCACTGATATTAAACATTGAAAGTGATGAGCATTATAAATTTCAATTGTTAATGAAATATTTTTATTTTTTTTTTTTATTAATGTTTTATTTGCAATCTGTCTTATACTAAACAATAAGCAAATGTACTAAAATTAACAGCAACTAACACATAACCGGATGGATTGACCTCCAATGAGATTAGTCCATATATTTACATATTTACATTTCTAGTCAGCTCTATTCTCTATTTGGCAAGTCCGGAACGTGATATATTATTTGTGTTGTCTAGAAGTCTAGAAGCTAGAACATTGCAGTGGTCATGTAGCCTATTTAAATATCTTTCTGCGCTTTTTTGTATTTCCTCTTTGACAAGAGGAAGTTTGAGATCTTTATGGATGTCAAAGTTTGTCATATACCAAGGAGCACCTGTTATTGTTCTAAGGGTAACGCTGTAATATCTCGATATTTGACTTGCTGGCTGTTCCCCAGAGAGTCCATACAGGTTTTAGGACGGCCTTATATAGCCGTATTTTGTTTTCAAGGCTTAGCTGCGAACGTGGTCCTAATAGCCAGTACATTTTCTTAGTCTTGATTTTTAGCTGTCTCTGTTTTGTTATGTTATGTTATGCTGCCTCCAGGTAAGCCGCCGATCCAGGTGTACTCCCAGGTATTTTACCGTTTCGCTGACTGGAATGATGGAGCCATTTAGTGAGACTGTGGGACAGTTTCCGGGTCTGAGAGCGAATGTTACTTGCACTGACTTTTGGGCATTCACCACTATTCTCCACCTCCACTTTTTAGCCATGCTTCAATTAGACCAAGTTCTTCTTGAAGCAGGTTGGATGCATCGATTGGATCAGTGCAATGAAATATAAAACTAATATTTTTTATACAAATTTAATTTCCTTTCTTTAAAATAAACTATTGTTTATATTACTCACACTATATTCACTTTTATTTATTTTTTAATTATTTTATAAATTCCAGTTTGCAATCATTTTTGTTTTTTTTCTTCTCAATATCAAGAAAATTTTAATTACTGCTTAGGCTTCTTTGTTGCACATTATATTATCTTTTTCAATTATGGCCAATTACCCAATCTTATCTGTCTGATAATTGAAATGGTATATTGTAAAGATATTGCATACAAAATTGTTGATTTCATTATTTATTCACTTTGCACAATCGTAATAATGTATGTGTGTGTGTGTGTGAGGGCCCTGACGAGCAGAAGACAGACACAAAGTAAGTGAGAGAGAGAGAGGGAGAGGGAGAGGGAGAGAGGTAGAAACGCCCCATTCGAGTGGCATTTGGCAACCAAGGCTTTTTGTCTTGGCAGATTGAATAATGATTGCCATTCACACCGAGTGGACATGACTGACCTATGTTAATGCGCGTATTAACGGTTATTTGTTATTTGTCAGAGTAATCATAAAATGCAACATAAAAATGACAGCAGCATTTGCAGTCCAACTCTGCCCGCTTTGTTGCCTGTCAATTTTTTTAGAATTTTACATTATTTGCTATGTGTTTATCAAATCATATTTTTTTTCTTCTTGTTTTTGAGTGGAGGGAGGGGCTGTTGAGTTGTGCTGGGGGGAATTTATTTATTTATTTTTTTTTTTGGATTCTGAATTTTGTACAACCCGCTGCGCTGTCGCTGCTCAAAAGCCTTGTATCTAAATGTTGTTAACTTTATTCTTCAGCTGCGATGCTTCAATAATTTGTATTCGATTTTTATCTATTGGCACTCGTTTTGATTGCTGCTCAGGCAGCTGACAAGTGCATGGGGTATATGCATTGCTAGGCAATGCAGGTAGACTTTTTGTAGTTGAGTTATAAATTGTTAGTTTAAATTTTAACAAATTCCAACTCTTACTCAATTTGAATTTGTATTCCTCAAATTAACATGCTTGGCCTAAGATTGCATATTTAAAATAAAAATAAATTGCAGTTTGTACGAATGTTAAGCGTTTGCTCATTATTTCTTGCATTTGACACGTCTTAATGGGCGGGCCGCATAATTTATAGGTATATTTATAAAGGAGGTCAATCAACAGTGGCTTCAAATTTAGTGAAGTAAGTTGTAAAGCTGTGAGAGATATAGTATATGCTGGTTGCAGAGAGACGAACAGTGCCACAGACGCATTTATCAGCCAATCTATTTCAAATTCTTAAAGTCTAAGTTCAAAAGCTGCCTTGGAGAAAGAGCCACAAATGTAAGGACAAACAAGAAAAACATTGCAGAAGACGCATATACTCCTTTACTTTTGTAAGCGAGCACAAAAATCTATTATGAATGATTTCATGCTTTTCTTAAATATGTAAAAATAACAAAAAATTAAAGAATAATAATTGAAAAATTATTAGATTTGACGATGATAATTTTATGAAAGAAAACATTCTGAAAAAGTTTTAATGCGATTGAGAAAAATGACTGTCAGCTTTCGATTCGGAAGAAAGAAGTTTCTCAGCATCATATAACTTTAGTCTAATAGCAAAAGCAATTATATTATAGTTATATATATTTTGTAATATTTACAAGGTGCAATTCAAAAGTTCCAGGACTTTATAAAAAAAATAAAAAATACATTTTCTTTGGCAAAAATTTTATTGGTCGCCTTCGAAATAGTCCCCTTCGGACTGAATACAACGATTTGCACGATCAAGAAGATTATCAAATGACTTTTTTAGGTCATCCTTCGGTATGGCGTTGAGTATGGCGGTCGAAGCCTTTTGAATAGCATCAATGTCAGCATACCGTTTTCCTTTCATTGCCAAATGAAGTTTTCCGAACAAGTAGAAGCATCCCGTCCCTCTTGAAAACGTTTAAACCACTCGTGAATGCGGCTACGGGATAGACAATCGTCGCCATAAACTTTTTTCATCATTTGATGAGTTTCGGTAAATGTTTTACCAAGTTTAAAACAAAACTTGATGTTCGCTCTTGTTTCGACGGACACAACAAAAGTACTGTCACTTTTAGCGCGATATCTCGGCTTCTATACGTCCGAATGTCATGAAAATTTGACACAACATGACAGAGAAATAGACAATCAAACGATAAAATTTAAAAAGTCCTGGAACTTTTGAATTGCACCTTGTAAAACAAAATCTAAAACTAAAGAAAACCAAGAAAAAAACTTATGCCAATTATATAATATATACTCATATATCAGTTTTGCAATCTTATAATTCCCAAACATTTACAACGTGGCTTGGAAAACTTGACTCATTTAAGTTTAATATATTGTTATTACACAGCTATACCCTGTAGTTAGTTATGTTGACAGCTAGTCAAGTGACTGCCCAGCTATAAAAATAAAAGGTATCTCAAAGTTGAATCACGCTCATCTCAAGTCATTTAAGATTTCTCAAACGGTTTTTGTTCCTATTGAGGCTGTGTCTGCTGCTATTGTTGCAGTTTTTTTTTTCTTCATAAAAGTATTTTTATATTTTTTTTCCAACCATTTTTTGTTTCATTTTATAATCGCAATAATCTGATTGAAATCGTTGAGCAAATGGGCATTTTATGCGCATGCCTGATGGGATTAAAAAACGCTCGAGCTACTGTGCAAAATGACCCATTGTTATTTCGGAGAGCTATTGATTGATATGCAGTCATTATGATATGCTGCATAGAATTAGACAAATTGTTATGAGCAGAATATTAAAATTAACTTCTATTTATATATATATATATATGCGAACACGTGTTGGGCACAGGCCACAGTCAGTTTGTATCTGCGGACATCAATCAAATGAATTTTGAAATCTTATGCGTTCCTTAACTGGAAATGTGTTTGCATTTGAAGCTGCCTTTGTATGCAGAATTAATTGTTTGTCGATGATACTAAATATTATTTTACCATATCGGAAATGGGAAAAACCACACACATAAAAGAAATATCAATTATCAAATATAATATCAAAGGTACAATTTGTCATAAATATCAAAACTAATCGATGAGCAATGAGCGATTTTTGATTTGAATATCTAAAAAAAAAAGAAGCAGCTCTTACGAATTAAATAAATAATACAAAATAAACAAAGAAAAATGTTCAAAATGAAAACAATAAACTTGTTTATTTTGCAGTCAACGCTGTCAGAAATCTATATAAAAGGCATAAAAACTTAATTGCGCCCAATAAAAAATGGTAAATTCCTTTAATTAATTGAACTCTTACAGCAGGCAGAGGTCTTCTCTGTGGCCATGCCGCTGATCTGTTTCATGTGAATTCTATAAAAAGACCTGCCACGCCGCATTCCACACATAGAAAAGAACGTGAAGCCAACTAATTTCATTGTACTCAGAGACGGGGCATTTCTGCAGCATGCAACATTCTTAAGGCTGCGCTTTGGCCTTGACTGTGGTCAGGTCTTCGGCCAACAATAAACTAAGAGATAGAGCGAACTTCAAGTGAAAGAGAGAGAGAGAGAGAGAGTGTGTGTGTGTGTGTGTGTGTGTGTGTGTGCATGGCACAATCTCAAGGCCGTTTATTGACGCTTGGCGTCTGGAGTGGAAAACCTGATGAAACCGACAACAAAATAGAAGAAATTACTATGCGTCGCTTACAAAACGTAGTTTGGTCCGACATAATTATGGGCCGAACTATAACAAAAGCTTTTTATTGGCGGAACTACGCAACGAGATGACTGGCAAATGGCTCAAAAGTGTAGCCAACGCATCCAACTCCCAGCCTCAAGTTCTCTCTCGCTCTCTCTGTGTGTGCATGGCCAACGCAATTTGGTTGTGGGTCAACTGAAGCATTAAATACTAAATACCAATATTAATTTTTATATGCGCCTTGATTTAATGCGCTGAAATTATAACAAGAAACCAGTCTCAACAATACTCGGCACTCGGAGCAGCTAAGTAGTTCTAGTTCTAGCGCTGCAAATCAGTTATTCAGATGACTTGATTATGCTCAATTTATGCAAATCTCATGCTCTTTGACGATGCGACGACAGCGACCAATTACGTCAGCTTAACGCCACGAGACACATAACTTGCACAATCTATGGCCAAAGACATTTGAAGATCTCAAAGATCTATAAAAAGAGTCTGAAGATCCAATAATCATATGCATATCCGCCTTTTTAGAGGGTTACAATTAAAGCAGCCTGTTTGGCGGCTGCAGTCAAAACAAAGAAGTTGATTTGGTTCAGTGGCTTGGCATACCAGGGTATGAAGGGCGAAGGAGGGTGGCTACGAAGTGAGCTATAGAAGGGCTGTAAATAGGAGCAGATTATCACTGTTATGCTATATTGAAGGTTATAGACTGTGATCTAAGATCAAAGAAGAACAGCTGTTCGATAGTCCAACTATATATTTATTATAGTGAAGGATATGGGATATAAGTTGAGATAGGTGATGACAATCCCCGTCAAAGCAAGAATCTTTAGTGCTTGAAAAGTCTCAAAGATTCCATAGTAAAATTCAATTAAAATTAACTAAAAATATCAATTTTAATATATAATCTTAGCTCGTCGATAATTTAAATTTATTTTCATTTAATTTTAATTATTTTTAATATTTAAAAAAAGTATTTTGAAACACAAATTTTTTAAAAATTCGAATTTTACCCAATTCACAATTCTGCTGAGTATTTTCTAGTCCATCATACCCTAGCAGCATTCTTACTATAAGTTCGTGGCGCTGCCTATGTCGCCATGTCTCTTGGCATACGGTAGCTCAAAGACATTTGTCAGGCGGGCTGATTAAAAAAAATTAAAAATAAAAAACTTACCGCATTGGAACTTGATCTCAGCATGTTTTTGAAATCCATTTACAACTTTTTATGGATTTAATGAACATTTTAGCACCAGCTACGCATATTCACAATTTTTCCGCTGCTTGACTTTGGTATTTGACATCAAAACTAAAGAGAAGAAACCATATCGATGAGTATTCTAATTAATTTTAACCTAAAAATGTAATTTAATTATCCAACATTTTTGGTCATAAAATAGCAGCAGACAAAGCGCCAAAAAAATTAAAAACCCCCAAAAAAATTCCACTAGACAAACCAAAAATTTGTCAGGCAATGTCAAAAGCATTTGAGTTCCGTTGGCCATAAAACTGCCGGCAAAGATCAAATTTTTATGCTATATTATTGGCCATTTAGTTTGATTGCTTCTTTTTTGTTGTTGTTCGATGATTTCTTCACCCACATTGTTTTTTTTTTAAATATTTCAATTAACTAATATTTTAGCTTGGCTGTCAATATTTTTGAGCAGCTCCTGACTAAGCTTTATTAATTATGACTAAGCCAAGCTTTGGCATAGGATCTGCTTGGCAGTCTATATCTATATATCAATACTATATCAATCAATCTTCAATGCCTGATGCCTTCAGCGAGTGAAAGGATTTTGCAGACTGACGTCAATTCTAGTCTATATATAATGCTGATTCATTTATAGCATAAATGCGTAATGGTTGCAGCATGGAAAAGACAACTGAATGAGTAAACCGGGGCCTTCAGCTTGCAGCCATTGACTCATGCATTCTTGACCAAAGCAAAGTTTTAGTTCATATGAAAACCCCCAATGATTATATACATAGTTCAATAACCTATTAGCATTGGTATTGTTGTGGCTTAGCTGGCTTATAAATGAAACTGATTCATAGTTTTATTGTGAAATCTTTTCTAGAAAACTATTTTGATATTTTTTTTAATAACAAATTTTATTATGCATATTTTTTTGAAATGTGTTAATCAGCAAAGCTGTTGAAGAACTAGTTTAGATAAATTGTTAAAAGTGGAATTTACTTTAACCTAATTCATAAGGTTTTGGGTAGAATTTATAAGCTAAGTTAAATATAGATATTTATCTATCAGCTCATTGTTTTGCCGTTTCAGATTGGGAAAGTTTTTAAAATGTTGTATTTACCAACTTTTACTTTCTTAACTATTTTATGTATTATAGCTTAAAGTGTGTTAAGTTAAAACTTGAGTCTTTGTTTGAAATGTTTTAAATTTTGTTAAAGCTTCAAAGAAAAATTGGCAAAAAATTAAATTTAAATTGAATTAAATACAAATTAAACACGGCAAGTCATAAAAATAGTAAAAAACAAAGTTTGGTATGGTAAATATATAGAAAATAACTTCAGCTTGCTATGCAATCTAACTCCTATTTAAGTAACCTCAACCAAAGTAGATTAACTCAACTCAACGAGCTTCACTATTGACCCAACATATATCTAACAAACCAGAAGCATATCAAACTTCTACAACTTCTAAAGGAAAAACACTTTACAAAAACATTTCCATACAAATACAGATTAAATATCAAAACATTTTGTTGATATATTTTTCTCAAAAACCTGCCTAAATACGTTATTGATTGATCGCCAGCAACTGCTAGAGCTAAACACTTCCATAATATATTGTCGCTGCTGTAACATAACTTTGGTCGACGTGACACAAATAAGGTCGAATTCAAGAAAACAAAACAAATAAAAACAAAATAAAACTCAATTAAAGAATTCAATTTGTTTATTTCCAAACAGCTGTGAGCATAATTTTTGTATTTATATGAAATTAATTTATATATATTTAAAAAAAATATGTTTTTTAAATTAACATAGAAACAAGTTTATGTTCTACCTATAGAAAAACAAAAATACGTAAGATTAGTTTTTTTTTTTTTAAATTTAAATACGTATTTAATATTATTTCAGGAATTTTTCGCATTAATTTAGTTAAGTAAATGCCCAAAACCGGTCGATGGAAAATAACTAGTTCTGGTTCTCGGCTACCAAATATAGCTGATCTAAGATTTAAGTTTGTAAAATCGAATTTGGCTAAAGGGCTTAAGAATGTCATAAATTCCTCCAGAACTCACGTGCCACTTGGCCAGAAACAATTCAATGGGAATTTTCAATAAATAAACTTGTTTTTGGTATTTTAATATTTCAATACAAATATTTATACACATATACAATGTTTTTATCACTTTCACAGCTAGTCGGAATTATTGTCTATATTATTAAAATATATATTTTATATCAGGAATTTCTAGCTTGAGTTGCCAAAAAAAAAAAAAAACAAGTCTTTGGCTATGAATAATCTAATAAATATTGATGTGCCACAATAACTTGCTGAAGTCGATTTGCGTTGCAATAGGAATTTGGTGAAAGGAAATGCCCAAAACTCAACTGAACTGAAGTCAATTTTATGGGTGTTTGAAGCATTCGAAATTTCACCCGGCAATGGCCCGTCCAATGCACTCGGCATTGTTCACTTCTTCAATTAATAATAACCCAATTCGAGCCACTGACAGAGATACAAAAGAAATCAGATCAAATTCAACTGAAATGCTTTAATTATAATGTGCATTTGATTTGCGAATCAGGCTGCTATTGACCCGACCACTAATTACACAATATATAATACCCATCGATATATATATATATATATATATAGTATGTACAGCAAATGGAGCTTTCATCACGCGGACTGCCCCAATAAAAACAAACCACAATACACACAGAAAAAGATAAAAACAAGACGAAAAATCCCTTCAGCTCTAAGACCAAGGTATATTAGTTCATATTTATGACTTGCTTTTGCTACAGGTAGCCAGCCCTGTGGCATTATCAAACACCTTTATGATACGCGCATAGTTTTGTGTTTTGTCAACCCAAAATGATTTGCAGAAAGCATCAAAGAAATAATCAAACTGCGAAATAATTTCGCATGCTGCCTTGACCCACATATAATTCAAAATCATGCAGAATGATCTATATAAATTAATTAGGCATTCAATAGCTGATAAGCTACATTTATACATTGGCCAACTAATGAATGGGAGAAAATGTTCACAATTCCTTGGCGACTCTTAGTACTTGATTTGTTGCTTTGTGACTTCTCAGTTTGAGTCGAGTTTAGGTAGTAGGTTGGGTATTTCTATTGCAGGCAGTATACAAGTTCATAAGTTTCCATATGTTAAGGAAGAGTTTAATCTTGTTTTAGTCGACTCACACTTGAGAATAAAATATTGAGTCTAAGCTAGCAAGGAGCAGTTGGTGTTAATGCTGGCAGCGACAAATGTTCAGAGTTGCCTCATTTTGCAGTTGCTTATTGGTAGAGCTGCAGAGTAGCCTGACCAGATGTTACTGTGAAGTGACCAGATATTACTCTTAGCTATGTTATCAATAAGTCTTTCTTTATAAGCTTCCGCTTGACTTAATCTTACTCTTAGCTCTGCTATCAACAACTTTTGCTCTCTTAGCTGCCAAATTGCCTGATCTTATTTTGCTATATTATCAATAACTTATATTTATATTAAACCTACTTAGCACTATACTAAGTTGTCTGCTTCGTATATCAGTTATATAATAGATGTTAATGATATATTTATTTTTATATTATATAAGTGATATAACTAGCAGATGACGCACAGCAAAGTTTGTTATTTTTTTTAGATATCTCTGTCTTTATATCAATACATATTTATATAACGCTGGCATAAGATTCTGCCAAATGAGACTATAAGCAGCAAACGTGGGCTAATACAGTCTTTATATACAGACGGTATAGACATATGCAAATTGTGCTCATCTAACGACACTTCTCATAGATTTCGTGTCTTTCCCACTGCACGTCAATAGGCATTCCAAAATCAACTGCAAAACTCGGTGTTTACATTTTTGGCACATGCGAAATTTGTTGCATGTTAATTTGTGCGACCTTCAAATGTTGCATCTTTATGTGTTTGTTTTGGTTTTGTTTATGTCGACACAAAACTGAATCAAATTGCAACATCAAAACCGAAATTCGATGTAGTTTATACTACAATATATGATATTACGAGCATTTTGAATTGCCTCATGTCAGCGTGATGTTTAACACGATTTGGAGCTCGAAGACAATTGTTATTGGCTTGGACTTCTTCTTTTTTTTTTGGCGGGGCTTTTGCTTCAGCATGTTCAATATTTAATTTTGTTAATTAATTGTTTTGTTTATGTTGTTTACAGTGTTCGCATATTTCAACTAAAATCGTTTGCATTTGTATTGGTGCGTTGGTAGTTGTCGTTAACGTTGTTGTCATTGTTGTTGTTGTTGTTGTTGTTATTGTTGTGTGTGAATCAGCAGCTTGGCTTTGGCTATGACAGGGCCGGAATGACTGTGTGACGTTGCGTTTAGAATATATCAACCCGGATTTGTTTGCGCAGCTTTAATTGCCAGACTTTTTAAACAAACGCTGGAATTTAATTATTTCCCAGCAATAACTAAGTAAAGGAGAGAGATAAAAAAAAATAAAAAAATCCCCAAAAAAAGGAAATCAAATTTGGTTTTTTCATTTTTGACAAATTATCTATTTCATTAAATTGAATTACCGTATAAATTAAATGCGTGCGGGTTGTCATAAACATTTGTGTCGGTTCTAGAAATTTGAAATTTGCCTAATGCTGCTCGAATCGTATAAGCACACAAAATCAATTAGCTGCCGGTCTTAAAACTTCAAGCAAAACTAACAACAAATGCTGCGCCCACAGAGAACGCTAAAAAAACTAAACTAGAAAAACAAGAGAAACACTAGAATTTAAATTAAAACGTCGGAAAGACTTTCCGCTCGACTGTTGTGCTAAAAGCGCAAGAAGCTCAAGAAGAAGAAGAAGCAGCAACAGCAACAACTTTGCTCTACTCTGCTTTGCTGCTCTGCTCCAAACTGATCTGATCTGCTCTGCTGAGCATGCACGCCCGCACTGAAAGCCAACGCAGCCAAACACAGGCAAAGACCCAGGCTCACTCTCCCTCTCTCTCTCTCTCTCTGTGTGTCTGTCTGCTGCTCTCTCGCGCTGCTGCCAACGAAAGTGAGCATGAGCTGCGCTGCCACGCATCTGCTGGCGTAGCAGCATTTACTGCTCTGCTGCTCGGCTGCTGTTGTCTTCAGGTTGTATCCACTTGTTCGCATCTTCGAGGCTGCGTCGACGTCAACGCGTCGTCGCCGTCAACTATTGTGTTTGTTGTGCTGCTGAGCGCTGCTTGGGTGCTGCCTAGCTGTGAGGCTGCGCAGCGAGCAGCGAGCAGCGACGTCGACGCCGACGCTGCCAAACGTTTGCTGGGCCGCATATAAAAACGACGAACTTGGTAAAAAATATTCACAATCATATTGAAGTATTGAAGCTGCACGTTACGTGCGTTCAGTTGTGCGAGTGTAAACCATATATAAATAAATATATATAACTAAAATCCAACTGTGTAAGCCGACAACATACATATATACTTATATATATATAGAAAATTTAACAACTATTCATCAGTTTAAAGACAATGAACTTTATGCTAAAGACTTTGTGCTCAAATTTGTGTGAAACAAGTGAAAAAGTGCCAGGCAACAAGGATATTATATGCGACTCTGAACACTTCGAGCTTGCATGTGCTTTATAAGGCAACGCAAATTAACTGTAAATTGTGCCGTGACGTTATTTTTGTTGTGGTTGAAAATTAAATTCATTTGCGGTTGATTGATTGATGGATGGTTTGATTGATTCAACTGCTGCTGCCGTTGCTGCTGCCACTGACACTGCTGCTGCTGCTGCTGCTGCTGCTAGTCTGTGTGCCCTAGCTGCAGCTCTGCCTAACCGCAGATCTGTCTGTCTTTGGCTGTCTTGCTGTCCGCCTTGTCTGTGCATTGTGTTTAACTCAGTTGAAATTTATTTGTTAGAGATGCGATCTGAACTTTGCGCCGCTGTTGCAAAACTGCATGCGCGGACCTCAGAGAGACGAGACAGAGGGACGCAAGACAAACATTTGCAGTTTTAATTTATGTGAAAATCAGTCACAGAATCTCACACAGCAGCAGCTTAAGAGCTCAGCAAACGGAAGCCTCACTTTCCAGCAGCAGCAGCAGCATTAGCTAAATTAGCATATGGCCAGCTGAAGTCATTTGAGCCACTGACCATTAGAACAAACGAGTGTGAATTAATGTGCTGCATTTGATTTGAAATGTTAATTAATCAGCATTAGCTGCTATTCTATTTTGGCAAGAGCGCAGTTTGTTGCTTGAGTCTTTTGTTTGGTTGCGCCACATCCATCAATTCCCGTTTGAAAAGTGTGTCAACCAGCCCGAGGCCGTCAAATTCCCAGAACTGAGCTAATTATTAGCTGCGCATCAATCAGTGATCAGAGAGAGCAAAAAACAAATAAATAAATAAATAAATAAATAAAAACAAAATATTTTTTGCCAACTTAATTCTGAGAGAAAGTATTAGAAACTCAGCAAAATACGAAGTTGTGTTTTTATTCCTTAATGAGCGCTGCCAACAAATCGAAAATCGCATAACATATTTTATGCAAATTAGCTAACGAAATTCGTTGTGGTAAAACCAACAATTTTTGATTTGTATTTAGTTGTTTTTTCTCCGTTTTCTCAAAATATATTTATACATACATCTGCTTAATTTGACGATAGTCAAACGCCTGTCGTATTGAGTTTATTTATAGCACTGAGTCAGCTTGGCACGCATTTGGCTTAGATCGCATAGAACTCTTTGGAATACTAGTTAGATTTGTTTTTATCTGCGTATGCTTATCTCAGTGAATGCAAATTTCTTGACAGCTTTGGCTTACCTTTTCATTTTCTATGGTCGTCCGCAATTTATGGGCCAACAAATAGTTGCGGCCTGAGTCAGCCAAGTCAGGATTTGGCTAAATCAGAATATAAACTGGTCTCGCTTTCTGGCTGACATCCTGACAAGTTCCTAAACAACGAATAGCATACATGTCATATGCAAATGAATTAACTTCAAGTTTGTCAATTTAGACACTAACTTGTCAGCTGCCATCAATTATGAAATTGCCGCCAAGCCAAGAGCCACTTGGAGCCAGTAGCCAATTGGGGGAAGAGAATCTGAGCGTTGACCAAGCGACGCCTCTTTGCGTAATCCAAGCGGTCAAACGGCTTAGCAACGCTTTAATGAATTGACAGACAGACGGACACAATGGACAGACAGATGCGGATGGACACATCCAACAGATACATCAGCATCATAGCTGACGCAGCAGCAGTGGCAGCAGCAGCAGTCGCTGCTTTTGTAATTTATCTGACTTAGAATCTTTGACAAATTGCACAGCAGCCGCACGCAGGGGGGCCACCAACAATATAGATAAACATATATTATACATATATATATATATATACAGATATATATATATATGTATACATGATTTAGGCATAACTTTTGCAAGTCTTTTCGGAAGTCTGTTTCGGCCAAAACAAGTTAAGCGCTAGACACTGAAATTCCTTTCGCGCAAACAACTTGTAGACAACTCTCTGCCCAAAAGGCTAACTGTGGACACCAAAGTCGAATCCACTCGACAGTCAGGCTGTCTGTTCGCCCGTCCGCCTGTCCGTCCGTCCGTCTGTCCGTCTGTCAGCAGCAAGTGCCATTTGCCGTGTTAACCATGTTGTTGCAGTTGCAGTTGTTGCAGTTGTTGTTGCTGCTGTTGTCATGGAGCCGGCTCATTGCAATATCCATAGCTGGCTATCCGTGGCACAGCGTGTAGGCTGCCTGGCTAGCTGGCTGCAGCTTTTAAGGCCTACTCTCATCAGCATCATCTTCGGGGGCATCCGGCGCGTGCACTTTTATGGCATTTTGCACGTTCCTGTTGCGAAATTATGTCATCACGATATTTTTTGCATTTCATTGATGACGACAACAACAACAGCAGCAACAACAACAAGTGTTTTTTATAGCCGGCCGGTTAGCGCTTAGTCAGCGATTTCTAATTTTTAAATATCGTCGGCTGCTTCAATTATCTAATTTTAGACGCGCTGAAAAAGTGTAAATTAAGCCTGATTATTTTATATAACCTGAGCTAAGTTTATTGCTATAGTTTAAGTAGCTGCACATGTGCTTTATTCTAGTCAAGATTTGACTAGTTTGCAAATGCGAATATTTGAAAGGTTTCTTTAGAACTTTCAAATATAAACTATTAACTCTTCTGCTCAACTATTGTATTTTTAGCAAAAGCTTTTATAGGACTCGTTAAGCACTTCTGGTTTAAAACAAAAAAGTTGTTGTCTTCAATCAAAATCGATCAATTTTAAGATAAAAATAATTTATAATGAAAATATTTTGAATAAATAAAAAAACCTGAAAGCTAAATTAAGATAATGTTAATATAATGGAATATAATTTTTTTTATTTAACAAATTTTGACTATTTATTTTAAAGAACTACAAATAAATGAATTATTTATATTTATTTGGTATTATTAATTATTTATTTAATAAATTAAAAATTCACTTGATTTCGATTTATTTTAAGCCTTTTATGAATAAAATATTGAAAAGAATTAATCTTAACAAATATTATTAATTTTCGAGTGAATTATAAAATCTGAACAAATTATTTTTATAAATCAAGACATTAATATTTATGAAAAAATATTTTTTTAAATAAATATGAAGAATAAGCTTCGTGAATAAAATTAAAATTTGTTAGTTGAAGCTATTTAAAAAATATACAAAATTAAAAAAAAAATATATATAAAAAAATTCAATTTAAAAATAATATGAAAAAATAAAATAAATATAAATAATTAAAATAAAAACATTTTAATAAAAGAAAATCTACTTTAAAACAATAAAGAAATGTAGTTTAAAATATAAGAAAAACAATAAAAAACTGTCACTTGCATAATATTTAAAAATATCTTTAAATATTAAGTTTGTTTCACCTTTGATACGTTTACTATATACAGCTTAAATCTTATATCAAACAAGTAAAAAAATATATGATTACTAACGAAGATCTTCCAATGTTCTACCACTTACAGCAGCCCCAAACACTTGGAATATAAAATCAAACGCCATGTTCCGGTTTCAAAGCCCAATCGCTTTGGTCCTGCCACTGCTGCTGGTGTCCATGCAAGGCGCCGTGCATGCTAGCTACCAGGGCAACATGTTCCTCAATGGCCAATACCAGAACGAGATTAAGCAGCAGCCCGAAACGCATTTCTCTGTGAATCCCTCCAGCAATGTTTTCCTGCATCATGCCGTGATTAGCCGGCAGGCATCACCGTTCCAGGCACCCACATACCTGCCACCGCTGGAGCAGCTCAAGTGCACCAATGGCCAGCAGTGTGTGCGTCAGGATCAGTGCCAGAATGGCTACTACAGCCAGCAGCTGCCCAAGATACAGGTAAGCTATGCCAAATATCAGTAGCAATAGTAGAAATCGAAATCAGACAGACCCTCCTCCTGCTCCTCCTCCTGCTCGACGGCTAGTTGGTTAGCAATTGCATAATGCGGTGCGGATAAACCCGACATTCATGAAATATACGAGTAAATGTGGCAGGCGGCGCTTGACAAGCGGACAAAAGGCCAACAGCCAAATTAAAAGCCTGTCTACGTTCGGGATAATGTTCAAAAACCAAAAGCAAAAACAAAAATATGGCAATGCGCTTGATTAGCCCGATCTGATCTGCATTTTTTATTATTGTTGGCACAGTTACCGTTATTTTCCGGTTTGTTGTTACACCAGAAAATATACAAAAATAAATAAATAAATAAAAACACATTCAACCTTTCGTCGGCTGGCCATTTCGTAATAACTGGAGAGTGAAATAAAAAGTGAAGTTCATGTTTAATTGCTGCTGGCCAAGTTCGCCGCTTGCCAAAAAGAAATTTATGTAAATGCAAAAGCCAGTTGCTGTTGCTGCAGTTGTTGTTGTTGTTGTTGCCGTGTCAAGTTTTGCATATGCAGCCCCATAAATAACGTAAACACAGAAAAGAAAACAGATCACAGAGCCCAATTGATGCACCTGCACGCCAAAGCAGACGCCAAGCTGCAGTTGCAGTTGCAGTTGCCATCTCAGGCTCTTCCTTAGGCGGCATCTATGCAAATTGCACTCAACTTCATCTTCTTCTTTTTTCTACTAACAACTTATTTCGGCAGCTAACAAAAGACTTAGGCAACAAACTTGCTGCTGCAATTTAAACAGCCAATCGACTTTTTATGTGTGTGCATATAAAAAATGCATTTTATTTCGCGCTTAAATTGCAAAACCAAGCAACTGAATTATGTTTTTTAATTAAAAATTATTGAAGACGATCCATGTCTGCGTCGGCAGCGGCAGCGGCAGCGCTAACGGCAGCGACGCCTCAAGTGCAGATTTGACCCATTGACCAGCGGCGACAAGTTTGGCAACTCAAATAACAGCAGCAAATGCAATTTTATTGATGACAAACTTAATTACGTATACAAATAAGAAGGCACAAGAATGTGGCTGAGTTTGTATCAGAATGAGACTAGCAAATACCCTGTAATTATAATTTGAGCATTATTGGTGGGTGGAAATGGGTCAATAGGGAAGAGCAGCAATACTAATCTATTTATAGATTATATAAAAACAGATTTATATAGAGATAATACCCTGTTCTGCTGTTCTTTATAATCCCAAATAGACTCTCATATAAATTTAATATATAAATTGAAAATATATTGTATAAACGGGTATAAAGTATTTATATTCTGAATCAGCATCAACAGTCAAGTCGTCATAGTTCTATTCGTTTGTATATCTATCTATCTACCTAGATAACGAGCACACCACCTTTAGCCTCTGTCTGTCTATCAACCTATCGAGCTAACTACACTTAGCTTATGCACAGCACAATCATAAGACAGTTCAGGGTATTTTCCAGTCAGGCATTGCTTCTTACATGTAAATATCATACAAATAGTTTATGAATAAATATTTAAGGTAATGATGATATGATCAAAGAAACTACAAGTTAAAAATATCAAATAGTAAACAACTTCTCTGTATACTTTAACGTACTCCCAGTTCTATAGCCAGCCTAAACTCATTGAGAGTTATATTCATAAATATCTAGACTGACCTTGTTTAATAGCTAATTTCGTCAATGTTGTTCTTCACCTAATTTAGATCAATTCATGTTCGACAAAATAAATTAATAAAATTTAAGTATGCATATCGAGCATAAAGTTTAATTTGATTAGCAATGTCATTTAAGTAATAAACATTTAAATTTTTTCGTTTTGGTTCTAAATAATAAATTATCTGCGGCAGCTTAAGAGACGTTCGTGTGTGGAGTTGATTTGCCGTAGCTAATAAGACTTAATTTAGTGTCTGCCAAAATGGGCAGCTCAGCTGAGCTCAGCTCAGTTTAGCTGCTGGAATTTGTTGTTAGAGCATTGAACCTGAAAATCTAGAGAATGTCTATAAAAAGTGCGAGTATTAATAGCTGTACTTAAGCGCTGTGCGAACTGCTTAAATTAATTGAGTCCATTAAAGCTGAGCTTCAATTAGCTATCAAAATTGAGCTGAATTGATCATCAATCAATAGTAGCAAGAGTAACTAAAATTATAAATCGAGGCGTATCTGTGTTTGTATATGAAGCTATAACTGTATCTTAGTCTGTGACTTTAAATGTAGCTGTAACCTATTAGCTGCATCTGTATTTGTATCTGGCAATGTATCTGCATCTTTGTCTGTATCTATATCTATAACTATTTGGAATGTATTTGTAGATCAATCTGCATCTATGTCTGCATCTGTCTGTGTTTGTATCTGTATCTATAGCTACTTCTGCCTGTGCCTGTATCTGTATCTATAGCTACTTCTGTCTGTTTTTGGATCTATATCTGTATCTGTTGTCTGTATCTATATCTATAACTGTGTCAGTATCTGTAGCTATAACTGCATCTCTCTCTATATCTTTATCTATATATATATCTATATATCTATATCTTTGTCCATATCTGTAGCTACAACTGCATCTCTATCGCTATCTGTATCTGTATTTGTATCAGAGGATTGATTCTGTATATGTAGTTACAGCTCAATCAGTATAGGTATCTCTATTTTTGTCTGCATCTGTATCCTTAACTCTATTTGTATCTGTTTTTCTATCTGTATCTATATCTGTATTATTATTTTTGTTTTGCTAGCAAATATTTGTTAGCCACAAACTTTAACCCGCGCTAATAGACAAAAAAGAGCCAAATCAGTAGACAAATATTAGGCGCGTGGGCGTCTGGTTGAGTCAGCCAGTTGTGTAGTTGACCGTCTGTTTGTCCAAATAAGGCAGCCAACGGCCAGTTAGCAACTTTAGTGTAAACTTGACTTTGACTTAGGCGAGAGAGCGCAGCGATGTGGCAACTGTTTGCACTTCCTGAACAGTTCACAGCTTAACGCTTAAGGGAAATTCGCATGGCATGGAATGCTAACGATTCTTATTAGTATATATTTTGCGAATTCTTTGGCATTTTGATTTGTGTTGCCTCTTTCATTAGCACGCAGAGATCTTAAGTCAATAAGCAAGCCAAATATTTGTGCGAACTTTTTTGAATATAATTTGCAAACATTATTGCGCACACAGCCAATTAAAGTTAAATATAGTAGATAAATTCTCAGCTCGATGATGTCAAGTGCCAGTGTGTGTGATTAATATTATCATTATTATTATTATTATTATTACTATTATTATTATGATAATTATTTAGTTTTTTATCTCTGCTCGTTCCGTTTGTTTCGGAAGGTTTAACAACCTGTGCGTCAGGGAAATCAAATTTCAAATTTCATCAACTCATCCGGTTTGACGGGAATAGTTCATAGTCTAATCAAGTGTTCTAATCAGCGTTCACACGCACCTCACATAACACGATAATTCTATTATTATGTAAACTGTGCAAACAATAGAAGAATAATTTATGTATAGCAGCGCTTTGTGTCGAACGGGTTTGAGTGCGAAATCTAAAAACATTTTTTGAATATGAGCAAAAGCGTAGGCTAAAGTCGAAGCTTAAACTAAGTGCTATTAGAGATAGTTCTTTATATTATTATATAAATTTCAAGACTGATTTGACTCGAATGACAAAGTTGGAAATGAGCTTAATCAGCGACAATTGTTTGATTGTTCTTAGAGCCAATCATGATTAGACTTTATCGTGTTTCATCATTCATCGTGTAAACAAGTTTATTTAATATATGCACGTTGTGTCTTAAAAGAAGCTTAAAGTGCTTTACAGTCATTCAGTTTGTGTTCTGGTTTTTATGTGCTTATAAAAGCGTTTCATAAATTTGTCAGGCTTGATTTAAATGCGTCTCGATTTAAGTGTTTGTTACTACGCACAGCGCCTATGCCTATATACAATATATTTATTAATGCTTTTTCTTCTTTTCTTAGAGGAACTCATGTTCTACATGAGCTTTGACAAGAATTTCTCGTTTTCGAATATCGATTTAATCGTCTCCAGTGTTAAGCGTTCAGCTGAAGGTCGATTAGTTTGATGATATATATATATATATATATATATATATATATATATATATATATATATATATATATATATATATATAACTATGTCTATAAATCTATCTAAAGCGCGCTTTTGTCTATGGCTGTAAAATGTGAACATAAATTAGACAGCAAAATCAATTTGGCCTGAAAGCCTGACAGATAACTGACTGGCCATATCGTTGAACTGGTTTTTGTCATTTGGCTAGGAAATAGGTTCAAACAATGAATGAATTGCATAATTAAGATTAATGGCTTAATCTCTAAGTCCGTTGTTATGCTGCACTTAAGCGGCCGCATGGCCAATCTAATTGATTTGCATAGACGCCTCTGGGCTACCGTAGTTAAGCATCTGCCTCATCTGCCTAAGACACCTTGGAAATTCTTGAACTTTTGGCCCGCAGCCAGCCGAACAGCCGGGCAGCTAGTGAGATAACATGATTATTATTATTAATTTGCAATTGTTCAAATGCCAGCTGAGCGTTGTTGGCTTAAACAAATTAGCCAGCGTGCGAGACGGGGCGTATGGTATGGGGCGTTGTGCGAAGGTTCCATTAGAATCTCATAAAACCGTTGAATGAAGGCGGCAAAGTTCAATGCAAATGCTGCAATGCCAGCCAACTGGCTAAACGATCATAAAAAAGTCGCCAAAGATGCTGCAAGAAAAAGCATCGCATGGCATCGCATGGCATCGCCGGGCATCACATCGCATAGCAAAGCATAGTCGGCTATGTGTTTGGACATTATTTTAACACATCATTTATGCAACTGCAATGGCCGCTTTGCTGACCTTTTGCCAGAGGCGTTGCAGCGGCAGCAACGATCGTTTAGGCCGCTTAATTAATGCCGATGCCAACGAGTGGCAACTTTATGGCTAACAGTGTTGGTCAAGTACGCGGCTACTAAACACATTGATTGATTGTGCGACAAGGCAGAGCTGAGCAGTGAGCTTTGTATCTGTCATTTGCCAAGTTCGTTGCTACAGTCATTTGTCATTTAATGGCCAATTTAAAGTGTTCGACGCCAAACAAAAGGATCTGTCGAGTTCGTTGCCTCAGTCATTTGTTTAATGGCCCATCAAAGTGCAGCTACTAAGGATATGTTATGTCTGTATCTAACGTATAATATAATTGAGTCGTTAGCCTTTTGACTCTTATGCAAGTTCGTTGCCTAAGTCACTTGTTTATTATAGCTTGTAAAAGAGAAGCGCCAAAGGATATCATGTATCAACTTTACTGCCAACTTTATGTTTTCTTATCAAATTTATTGCCTGTAGCTGGTTTGTTTCCCAATTCTTTTTATATGAGCTTTAGGCTTTGAGTCTTATTAGGCAATTGGCCAGGTTCGTTTTCTAAGTCTTTCATTTCAATCAGAAATGATGCTAAATGTACTCACAACTGTTTGATCTGTCCTCAAATAGAGCATGAACAGGCTCATTTCTTAGCCAAACAGTCCAGCATCAAATTTGTCTCTATCTTTATCCAACTTTAACATCTTCTCTTCTCTTACAGAACTGCAAGCCAGACTCGAACGTTTGCTGCACATATCGACCACCAGTAACCACCACCACCACAACGACCAGGAGAACAACCACACCTGTGCCGTATGCCACCTGTCCACGTGATTCGGACTGTGTTGCGCCGCAAGACTGTCGCAATGGCGAAATCAGCGCCATAAACTATGTCAAAAAGCAGGGGGTAAGTTGGGTTTTTTTTTGTTGTTTGATGCGTTATTTATCAGGGCCCCCAAGACACGTTTAATTGGCTCAACTTGAGCAATGCACACACACAGACAAACACACATGATCAGCGAAAAAAAAGTAATCATTAGCAGCGGAAAATTGTCTGGGCGTATCAAATGTAACCGAAAAAGCATTAAAAAAAAAAAACAAACAAACAAAAAGGCAGCATCGCATTTGGATGTGCCAATGATGCGATGCCCCGAAAACAAAGCGTTCCTCGGCTAACAGCAGCAATCGTAGCACATTTCACAAGCGATGCAACTGCAGCAACAACAACAGCAACAACAGCAACAGTTGCAGCTTATTAGCACACAATTAGTTTACATCTTGAGGCAAAATATTCTTTTGTTGTTGCTTTTGTATCTATAAGTAGATGCAAATTGCAGTCAACTTTTGATCTATTTGGTTTGGTTGTTGTTGTTGTTGTATTTCTACTACTCAAATTCTGTGAAATGACGAATTGTACGACTTTGCAATCTCAGATTGAAATCGGATTTGACACGACATGCCATAGAATCCGCTTAGTGGAGTGTTAATGCGGTGTGGGAGTAAAGCTGGGAGTGGCTGTTGTTGAAGTTGTCAGCTGACATCTGTCATACGAGACAGTTTGTTGAATGAGAAATTGAAAAAAGTACAGTTAGTCATTTGATTTGGGAATTGAAAAAGATTTGCATTTGGAATCAAAGAAGATTTCATTGTTGCTTCAATCTCATATTATACCAGTCTTTATAGAGAGAGAGCGAGTCTAAAGACATTGCGAATGTCACTGATTTACATAGTGCATATGCGAATGACATTGCCACAAGCTACACTGCCGTTGGCAATGTCAGAAACGAAAGACTCAGGCAACGAACTTGCTGCCATCAAGTGGCAATCAAGCAATGGAATGCAGTTGAACTTACGAGTAATGTGCATGAAATGCATTCAAGCCAAAAAATGTGTTAAATTACGGCCCATAAGAGACAGCTATAGACACACCACAGAGAGAGTGGGAGAGGGAGAGAGATGCTGAGAGTGAGTGAGATGGCAGATTTATTCAGACCGGGCGCTGCTGGCATTGCAATTGCATAATTTGTTTACATGCAATGGCCAACAAAACGGGTCAGTTGCGTACTCAACGCTCTTGTTGCCTGTTGCCGCTTGTTGCACGCAAAACACAGCAACAACAACAGCAATAAGAAGAAGCAGCAGCAGAAAAAATCAGCACAGCAAGTGAATTATGTTGCAGCAGCCACGCACTTAAAACTGAAATCGTTTCAGCCAGTTGATGTTTTCTTACACAGTTTTTCCTTTTGCTGTTTCTGTTGTTTTTGTTGTCTGCTCATTTCGGTGGGCCACAGCCTCATAATTTGCGTCGACTCAACGGCAGCAGCAGCTGAGCACCGCGACCCGGCCCTGCGACAATTACGCACCAAAAAGGTGACTCGAACTCGTTAAGTTATGCAGGCATTGACGCCAATTGCGTGGCATGCTACAAAATGTACGCTGGGGAATTGCAACCGGCGCACAGGTTGTGGCTGTGGCTGTGGCTGTGACTGTGGCTGTATCCGTCGTCTATAGACGAACCAGTTGTATCCCTAATTTACAAGAGTGCGAAGAGGCACAACATAACTGAGGTACTTTAGGCAGTGAAAAATGCGCGGAATGCAACGGCGCAAGGTCGTTCGCAACGAAAGAGGACATATTGCGTGGCCTAGGACCGCTCTCTCAACCTCCTTCTCTCGCTCTCTCTCTCTATCTGATCAATTATTGTTAACATGAGTGCACTTTCCATAACGGCTATTGACCGACCTTTGAGCTTTGTTTAATGGATTCTCTGACCAACTAAACTAAATGAATTGTATCTGTATATATAGAGACATATACATATATATAGTCGTACATACATATTGGCATCGTATAATTATGCTGATGATTATGGCGCATATTTTCATTATGGCCATTTATCATTTGGGCTGCTGCACGTTGCATGTTTTACATTTTCGTAACATGCTGCATTGCGTGAACTCAATTTACTGCTTTTTTTTCGTCTTTTTGTTTAAATTTTTATTTTTAGTTCCAGTTTCATGTAATTTATGTTAAACGAAATGTTTCGCTTCTTCTTCTTCATCTTCTCTGCATCGAGCCGGTTTAACACTTGCATTTTTTGACAAATTTTAAGCTACGGATAAACCTTGTTTATTGACATTTTACATAGTAAATTAAATTTAATTTATTGCATTTAAGAATTTTCTTGTTGAGCATATTGGCAGCGCAGCCATCAGCAATGTTTGCAGTGTATGTGAGGAATATCTTGAATCTTGAGTAAAATATATTTAATTGTAATTTTATGCCAATACAACTTTGCCTAACAGTTACCTTCAGAACTAAATCAGCTAGAAGCCATATAGAGACAATCAATCATGCACAAACTTCTTGAACGAGTTATTCATAAGTTTTAACATAATTTGCCATGCAAATCAAATTAAAGCTAATCAAGATTATGCCAGAGATCAATGGGAATGATCACGTATATCACGTATATTATTCGAAACTCTCGTAATCTCTCTGAAATCTCGGCAAATCTTGACCATTAGGCCGTTTTGCATTGAAGCCCGCTACTGACCTAGCATTCCGCTAAGGCAAACATTAAGGTTTTTTTTTGCCAACTCGAGTGTTGCGTTATTTAAGCTTTTAGCCATAGACAGTCATATAAGTAGCTAACTGTCATGTTGAAGAGGAAAAAAACGCAAGACAAGACACAGACAACACAAACAACAAAGCAAAAGGCTAACTCAGCAAACAGAGCATGTCGAGTGAACAACAGCAACAACAACAACACCGGCAAAGATAATTATGATGCTGATGATGATGATGATGATGATAATGACAACAGCTACAACTTCAAGGTCTAGGTCGTAGTCGGAGACAGCCAGAGGCAGTGCGGGGCGCCAGTTGCCGCCAGGCAGTTGGCGTTGACAGCGTTTAAAATTTAGTTTTTTTTTGTTTTTTGGTTTTTTGGTTTCTGTTTTTGTTTTGTATATTTATTGATTTTGTTTTTATTTTTTATACAATATTTTTGGCATATTTTGTATTTCTTTGTCTGCATTTTGTATTGTCAATTATAATAATTATTATGCATGCATGCATATCATGTGAGCTGTCTGTTATAGTTAGGCGCGCATCTATATATTTAATTTATATTAGACTTTAATCGCACGCTGATGCTGCGCTGGACACACAGTTGATAGCGCTCGAAATGCGCTACAAATTTGATTTAATTTATTTACCATCAGTTGGCGAGTTGGCGCGCGCTATAAATTAGCCAGCTTTAGCTGGCATGCATTATTTATGGCCTAGAAGAAGTTGCATAAACAAAAGACTTAAGCGACAAACTTGGGCCATTAAATGCTGTCAGCTGCTCAATGCACATCAGGGCCGGGCCGAGCCAAGTCGAGCCGGCATCACAGTTGCAAGAGGCCAAAGAGCTACACACACACACACAGAAGGAAAAAACTCAAAATCAAAAAATTTTGTATTTTTTATAGGCGCATAAATTGCCAAAGCAAAAAAAAAAAAAATAACAAAAAAAATAGCTACAACTACAAGATCGAGGAATTTAATGCTGTGGTATTTGCCACATTAACGCTGTCATAAAAAACAATTTCGCGCAATATTTGTGTCATAAATTTGAATTTTACATAAGGCCCACGAAGAACATTTGACATTTCGCACCGACCTCTGCTGCGGCCAGGCTTAAGTTACAAATCTCCAAGAGACTCCTATGAGGCTGGCTGCATGGCCAATAGCTTCATCTCAGTGGCGTCTAGGAAACAGCGTGAGATGCCAGCAATTTGGCTGTAGGCGCAACTGAAACATAATACAAAAGGTGCTAATAAATGCTCAAATAATAACAAATTTTTAGTAAGACTTTAATATTTAGATATGTGAGCTATATAAATAGAATTTAAATGTTTTATTTGTAGATGAAATGTAGAAATAAATGTATATAGTATAGTAGATGTATATAGAATATAATATAGAGATGTATATAGCACAGATGTAGATATATATAGAATATAATGTAGACATGTATATAGTATAGATGTAAATGTATATAGAATAGTAGATCAACCTAGTATTCTTGACTGTTTGGCTGCAGTGAATATGCTTAGAAATCTACATTTGAAAAAGGATGATTCTATTTTTGTGTTAACCAAAACTTAACTATAGATTAACTAAAATATTATAGACCAATCCTGCAGCATACAGATTTATATAAAAGAAATTGAATATTAATACTTAATACTTAACACACTTTTTAATTTTTTATCAGCACAAAAAAATTTTGATATAAAAATTAAAAATAGAATTGCATATTAATTCCATTTCGCATTCCATAGAAGTTCTACTTGTTACAGTCAACGAATTTTCCTTACACTTTCTCTCTCTCTCTCTCTCTCTCTCTCTTTCTGTTGCTGACTCTCTGTCTATTTTAGTCTTTATGGCTCTCTCTATTGTCTGCCTATCTCCTTTTCTCTCTGTCTCTGTTTTTCTCTCCAGGTCTTTCTCTTTCTATATACATATATATATATATAATCTATCTCTGTCTCTTCCTCAATCTATCTGTATCTTTCTTTCTCTATCTATCTATGTCTCTCTCTCTCTCTCTCTCTCTCTCTCATTCTCGCTGTTGCTTACTCTATTTGTCTGTCTTTATTATGCTTCTCTTTCTCTTAGCGTAGATATTGCTCTATATCTCTTTATATCTCAGGCTCTACACATCTCTATACATCTCTCTCTCTCTCTCTCTCTTTCTCTATATTTTCCAAACTTTAATTTTCTCAGCTTCATCTAAAGTTTCTCTTTCAGTTCATGAACTATTAACCTTTGGTCAGTTCGTTGCCTAAGTCATTTGTTTTGTTGTTTTTTTTTTTTGTTTGGCGCAGGAACAACAGCTGGCGCGCCTGGCTAGCTTGGTTTTTCACCTTGCCTCGCCAATGACATTAAAATAAATTTCATAAAATTTCATATACTTATTGTAATTGCAACATTATTAACAAATTGCAGTGCGCAGCAATTGAGACAAGCAGCAGCAGCAGCAGCAGCAACAACAACAAACAGCTAAAGCACAGCGAACAAGTTGTATGGTCAACAAAATTTATTAAAAGCATTTTGGAGTCATTGTTGTTGTTGCTGGCGATTACATATTTTAGCTGTCGCCTGTACAAGTAGCTGCGACTCTTGTTGCTGTTGCTGTTGTTGTTGTTGTCGCTGTTGTTATCTTGAAGCTGCAAAATGATTGATCATAAGCAAGAGAGCCAGCGACGCGACTTAATCGGCAATCAGGTGGAGGGCTGCTGCCTGCTGCCTGCTGCCTTGTCATTGATCAGCAACAACAACAGCAACAAATTATGCCAGTTTTCGCATTGTTGTTGTTGTTTACCTTTAATGATAACATGTATTACATAAAATTTAATGCGTGCTCAATGGTCATTGAGTGATGTCTACATTAAGATAACATTTGATTAACGCTTAATTGATGAAAATTATGCCAAGAGAGGGTCGCCAGCTAATGATAATGATAAGAAATTAACTCAGTTTGAGGCAGGAAGGACAACCGGATCGCAGCTTATGCTACAAGATTTAGGCCAACCACAACCAGCAGCAGCAGCAGCATCCACAGCATCCACAGCATCGCACATTTAATTATAATTATTAATTTGTCATTCAATGAATTTCGACTGTCGACTGTCGCCTGTCGCTGCTCATTTCTCGCTTAATTTTTAACAAATGTGCACATTACTTCTTCTTCTTCTTCTTCTTTTGCCCAACGCCTTGCGGTAGCAGCTGCCTGTCCGCCCGTCCGTCTGTCCGTCTGTCCGCCTGTCTGCTTCTTGAATTATGAGTTACAAATTGCGCGAAACAATAAAACAGAAGGTCGCCAACGTTGACAACAACGCGGCCGTGTGAAGACTCTCGCAGCTCTTCGCTTGTGATTTGTTTTTTCTTTTTTTTTTTCAAAACTTTTGCATTTGTTTTTAGTTTTTTTTTTCTTGTTGTTAGAATTTCCATTACAATTCTTTTGTGGGGGCGTCTATATAAACACATTACGATTGCGTAAGCTTTATGACAAAACAAGCATCAACTCGTAATCATTTTTTTATGTTCTTTTTGCAAAAAATAATAATTTGTTAATTTGCAAGAGAATTAAGTGAGTCGAGCAATTTCAGCTGTTGCTGAGTTCAGTTAGAGCCGATATTATACAATAATTCTTTGAATCGTTTATTAAGTGCAAACACGTTTTTATTTATAACTTTTTAAGCACTTCAAGTGTTTGTCGGCTTATTCCGCCTTTGACTTGCTATTGGAGCGCTTAAGCAAGCTATATAAATTTAATTAAACTAAGAAGCTTGTCCAGAAGTGTTTGCTCGTTAAATTTCATTTCACTTTCTACACAGCTGCAGAATATTTGAGATAAAAATCAATTATTTTTAATGTGAATTTAAACTTGAAATATAAAATGAAAGGTAAAATAAAATATTATGTGCTAAGTAGCTCTATAAAAAGCTGAAATAAAAATCTTAAAGGCAGCAGAAGAAATTTTTGTGATATTAATTAATAAAAATTTGGAATCAATGCAAAAATATTTATTTTAAAGACATTGCCTGAACTTTGCTGAATCTGATCTTCCTCAATGCTGTATAAACCTTTTTGATTTCTAAATAAATTGGTTGAAGTTGATAGTAAAAAAGTTTAAAAAAAAATACAATTTTATTTAAGATATAATACTGAATCCCATAGTCAAGTATATGAAGAATTCAACTATTCAGATTTATCTTTTTAGGCTTTTAGCTAAAAAGGGAAAAGGAATAAAGACTAAAAGCATTTAGTCTTTATTTTAAAAAAATAAATAAATATTTTATATATTTTTCAATGTATTTTAAAGCAATCCTAAAAACCAATGAATTTTTGACTTCCCAACTGATGCTTGGAGTTTATGCTTGCTACAACTCTCAACATTTTTATATATTCGTTATTTAAAATATTTATAAATACCTTCAGAGATCACTAACCAAGAGCATTTTAGCTTCGTTATGGCAGTTATTAATTTGATTTTCAATCAATTATTCTTGTTCATATATTTTGTTATTTTCCTCTATAATTTGTCTTAGCTTTTTCTCTAGCGGCATTTTGTTTTGTAAACGAACCAACTAATTGCCGCTGAATGAAGCCGTTAATGTGCACATTTATATTAATATTAATGTTATTAATATGTCTAGACGTTGTTTATTTTTTATATTTTGATTTTCATAAATGATTTTTTTTTTTAACATTTTAGTCATCAATTTGGTTTTTTTTTCTCTTTTGTCTTTTTTTTTGTATTGTCACGCACCCACAAAGTTTCGAAAATGTTTTCCGTTTGCAATAATTGTTTAGAGATTTTAGCATATAAATAAGCAAATTAATAGCTGTATGTGTGTGTGTGTGTGTGTGTGTGTGTGTAGGTGTTGCCAGTGTTCAAATGACTTAGGCGACAAACTTGCCACTTGAGCAGCTGCAATTGAAACGTTTCAAAATGCTGCTGGCAAAGATTGCAGCATGAAACTGCAAATTTCTGGGTTAACATTAACACCACATGGCAAATTGTAAGAAGAAGAGCTACAAACTAACTAAAAAAGCAGAAGAAGTAGAAAAACAATTGACAGGCAGCATTGGCCACTTTAATGAACGGTTAGCAAGCCGAAGTGGTTGGCAGCAGTTGCCACTCGCTTGTTGCTGGTAATTTAATGCGCCGCCTCACGGACTGCCAAGCACGAAACACAGACACAGACACAGCTCCGACTGCGCTCACTCTTCACCAGCTTCACAACTAATAAACATATCTTCCCTCTCTCTCTCTCTCTCTCTCTCTCCCTCTCTCTTTCTCTCTTGTGCAGTCCAATCGTTGTTATGCTCCAGAGGTTTGCTGCCGCATGCCCTCGACTACGCTGACCGACGAGGGTTACATCTTCAATCTGCCCGAGAAGACCTTCCCGCTGCCCACCAATCCCACCGTGCCAGCCGTGCGCACCACCCAGCCAACTTACCGTCCACAGCCAACGACTACGCCCGCACCACGCCCCACAATCGAGTATCTGCCACCTGTGACCACACGTCGTCCTGCTATTGATTATTTGCCACCACAAACCACTCGTCGTCCCATCTATCAGCCACAGCCCACACAGCCGCGCGCCACTCAGCCACCACGGCCACAACCCACACAGCCGCCCTACCGCCCACAGCCTACACAGCCGCCCTACCGCCCACAGCCTACACAGCCCGCACCCACCTCGCCCACTTATCGTCCACAGCCGACGACACGTCGCCCCACCAATGAGTATTTGCCACCCGTGAGCGTCAATGAGATTCCACATCGCGAACCACGCCCCACTCAGCCACCCACACGCTACGAGCCCGACCGTGTGCCACAGCCATCGAATGAGAAGCCCGTGTACCGCGGCGAGGATCAACTCTCGCCCCAGATCTTCCCCACGCCCAATGCTGTCGATCTGCCCAAGCATTATGCCAAGTGCGCCTCCGCCCTCGTCTGCTCCCCGGAGAACTACTGCAATGCGATTGGCGTGCTGAGCGACACCCCGCTGCAGCTGAGCCCCATGGAGGCTGCATTCCGTGTGCCACTCACCGACTGTCTGATACCCGAGAGTGGAGCGCCCGGCAAGTGCTGTCGCGACCCCAACTATGTGGATCCCTGGCCCGTCAATCTTGCTGGAGTCTGCGCCACGCGCAACAAGCGGTAAGCAGAGCAGCCAAAAGCCAATTCAAATTGTTGCCTAATATCCTCTCTCTGTCTCTCTCTCTCTCTGTGTCTTGATAGCACCAAGCCTACAGGTGTAAAGGATATTGATGCCAACTTCGCTGAGATTCCATGGCAAGCCATGATTCTGCGTGAGTCGAGCAAGTCGCTGCTCTGCGGCGGTGCCATCATTGGAGACGAATTCGTTCTCACCTCGGCCAGCTGTGTGGATGGGTAAGTCTCGGCTAAGCTAAGCTTAATCTAAGATAAGAAGTGACATTTTTTGGCATATTGCTGCTGCAGCGTGCCCGTGAACGATGTGCGCATCAAGGCCGGCGAATGGGAGCTGGGCAGCACCAACGAGCCACTGCCATTCCAGCTGGTGAGCGTCAAGAGCATCGATGTGCATCCCTCATACAATCCAGCGACCAGAACCAATGACATGGCCATCATACGTCTGGAGAAGCGTTTCGAGTTCGCCTCTCACATTCAGCCCATCTGCATCAGCGACAAGGATCCTGAAGCGAACGAGCAGTGCGTAACCACCGGCTGGGGCAAGCAGGCGTTGTCAAGTAAGCCACGAGCTAGAAACACATCAAATACATATAAAGAGTGATTGTTGCTAATCTGTGTGAAACACGCTTTCAGTTCATGAGGAAGGCGCCATTATGCACGTGACAGAGACATCAAAGCTGGAGCGCAGCTCTTGCGGTGCTGATGCTACCAGCGTCTGCAGTGCCACCAAGTTCGATGCGTGCGAATTTGATGTGGGCAGCGCGCTCGCCTGCGGCACCGGCTCCAATGTCGTCCTCAAGGGCGTCTACAGCGGCGAGACCAACTGCGGCGAGAACCAATCTGTGAGCTTCTCCAAGCCAGACGTCAAATGGATTAACCAGGCATTCGCTGATCGCAGCAAGCCATTGCTGCTCAAGCGCTTCTAAAGCGCATCCAGTGCCTGCAGAGCTGCC
The DNA here is from genome assembly GCA_035045365.1 of Drosophila leonis. Classification (NCBI taxonomy): domain Eukaryota; kingdom Metazoa; phylum Arthropoda; class Insecta; order Diptera; family Drosophilidae; genus Drosophila; species Drosophila leonis. The sequence continues at coordinate 14,169,045 of JAWNPC010000110.1, read as the reverse complement.
TTTGTTAGCCAACACACAGATGATGAAGAAGACCACGACGACGAAGTTGAAGAAAACAGAAAGAGATGATCATTGATGATGCTGAGAAGTCAGCATCAGGCGACAGTTGAACAACTGTTGCTCACGTTTTTAATTAGTTGAACTATTTTTAATGTAGCCAACTTTGCGTTGCTGTTAAACTCTTTCAAGCGCCACTTCGATTAGCAGCAGCAACACCACCAACACCACCAACAGCACCAACCACCAACCACCTTCACATCTTCCCCCTACATTCATGTCAGACACCCGCTTTCTAATTTATTCGAAAACCAGAATTCTGTTTATGTTTTTATTTAGATATTTCGTTTAACTGCCACAGGGTATCTATTTGTTTAAATCTTTATCTCCCTCCCCCTCCATCTCTCTCTTTCTATTTTAGTTCAAATAAGCGATGAGAAAATTCTTTCTAACTGTTTTGTATTTTAAATGGTATAGAGTCCAGCAAGTTGTAAAATATTTAATTATAAGCCTAGGTTCTACGGACAAGCTCGATGAATTGCCAATACGAAAAAAAAGCAAAACAAAACAAAACAAAAATAAATACGGACGAACGAAACCCAAAAAAAAAACACAGCAAAATCATTATCAAACAGGAACAACATTGAAGAAGAACTCCTTTAACAGCAATTGAGATTAAACAAAAAATATATATATTAAAATATTTTTTTTTCTATTATTCTTCCACAATTTTAAGCTTAAGCTTTCCATTCTTTTAGCCGTGCACTTTTTTCACAATATGAGAGCACCAATGCCGAGATTTACCGTTATTTAAAGCTTTTCCTATATCGTAAAATCGTATAAAATATGTATGTATGTAATATGTTAAACATGTTGTATAAAGTGTCTATGCATCTAAATTTAGCTTCTTATTTAATTTTTAAATAAAGAGAAATTATTTAGATATATAAATATCGTGCGTAAATGCATTTTCTATTGTTGGCTCATCAAATCAAATCACATTACATTTTGTAAATATATATAGTATATACACATATATGTATTAGTTTCTAGCTTGATCATAGTTCATGGTATACCAGAGCACAGATGCCTCCATGGCTTCTTTGAAGTCAGTGAACTTAAAGTCCGGCAAGAGACTGCGTAGCTTTGCATTGGATGCGGTCTTCTTGTATTGTCCATCTGCTTTGCTCGTATCACAGATCAGTTTGCCCTGTAAATATATATATATGAGTATAATAATTATTAATATATAAGTTGCCCTTTCTTTACCTTAAAGTTAAATGCCTTGGCTATAGCTTCGGCTACTTCATAGATTGTCACTTCCGCCGATTCATCGACGCTCAGCACTATGGGCTCAACGCTGTCGTAGTGCCGCAGCACCCAGATCATTAGCTTGGCTAAGTCCAGGGAGTAGATAAACTGACGCAAAGGTTTGCCACTGCCATAAACAGTAAAGACTTTCTCACTCTCCGGTATTTCGGGCTGCTCTGTGCGTACCTTGTGCATGCGATTGATCATGCCCGGTATGACATGGCTTACATCTGGTTTGTAGTTGTCGTGTGGTCCGAATATGTTGCAAGGTATCACGGAGGTATACAAATGGCCGTACTTATCATGATAAGCGTGATTCTGTATATCTATCAGACGCTTGGCATAGGAGTAGCCATAGTTGGACACATGCGGCGGTCCATTGTGCACCATTGTCTCGTCAATGGGGTAAGTTGTCTTGTCCGGAAATATACAGGTGGACAGGCAGGAGACAACCTTTGTGCAGCCCAGCTCGTGTGCTGTTTGTAACACATGATCATTGATCAGCAAATTGTTGCGCTGCAATGGGAAACCTAATTAAAAACTTTTGCAAAACATCTGTGAAATCACCTTACCAAAAAATCTAGATTGTTGTTCATATTATGAAACAGTCCACCAACCATGGCAGCCAAGTGTATTACATGCGTTGGTTTCACTTTCTCAAAGAGTGCCTGCGTGGCAACCAGATTCCTGAATTGTTTATAAATATGAAACCAAGTCATCTGATATAAACAAATGCAACTTACGTTAAATCTGCATCTTTGGAGCCGGCGAAGAACCATTCCTCATCGTTTGGCTGCTCATTTTTGATAATATCTTGCAGGGCTTTGCCTACAAGTCCTGTACCTCCCGTTACCAGCACCTTTTTCATAATTCTTATTTGTTTTATGTTCAATCTACTTTTATCAACAACCAATTCAACCACCTGATAGACTCAATAGTGATGGTCCACGGCGAATACTTACATTTATCGGTTTGCTTGTCAATGCTATCGAGTGATGAGAAAATACTAAAAATTATACCGGCAGCAATCGATATTTTCGATAGTTATCTTATCATCAGCCGGGCTGCAGACAATATTTACGCGCGCCAAGGATTTTAGTGCCGCTGTCCAGCACTACTCAGCAGCTGATGTCTTATCGATATCATATTCAATGATAATGAATTATATGAAGCTGCAGCACTGAAAGTTTGTTTATAATTATATGTATTAATTAATTGACTACAAGGAAATGTGCTCAAAATGGTTATTTGTGGAACAGTATTAGTGCGCAACAATTACGAAGATTTCTTTCTAAGCTGTGCGCATTGCAAAAGTGACTGCGATGTCGAAGTGAGCCTCGAAAGATGGCAAGAATTTGTCTATCATATACGAAATGTACACAAAGAGGAACAAGATGAAGACAAAGGGTCCTGGGACAGCTCCCAGGAGCTCAAGGCAGAACCAATGCATACTGATAGTGAAGATGAAGTTGATAATAAAGATTGCTTAGCAGAAGCAGCTTTCGTGGATTTGCCCAATGCATCGAGCGACAGAGAAGACGACGACGACAGCGAATATGATTTCGAAGAAGAGGTGAAAAAATTAGATTGGAATAATTTATATTTATAAAAACTTTGCAATTCTTTGCCTTAGATGGGAGACGATTGTCAGACAGATGCTGATGCCGATGCCCCCAAACCCGAAGAAGACTACAGCAAAAAGAGTTTTACGCCTATAGTCAAAGTAAATACTTTTATTAATTATCTTAAGAAAAACTCGACAATTTAAAGAAGTTGTATTGTACATATACACATTTAGTTCAATCCGACATTCTATCGCCGCAATCCACGAATTACACAATTCATTGAACTCTACAAGGCGCAGTCCTGCCTCTGGGATCCCAAAAACGCATCGTTCAAGGATAAGGGAAAGCGTTCAGCTGCCTACGCCACACTAATTGAACAGCTAAAAACAAATATCAACGTGCATTTAACTAATTACAAACTGAAGAAGTGTATAGCCAGTCTGCACAGCCAGTACGCGACAATAAGTCGTCAAAAGCGTACCAAGAAATTAACGAAATTACCTTTGTATTATCACGAAATGTATAGCTTTCTAGGGAAGCGCTGTGCTGTGGAGGAGTTGGAAAGTGACGACGAAAGCGGCGACAATAAAATTAAGGTAAATCAAACTGCTGAGCGAAATTTCTATTCAAATATCTAATTGAAAACTCTTTACAGTTGGTGTTTACCGAAACAAATCCGCTGACAACGCAGTTTATAGCGCTCTATTCCAAGTTTCCACAGTTGTACGATCCGACGCACAAGGACTTTGCCAACTTAAGTGAACGCAAATCAGCGTACATATCCATGACTGACCTGCTGGCCATCGAGATACCCTTGGGCATGGTTACCCACTATGATGTCTACGACAGTGTGCTGCATTTGCGGCAATGGTATTCCCGTCGAATCAAAGGACTGACGGAGACACAGACAGTCGGCCTGCTGAAGGCTGAGAAACGATATATTGAGGCATGCAAGAGCTTCTTGAGAACGAAAACATTCCGTCAACAAATACCTTGTGAGGTGTGTCAGACCAGCTTCAGTACGGATCACGCTCTGCAGGCGCATCAGTATCGAGCACATAAAATCGGCGAAGGTGGCTGGTTCAAGTGCACCTTCTGTGAGAATCATTTCGAGCGCCGTTGCCACCTGCAGCAGCACAATCAACGTGTGCACATGGGTAAGACGTTTAGCTGCAGTGTGTGCGAGCGCAGCTTTGCCTTTGCCAGCCAATTGAGCAGCCATATGCGTACGCACGACGAGACGCATATAGCTAAGCCGTTTGTCTGTGAGTTTTGTGGCAAATCGTTTAAGCAAAAGATTCAAATGAGCAACCATGTGACGGCTGTGCATACCAAAATACGGGCATTTAAGTGCAGCATGTGCCCCAAGGACTTTCTGACCAAACGCGATCTCAAGGATCATATAAAGGCGCATCTAAATATACGCGATAAAGTGTGTGAAATATGCCAGAAAGCATTCACGAATGCAAATGCTTTGGTCAAGCATCGTCACATCCACAAGGAGAAGACATTGCAGTGCAGTCTATGCAATACGAAATTTTCAGAGCGTGTTAGCTTGGGCGTGCATATGAAACGTACCCATAAAATCATACGAAATAGTTCAAAAGTGGCGGAAACAATGGAAACCGCATTGTACTCAAACACATTCCCACAAACAGAAGATATTTCAAATAAATAAAGACATTTACAAAATTTACTCTCATCGACAAAATTCCCTTCAACAAAATTTCCGTTTTAAACATTAGGACATTTTACAACACTGCAAGCTGGTAATCGCTAATGCAAACAGCTGTTTTTGTTTTGATTGAACACTGCGGCGTGTGTTAGCTATCTGCAAACGGTTACGTGCATTGGTTATTTTATTTGACTATGAGAGGTCTTTTAGTTAAACTTTGCAGACAGTACGAAGCAGCCGCTCTGCACAGGCTGCACAGTGCATTAACCACAACTTTCAATGGCCGCAGCTCTAGCAGAATATGCATTAAGTCACGTTCGTTTGCTACCAGTATTCAAGACAAGCCGAAAGTGGACCCCAATCAAAGGGAACGACCGCACTGCAATGTGGGCACCATTGGGCATGTGGATCATGGCAAGACAACACTTACGGCGGCTATAACCAAAATTCAAGCGAAAAAGGGTTTGGCTGATTATATGTCGTATGACCAAATCGATCGGGCGCCCGAGGAGAAGGCCCGCGGCATAACCATCAATGCTTGTCACATTGGCTATGCGACCACAGATCGCACCTACGCACACACCGACTGCCCGGGCCATGCGGATTACATAAAGGTGTAACTTGACTACTCTACTGTTTGCTATTATTGCTTTCTAACTGAATGTCTTACAGAACATGATTTCCGGTGCATCGCAAATGGATGGAGCCATATTAGTAGTAGCCGCTACCGATGGACAAATGCCACAAACTCGAGAACATTTGCTGCTGGCAAAGCAAGTAGGCATTGAGCGTATTGTGGTGTTCATCAACAAGGCGGATCTGGTTGACCAGGAGGTGCTGGAATTGGTCGAGATTGAAATGCGTGAAATGCTGTCGGACTTTGGCTTCGATGGCGTCAACAGTCCAGTGATATGTGGCTCGGCACTGCTAGCGTTGCGCGATGATCCCTCACCGTTTGGTGTGCCCGCCATCGAGCAGCTGCTAACCCACTGTGACACGTATATACCAACACCCACGCGCGATGTCCAGTCACCCTTTATTTTACCCATTGATAATGCATTTACGGTGCCGGGACGCGGAACAGTGGTCGTGGGTACTATTAAGCGCGGCACCATAGCCCGCAATGCAGATGCCGATCTGCTCGGTTTTAGCCAAAATTTGAAGACCACCGTCAGTGATATACAGATATTCCGCAAGAGTGTGCCTCAGGCATTGGCCGGCGAAAATGTGGGCGCCCTTCTGCGGGGCATTAAAATTTCATCTGTGGAACGCGGCATGCAGCTCTGTGCAACGGGCTCTGAGGATATATCCAATCACTTCGAGGGCTCTATGTACTTGCTCTCGCGTGCCGAGGGTGGACGCAACAAGCCCATGATATCCAAGTACATACAGCCGCTGTTCAGTATGACATGGAATCAGCCAGCTCGTATTGATATAAGTGAGTTGCTAAGTTGTTGATAAAATGCCATTACTAACCTGAACACCTTGCAGTTCCACAAGAGTCGATGCTGATGCCCGGCGAACATGGCCAGGTGCGTGTCACACTGCTGCGCAAGATGGTCATGACACCCGGTCAGGCTTTCACCATACGCGAGAATGGAGCCACTGTGGCAACGGGCATGATAACTAACCGACTACCCTCCCTCGACCTGCCCAAGAACAAACTCTCCAAGGCACCCGTTATTTGCTAAATAGCTTTTATTGACGCATACACGTGTAAATCGCCTTTGTACAAATTCTTCAGTATAATTTCATTGTACATGTGTATGTATATATATATATAGAAATATTTATATATAACATGAAATAAAGGATTTATCATATAATAATTCAAGCAAATGCCAACAGTTAATAATTTTTCCTTTTTTTTCAGTTGGATTCAGCCTAGTTCCATTTAGGGCACACGCTAACACACGTAAGTTACAAATCCAAAACAAACAAAAAATATATGAGAATACATAAATCGAATACAGCATCGTTACAAATATAGCGCTCTACATGTGTGTATATATGTATGTATATATATATATAGATTCTTATTATCTTAACACTTAGAAGTCTGTATTGCAATCGATTAAGGCAACAAATCGGCCGTTGTATACATACAAATTCTATAACATTTCTATGATCATTAAGTACATTTGCTATACATCAATACATAGATGTATATATAAATATATATCTTTCAGATGTATAATGTAAGGTACAAGGTTATTTAATTATTGCAACTTAGGAATGATATTTTCTTTTTAATGGAGTTGAACTCCAACCACATGATGTACATACATTTAATTTTCTTATAATTGCATTGGTTGAGAACCCTTGCTTAACATGATTCAAATGTCTGCATAAATAAGCTTACAAAGTTGGCAAAAAGTGGTCTGGGTGGTATGAAGGGAAAATAATAGAATAGAATGTAAAAGGATATCGATTGGACTTTAGACTAAACAGGAACTACAAATTATGCACTTAGCATGCTGACTACACTTAACTACGACTCATATAATAATATAATACAAAACAAGTTGAATTCACGTCAAAATGGCAAACGAACAATAAATGTTTCACACGGACTCCCGTATAAAATTTATATTTTCGTGAGGAATTCATCGAGATTTAAATGTGGTGGCAACTCGATCTCCTCCAATTTGATGTCGCTGTACTTGAACATCACCTTAAAGGGATGTATGAAGTTTTGGTCCATTGTAAACTCATCGCTCTTAGACTGCAAGACGAAATCACATTATATATTATATGAGCAACCAAAAATTACTCTGTTTGTTACCATTTTGCGTGCATTCAATTTCTGTGTCAGCTTATCCAGAAAAACGTTTGTTATTTCGCTTTCATAATCATCCAGCTTGTAGGACTTCATGACCTTGAGCACCTGGGCGGTATTCAGCGATGTACACAGATCGCAAATAGTTTGCACATCCTCCTCGCTCTTGCGCGACTGCAGCAACTGAGAGACCTGATTCAATGGGGCTAATGGAGAGAGTACCTCATTCGACTGCAGATAGAAAAAGAAAGCAGATAAAAGTAGATGATGATATAGTGCTACCAATAGCTACTCACCATCTTCTTGTCGCGCACCCAATCCTCAATGCAGCCCAGATTATATCGTATTATCATGCCAGTCTCCCACATGCAAATGTCGCCGCGCAGCATCAAGCAATTAAGCGCAACGGCACAGACGAAGTACAGCAGTTGGCTGAAGATCTGCTCAGCATAGATGTTGTCCAGTCCGAAGTGCTGGAATTGCTTGTAGAAGTGCTCGAGTTGGCCGATCAGCTGCTTCCAAGCAGGCACATTTCCATGATCCGGCGATGAAGCATCCGCACTGCGATTGCGCATTCCATGCGGATGCCGAGTGCGTTGAATCTCATCGTTGTTCAATATGGCCGGAACAATTTTGGGATCTAGCAAGCCCTGTATCTGCATGACAAGTGCTTGATATAGATTCACAATCAGGTCGAGTATAACGCGGCGATATTCGAAGAGGTTGAAGTTCTTCAATTGCTGCTGGTTCTGCTTCTCCGTATTAAACTTAACGTATTCCTCAACATCGCCGTATTGCTTTAACAGATTCAGGAGTCTGTAAATGGATAGTTAGATAACCTTATGAGATTTCTGTTGGCCAATAAAAGGGCAAAGATCTTACGTTATGGAGTTGACCAGCCAAATCACGCGATTCTCTATGGGATGTGGAGTTCTATGCATTTTCTTAATTTGCATCACAAATTTACTCAATAGCTCGCGCACATCGTCATCGGCGTTGGTCAGGTCGGTATAGCTGCAAATGGATAAGGATCAGTGGATCGAGTACATATAAGTTCGAATTTCCAATTGTTTACCGAATACACATAAAAATCAGATATGCAGGGAAACCTGGCAGTAGGCCAACCACAGTCCGAGGCGTTAGGCTGCTCAGCAGACGCTGCAATATCTTGTCCAGATCGCTGTTGTGGAACTTCATCAGGCCGAGCGGATTTTGAGACTTCTGTTTGGTGACAGTAGCGCCAACATCGTTGCTATTATTGTTATTCGCCGCTGCCTTGTTGCGACTCATTTCCTCCTCGAGCTGATTCTCCAGCTTGCCGCCATCCTGCCTGTAGGCCTTCAGCTTGGCATTGGCCAGCTTCAGCTCATCCTGCACCAGCAGATACTGTGTTATGGCTTTCTTCAGCTCCAGACGCAGATACCGATCGTTCTGCTTCAGCGTGTCCACATTATCCTGATCGCATTCGTCTATGCTCTTGAAGAGCACCTCCTGCATTTCATCCTTTTCGTTGTTCAAGCGCTCAATGGCCTGAGTCATTTCTATTAATTTGCTGTTGTGTTCCTCGGTAATGGCTTTTAGCTCCGATTCCAATTGCCTGTTCACCAGCTTTTGTGAATGGAATGCCTCCATGAGCTCATGCACATTGCTGGCATCGTTGCCGCGCAGCTGCAAGCTCTCCGGCTCGATGGAGCGCAACGATTGACTTTGCTGCAGCAGTACGGCCTTTAATTGGATGCATTCCTCTCGCCGCCTACGCACTTCCTCTTGGAGGGCAGCATGCTGAGCTATAAACGCATATGGAAAGAGATGGGAAAGAGAGGGTAGGGGAATGGGATTGAATTGAATATAGCAACTGCAACGAAGGCGCATTTTCGAATGTTACCATTCAGCTCGTTGATCTCAACACCGTGTTTAATGCTCGTTCGCAGCTGATCGTAGTCGCTGCGTAGCTTCTCGTTCTCTACCTCAAGCTCGGACACGCTATGATGGCAAGTGTGTGGCAACAATATACATAATATACATAATTTGTAATTAGACTAAAGCTAACTAGATAGGCGTATGTGTGTGTGTGTGTGTTTGTGTTTGTATATGCTCTACAAAAATTACCGGAATGAATCCTCAGTGGTCTTATTGCGGCTAGCCAGCTTCACATACTGCTCCTGCAAGCTCCTGTGCTTCTGCTTCTCCTCCTCAAGTATCGAGCGCAGCTTGACCACAATGCTGGTATTGTCCAAGAATGAGTCTGTAAGCAATAGCACAACAATTATTATCGTTGTCTTGAGAACAGGTCTGGCTGTCTGCTATACCGTTCTTATTCCTCAAATCTGGGTATCTATTTATGTCGAGCGTATTTTTGGCTGAGCCATAGCCCACGTCGTCCTCGTTCTGGCTGGATGCATTGCTGGCGGTGCGTGTGTGGTGCATGTTGAAGGCGGCGATGCCATTGTGTTGTTGCTGAAATTGACTGAGCTCCTCCTTCAGCTGATAGTTCTCGTTCTCAATCACCTCCTTGTCCTTGATGGCACGCTGATAGGCTTCGTTCAGCTCCTTGTTGTCTATCTCGGTTAGCATGCGCTCCTCGTGCTCGCGCTGACTGCCCTCTGCACTCTTCGCCATTTCGATCATGGAGTCCACCTGCTTGCGCAGCTCACTGTTTTCAATGCACCAGATCTGCTTCTGTTGGCTCCACTCCTCCTGCGAATGGCCATTCTCCTCCAGCAATTGCATTTTCTCGTCGCGCTCCGATTCCAGCTGCTTGTTTAGCGCCTCGATCAGCTTATCCTTATCCAGGCAGGCTGCCTTAACATTCTTGAACTCATGCTCCAAGTTCTTTTTCATCTCCAGCTTCATTCTGTAAAGATCAGGAATTTAGAGCAAATGCAAATGGAAAGTTGATTCATATACAAACTTTAGGACGCTTATCTCGCTGGTCTTGTGCTTGAGAGCGCTGTTGTCCCGATTGAGTTCGTCGATGCGCTGCTGCATGGATATGATCTTGTTCTCCAATCCCATGTACTTGTTCTCCATGTGCGAAATGGTCTTTGCCTCCGCCTTCATGCGCTTGAACTTGCGCCGTGCCAGGAAACGTCTTACAGCAGACTGGCAAATGATGATGCTACGCCGGCGTTTCTGATAGGCGCGCCGTGCCAACACGCCACGCACAAAGCGCTGAATCTGCACAGCTCGGAAGTAGTCCCGCATGGCATAGAATCGATGGCGTGCCAGCATGCCTCTTGCATACTGCTGTATGCCGGCAACGGAGTGGCACAGGCGCAAGTAGCGACGACGGCATAGCCAGCCACGTGCGTACTTGGATAATATGAGAGCAGCGCGCGCCTCTCTCAGTTTCTGGGCACGCATTCTGGCCATATAGCCACGTGCATGGCGCTGTATACCGAAGATGATGGTTTGCAGCTTGACATAGCGACGTCGCTTAATAAACCGTCGCACCACCGACTGCACCGTAGTGATGTATTTCTTGCGCAGATTGGCGCGCACCTGCTCCAAATAGGCCACCTGCCCGGCCCGGAAGAAGATCTGTGTGTTGCCAAAGCGATATTTGTCCTCGTCCTGTATCCATTTGAGCACAATATTACGGCACGATTGCTTCATATCATTCTTATCGATTTGACTGCGATGCGCCAGCAGCTGATAGCGCATATAGAAATCGGGATAAAGCCAGCGAGACGGGAATCCAGCAGCCGAAATGCGAACAGTTTCCAAAACGCCACAGGCGCGCAACTGCTGAATAATCTTGGCCGTCTCCCACTTAAAGGCGATCTTGTCATCGTTGGGCTGCCAGATTACAAAAGGTGTTAGAGACCAAAGATATATAAGACATTTACATACCTTAATGCAGCGCACGTAATGCGGCGTTGTGGCATGCAGCGTTGAGATGAGCGAGGCCAGACTCTCCTGGAACTGTGAGCCAACAGTTTTCTTATGCTGCTTGGATGGCACCACCTGGACAAAGAAATTGACATTAAAGACAATACGTCATGTGGTATAAGAGAGACATATATATATAGTAAAAGTTGTTCATAAGACAGATAACTAACTCTTCGACGCAGCTCGTTGAGTTGCTGTTGACCCAGTTGTGGCGATACGGTGGACAGTGGACAGTGGACATTGTACAGTGAACAGTGAACAGTGGTTGATGGACAACAAGCGTATGGAAATACATGTGAGCAATACAATTATTATACAATGAGCATAAGTAGGCATCCCAAACTTGGTTGATTTAGTGGCTGAGTCACGCACCTGCTTTCGGTTAGCACTGATTACAACGCGTCCACCTAAGGTGGTGGTAACCTTATTGGCATCCGTGCCGAGTGTGTCCACCTCTTCAAGTATCATCACTTGTTTGCACAGCAGCATGTTGGACTGTGCCAGCACATTCGTTAGCTCCTTGGACACCGTATCGCGATTCTTCTCCAGAAATCCATTCACATCGTACTCAACCGTATCCGAAAAGTGTTTAATGAAGAAACCTAAAGTATAGGAGACAGAGAGATATGTATTCTGAAGCTAGAGCTTGTGCTGCTGCAGTGCTCACTTGTGGTGCCAAAGCGTGGTTTCTCAAAATGCGGAAACTTGTTGCATTTCTCCACCAGTTTAACCGCCCAGCTCTCATCCGAGCCTTTGGGCATCTGCAAGGCAACAATTATTATAAAAGATTTATAAGCAAATTAAAGAACTATTTACTCTACACTCCTCATCGAGCAGATCGAGCACACCCAGGCGAGTTTCAATGAGATCAATGCATGGCTGATTGTCATAGAAATCGATCATGGTCCAGGTAATACCCTCTTTAAGGTACTCCTCCTGTTCGAGCTTAAAGACATGCTGGTTGAATTGCTGCTGGAGCTTTTCGTTCGCATAGTTTATGCAAAACTGTTCAAACGAGTTCACTTCGAACGTTTCGAAGCCGTAGATATCGAGGACGCCAATGAAGCTGCACTGTTTGCTACCGTTATGCAAGCTCTTATTCAGCACATTGACTATATACTGGAATAGCTTCGCGTATATGTGCTTGGCCAGCGCATCTCGCGCCGCCATGGCCATCTCTTTGTTATTCGGTATCAGCACATATTCATTAACCGACTCTATCTTACGCATCAATAGCCAGCGACGCAAATCCTCAGCATTTATCTTTAATAGATCGCCAGTTACTTGCAAATGCAGATCGTTTTGCTGTAATTGTTGAGTTGAAGAGATGATTAACAATGGAATGGAGAAATAGAAATAGAAATAGAAATGGCATGACTTGAGTGCTGGCTGCTGCAACTTACAAATATATCACACGAATCGCTGTCCTCCTCATCGCTGCCTTCCTTGTACTTCTTGGACACCTCAATGTTGCCCAAATGCAGGATGCCAGCTAAAATCTTGACGATATCGGCAATTTGTTGTATGGAGAAACCAAGGACAGTCATTGCCTGGACGGTATCGTTGAACTGATCCGCATCCGAGATGCGTTCAATGTCGGGCGAGCCGCCCATGTTCAAGAACTGATAATTATCCTGATGCTCTGCAGGATTAGAAACCATATTAGATTACTATTAAGCATCATTATATAATCCCAGCTTACCCAGCACCAGTTCTGGATATTTGGCACGCGCCGCACATAGCTGATAGAAAATATGATAATTGCGCTCGCCCTGCGCCTGATACACCACGCGCGACTTCTCCAGCAGATAGGTGTGCATGGTGGCACCCTGGAGATACATGACGCCCATCTGATTGGTGAACAGCAATTTGGTGAACTTGCCGAAGCGGGAGCTGTTGTCATTGCGTGTGGTCTTGGCATTGCCAAAGGCCTCCATGATCGGTGAAGATGCCAGCACCTTGCGCTCGACCTGTGTCTCCGACTCGGAGCCGCCAACGGCAGCGAAATAACGCATCGCATACTTGGCGGACACCGTCTTGCCCGCGCCCGATTCGCCGCTCACAATTATGCTCAGATTACAATTCTCACGCTCCAGCTTGGTGTACGCCTCCTCCGCCAGCGCAAAGATGTGCGGCTCTAGGTCACCCATGGCATGGCCGCGATAGGCACGTATAATATTCGGCCCATATAGCGGGAGATCCGCGTACGGATTGATGGCAACCAATATAATGCCGCAATAGGTATAAATTATCTGACGTTCACAGAAGCGTACACGTAAATTGTATAGCACACCGGGCTCATGCAGGTACGATAGGGTGGTCAAGTCGTTTTGCCCCACCAGAATGGCTGGATTACGCAGTGGAGGTAAATTGCTGCCATCCGGTTTTAGTTTAATCTCGCTCAAAGCGCCCGATTCGGTTTGAATTTTCAATATGATGTCACCTTTGTGATAGCTCTCCTCCAATGAGGCGCTCTCCCACACCTGTTCCGCATGGGGTATCCAAATTTTGGAACCCTAAAAAGCATAGAGAGAGAGAGAGAGAGAGAGAGAGAGAGAGAGAGAGAGTTTGGTGAGGCATAAATCAAAACATTGAACATGACCTGGGACAAGTTGGCAACGTTTGCTCAGCCTAAAACCAGGGCCTTAATGCTGCCTTCGCTGTTATGACTCCCCCACTTGACACACACACACATACACACGCACACTCATGCCCACATACCCAGTCAATTGTGATTGAAGCTAATGCACACCACAAGCATGACACGCTTATCAGCACGAAAGTTTTTTTTTCTTCTTTTTTTGTGTTTTTGATAAGCAAGTGATTCATTTCTAAACATATTTTCGACTCCGAAAATGCAACATGACATCAATTAGGGCTGACCTGGCAGAAACTTGCAAGAATTAAAGAAGAAATGCAAAAACGAAATGAAATTGGCGCACACACACACACACACACATACAGACAAACATACACTCACACACACACATGCAGCACACGTTGTTATTGTTATTATGTATGCGTTTTTATAAGCCTCCCATTCTTAACACTATGAGGCTAGCTGCCGACGACGACGACGACGACGACAGCGCGCAATTGCCAACAATGCACTTGTGGGGCATCAATATCATGTGTAAATGTGTACCTTTGCGTATAGCATCTCCTCGCTTGACATGATTGCAGCAGCAGCAGCAGCAGCGGCAGCAGCAGCAGCACCAGTGTCGCGTTGTCCAAGTGCCTAAGTACAGCTTCGCCGGGCACTCAATACTCCACTTCGACGTACCGCCTTACTTCCACGGTGAACAAGGCAATTGAAATGTGCATAAAACCCGTTATTACTGTCTTCTCAATTCCAATTTGGGTTAAGCAAATTTTGTAAATTTACTTTTTTTTTCCTTTACTGTCTATTAATTTCCTGTTTTTTTTTTTTTATTTTTTTTTGTTTTTCTTTTCTTATTAATTTCACTTGCAAAGTTATTGAGACATTTTCTAAGAAATCAAAAAATATATCTGGTTAATTTTTTAGTAGAGGCCGGATTTTTTGAAAAAAATTTTGCTACATTGGTAATTTAGAAGACACTGCTAACAATAAACACTGCTCGCCCTGGTCCCGTCTCTAAACTAAGGCTGACTGACGTAGAATATTGTGTTGCCAAAAAGGGCAGGGTTGCCACATGGCCCCACTGTTCTGGCCAAGTTAACAATGTTACAAACGATTGGCATGTGTTATGGGCTGACTGCTGACATATTTGAAATGTGCCTACGAAAATGTTATAGCCAATTTCCTTACCATTTTCATCTCGATTTTTCGAATTGGAATTTTCGCGGCAAGTGCTATGTATACGTTATACAGCACTACCCACTACCCTGTTGACATTTACTAACACTGCGCACACGCGTCGCAGCTGCAACTGTCAACATTTCCCGCGCAAAGCCAAAGACATCGCGTTCCTCAATAAACAAGATCGAGAAGTGCGGCTATTTGTTGTGGAATACGTGGAAAACTTGGAAGCGATAAAGAAAAGTCAAGTTAAGTTAAAAATGTCAAGTCCAGCTCAATCGCCCAGTGCCAGATCTGGCACACCAAAGCAAGGAGCGCGCACGCCCACACGAGGTGAGTTTTGGGTGCAGATTTGAAATTGCATATATTAACTATATATGTATGTATAGGCATTGCTGCCCAGGATGTGGATACACCCATGCGAATGGGCCCTGGCCGTGTGCCCGGCAGAGCATCGGACAACATTAGCCTGCCGCCCACGTCGCCGGCTAATATTAGTCTGCCCGCTACGAGTCCGGCCCGAGGCTTGGGCGGCATGAGCGAGATCGACCTGAGTTCGCCGCTGAACTATGGTACGCCCAGCTCCATGGGCTCCATACGTACGCCACGCTCCGGCATACGTGGCACGCCACTGCGTGCACGCCCAGACATACGCACGGACAAGCGCATACGTCAAGTGGCCATTGGCGGCACATCGGGTGTAAGAATCTTTGTGCTCTTCAAGTTTACTAAAAGAATATATTATAAATAATACATTTTCCAGCTGGAACCCATAGCCGAAAAGGGTTCAGAGACCACCGATCCTGTGTCAGAGTCCTCGGCAGCTCCTCAGCTGGTTGTCTGGGGCACCAATGTGGTTGTTAGTCAATGCAAGTCAAAGTTCAAATCCTTTATTATGCGCTTCATCGATCCCAGTGCAGAGCAGGATGAGATTTCAGAGAACATTGACGTCAATCAGCCATTGTATCTGCAAAAGCTGGAGGAGATTCACACGCTGGAGGAGCCCTATCTGAACTTGAACTGCGCACATTTGAAAACATTTGATCAGGACTTGTACCGGCAGCTGATCTGCTATCCACAGGAGGTGATTCCCGGCTTTGATATGGCTATCAATGAGATGTTCTTTGAGCGTTATCCGGCCGCTCTGCTAGAACATCAGATTCAGGTGCGACCTTTCAATGCCGACAAGACGCGCAATATGCGCTCCCTGAATCCCGAAGATATGGATCAGTTGATCAGTATTAGCGGCATGGTCATTCGCTCCTCGAACGTAATACCCGAAATGCGTGAAGCCTTCTTCATGTGCAACATTTGCTCCTTCTGCACCACCGTCGAGGTGGATCGCGGTCGCATTGCCCAGCCAACGCTGTGCACCAATTGCAACACCAATCACTGCTTCCGCATCATACACAATCGCAGCGAGTTCACAGACAAACAGCTCATCAAGCTGCAGGAGTCACCCGATGACATGGCAGCTGGCCAGACGCCACACAATGTCTTGCTATATGCCCACAACGACCTGGTGGACAAGGTGCAGGCGGGTGATCGTGTCACAGTAACTGGCATCTACCGTGCCACGCCCCTCAAAGGCAAAGGGCAGAATGTGAAGAGTGTGTACAAGACGCACGTCGACGTGGTGCATTTCCGTAAGGTGGACAGCAAGCGCCTGTACGAGGAGGAGGAAGGGTGAGTAGTTACGCCCATCTTTGAACTGGACACTATTAACTATTCGTCTTTGCTTGCCCCTGCAGCAAGGATCACATATTTCCACCAGAACGTGTGGAACTGCTGCAGTTGCTGTCGAAGAAGCCCGATATCTATGATCGCTTGGCGCGCGCCATTGCGCCCTCCATCTATGAGAATGATGACATTAAGAAGGGCATTCTGCTGCAGCTCTTTGGCGGCACCAAGAAGAAGCACTCGACGCTTGGCCGCCAGAACTTTAGGTCGGAAATACATTTGCTGCTCTGCGGTGATCCCGGAACATCCAAGTCTCAAATGTTGCAGTACGTCTTCAATCTGGTGCCGCGCTCGCAGTACACATCGGGCCGCGGCTCCTCAGCTGTGGGCTTGACTGCCTACGTGACCAAGGATCCAGAGACACGGCAACTCGTGCTGCAAACGTAGGTGATCCGCATGACTCATGTAAAAACTGTTTACTAAAAGATTTGTTGATTTCCAGTGGAGCCCTTGTGCTGGCTGACAATGGCGTTTGTTGCATAGATGAGTTCGATAAGATGAACGATTCGACGCGCAGTGTCCTGCACGAGGTGATGGAGCAGCAGACCTTGAGCATTGCCAAGGCTGGCATCATCTGTCAGTTGAATGCAAGGACATCAATTTTGGCTGCCGCCAATCCTGCCGAGTCGCAGTGGAATAAGCGTAAAAATATCATTGACAATGTCCAATTGCCGCATACCTTGCTCTCGCGCTTCGACTTGATTTTCCTGGTACTGGATCCTCAGGATGAGATCTTTGACAAGCGTCTAGCGAGCCATCTGGTATCTCTCTACTATGTGACCCGTCACGAGGAGGAGGACACCATGTTTGTAAGATTGAACACACTCCATTTAGGAATCTCTTTTAATACCTTCCTTTGCAGGATATGAGCGTGCTGCGTGACTACATTGCCTATGCTCGGGAGCATCTGTCGCCTACTCTCTCGGATGAGGCACAACAGCGTCTGATCCAGGCTTATGTGGATATGCGCAAGGTGGGCGCGGGACGTGGTCAAATCTCAGCTTATCCTAGGCAACTGGAGAGCTTGATTCGTCTGTCCGAGGCGCATGCCAAGGTGCGGCTGAGCAATGCGGTGGAGCTGCAGGATGTGGAGGAGGCTTGGCGTCTGCATCGCGAGGCTCTGAAGCAGTCGGCCACGGATCCATTGTCTGGTAAAATCGATGTTGGCATCCTCACCACCGGCTTGTCTACGGCAGCTCGCAAGAAACGCGCCGATCTGGTGGCTGCCATCAAGGAAAATCTTAAAAAGAAGGGCAAAGTGCCAACGGTGCCGTACCAGAAGCTATTCAAGGAGATCAAGGAGGGCTCTCAAATTGTAAGTTCCTATTCAAAAGTACGTTTAATTGATCAATTAATTAAAATTCATTCTAATTTTAGTTAATTACACGTGAACAGTTTGAAGATGCTCTGAAAGAAGTTCAAGATGAGGGTGCCATAGTTGTTATGGGCAAGAATACTATTCGAATTTGTTAATTTCATTACAAAAATCACTCATTCATTCCTAATTTTAAGCAAAAAGTTTATAAATAAAGATCATGTTTTAAAATTCAATTTGAATATATCGACAGTGAATCGGTTATCGATAACTTTTTGCTGCGCGCCGATTACTTGATTGTAAAACAGTGTTACCGCATTGCAGTGTATAAAAATGCCAACAAAATATGCTTACGTTGGCAACTCTTTTTTTTAGATTACCTCACTCGCTCTATTGAGCGAGACAACAAGCGAACCATTAATAAGCAGGCACAATCACGGCATAACAATAAATGCTTTGTTTTCCCAAGCCCAGCTACGAGCGTAGTAAAGTTTGGATTGTACGAGCGAGTAGGAGGACTGTTGCGTCACCAGGCAGTACCACCAGCGCCTATCCCACTCACACACCGCTCAAACGGCAGCCCGGGAGATCAGCTGACAACGGCGGCAGAGGCTGAGGCTGAGGCTGAGGCAGTGACAGTGGCTGTGACTGTGGCAGTGACAGTGGCTCTGGCTGTGACAGTGGACAGTATTAGGTGAAACTGCAGCTGCAGCATTTGAAACATGGCATCCACCTCGGCCGGCACACTGGAGGGCACGCTGAGCAAATGGACGAACGTAATGAAAGGCTGGCAATATCGCTTCTTCGTGTTGGACGAGAATGCGGGTCTGCTCTCCTACTATACGGTAAGTGATCCTCACTGCTGATGGAAATATTCGTCATGTTTATCTACTTAAATTTGGAGCTGCGTTAATTGTTATCTTATCTGGCAGTCAGCTAGCTACGCCCGCCTCCCTTCCTCAACCCAATTGTCGTCAATTAATCAAATTTCAAAACCCACACACACACACGTGTGTGTGTGTGTGTGTGTGTGTGTATTTGTGTATTTGTGCATTTGTGTGTATTTGTCTGTGCATATATATGTATGTATATATGTATACATATGTATATTTATTTATTGTAATTTCGCCTCAGCTGCTTCAGCGGCAGCAGCGACAACAGCAACTGCAATAGAACTTTTTCGGCGCTTGGAGCTCTGGTAGGACTTGCGATAGAAGTCGTAGAATCCATAGAACATGAGCCCAATCACAAATATGAAATATAGGAAAATGGCCTTCTCCACGCCGCAATTGATCGACACCAATATGGCATGGAGCAGGATGAGTATGAACTGTCCCATCTGCATGACCGTAATTGACTTCTTGACGGGCATCAGAGCGCGCACCGTACGCTTGTCCGCCACGGCGGCAATCAGATAATAGGTGTACATGATGATGTGGACATTGGAATTGAGCAGAATGGGAAAGAGCGCATCACAGCCTGTGTGCGGAGGATCATTAGCAAAGGGCTCGCTCCTTCAAAGCACTTGCATACGCACCATTTCGATGATTATGATTGATCAGCATATAGATGAGTGTGACGGTGCTGATGTGATGGAACACGTGCAGCTTGGTCACCTGATTCTGCTTCTGGCGCATCAAGAATATAATCGTTTCCACCAGCTCCGACAGCTTTAGCCAGAACAGGAAGTATGCCAAGCGAAAATGACGCGCCATCCGCTCGGGCGTCTGCTCCACAATGCTGCATTTCCAAAAGTATAGGATCGCATACTCCGTTATGTGCAGAATCTGGCGATAGTATTAATATAGATATAGATATAGAGAGAGTTGAGATCTTCAAGGTGCACCCACCTCATAGACAACGAACACGCAGGATACGACCTGAACAATATTATGCACGATAATGAATTTTTTCAGTTCATACGGTTTGCGAAAGAGCATAAAACTTGAAAGTGGAAAATACAAAATTCGATTACAGTTCCACGGCGTAACATATGCCGCAATAGTTCAAATTCAAATTGAATTCAAATTTTAGAGTCCGCTGCTTTGCTTAAATTATTCAAAGCACGAAACTTTGATACTTTCGCTACTCACTTGGGTCCCAGATTGGTCACGACAAACAAATACAAGCCCAGGACACTCAGCATGAACCAAGGCGTGGCCATTATGGCAGGATGATCCACATCATATGCTTTAATATAAAATTATATATACATTCCCAAATGAAACTTTCAATCGAACGCAATCAAGTTTCTCACTAGGCTTATCCATGTTGAACTGTCTTCCGCGTGTCGTGTGCCGTGTGCCGTATGCCGTATCCTTATCCTTATATATATAAGTATCTATACATATATATGTAGACTAATCAGGCCGATTAGCTCTGGGAATGTGCACGTCCCGACTTATCGCTGATATGTGGGCATATGCTAAATGATTCTTTTGGTTTTGAGCACCTTAGCGACGCAGCAAAGTGAATTAATTTATGCAATTAAACTCATTTCGAAATGTGCCATTGACCATTCCGTCGTTACGCTGGCCTCTGCGCGCGTCACACGCCCTTCCAAATGCGTAGTATCTATATAGTACATATATCTATATATATGTATAGTATATATCTTCCTCTTTCTTTCCACTTACAGTCCAAGGAGAAAATGATGAAGGGCGTGCGTCGCGGTTGCGTCCGGCTCAAAGATGCGCTCATTGGCATCGATGATCAGGAGGATAATACATTTACCATAACTGTGGATCACAAGACCTTCCATTTCCAGGTACGTCTATTCACCTAACTCTCATATATTTATCCAAATTATTTATCTATATATCAAATTATTACAAAATAATAATAGTTAGAAAAATAAAATTATTTATTTTAAGTAAATTTTTATTTTATTATAAATATATTATCTTGTATTCAGTTTAAACTATATATAAATTGTTTATATTGTTTTTTAAGCTTAGCTTTTAACTGTGCAAAAAAAATGCAAAAATATTTAAATTTGTAGACGCTAAACTATTGCGTACTGACCTTCGCATGCTGATATATATTTATATACATATACATACTATATATACTATATATAGTATATATAGTAAACTTCCGCTTTAAATTGTTGAATTTACCTTTTAGTTAGCTTTAAATAATTTATTTAATCGTAACATAAAATAAAATACATAAAATAGATTTAGAATTTTTTTCCCGCCGAAAACAAAAACATTTCTAATTCAATTATTATAAAATAACAAGTCTGTCTGTGTGTGTGTGTGTGTGTGTGTGTGTGTGTGTGCGTACGTCTGTTTGTATATAAGTACACATGCATGTGCAGACAGACATCAATATAATTAGTTATGTAAATGCATGTCTGCAATGTTATCTTAATGTAATGTGCCCAGCTAGTCGCAGACGAAATTTAAATGCAACGTATTTTTGGACAGAGCCTTCCTCCTCGATTCTCACAAATTCAAGTAGGGCCTAAAAATTTTATTGCTTCTTTTTTTTGTATTTTTTGTTTGTTTTTTTTGTTTGTTTTTTTTTTTGTTTGTTTTTTGTTTTTTTTTTTATAAATAATATTTTTGTTTTTTTTTATTGTTTTTTGTTTATTTTTGATGGTTTTTTTTTGTTTTTTTTTTTGTTATTTTTAATTGTTTTTTTGTTTTTTTTTTATTTTTTTTGTTTTTTTTTGTTTTTTTTTTTAATTTTTTTTGTTTTTGTTTATTGATAAATAATACATACATATGTATGTATGTTTGTGTATGTATATATACATGCATGCATGCAAACATGTATACATACATACATATGTACATACATACTGCATATCTTATCTTTATTTTTTTGTTTTTTTTTGTTTTTTTTTATTTTTTTGTTTTTTTATTTTTTTTATTGCTTTGTTTTTTTATTTTTTTTGTTTTTTTTTTATTTTTTTTGTTTTTTTTTTATTTTTTTGTTTATTTTTATTGGTAAATATTTTTTTTATGTATGTACGTACATATATATGTATGTATGTTCGTGTGTGTATATATATGTATATGCTTACATGCATACATGCATGCATATGTACATACATGCATGCATATGTACATACATGCATGCATACATACATGCATGAATACATACATGTATACATGCATGCATATTTACATACATACATATGTACATTGCAAGCATATGTACATACATATGTATGTACATACCTGCATGCATGCTTGCATGCATACAAACATACAAATATACACATACATATGTACATATGTATATGCATGCAGGTATTGATGGTGTTGGAGGAGAAATAGTTATGCAGAGAAGAAAGTTTTTGGACGAGAAGGTGGCCAGAGAAGAGGAGTAGGCGCTGTAAAAGAAATAGGCGTACGTGGTCTAATATTATATTACATATACATACTTACCCTACGCTGCGTATTACTCAAAGTCCAACACAAATCTACTCTTTCAAGCAAGCCCAGACTAAAACAAACAAACAAAATAAGTATATTTGCAAATATGTAAGTATAAATGGAGATACCTGCATACATATGTATGTATGTATGCATGCATATAGTATGTATGTATATGAGAATAGATTTATTCTAATATAATATATATATCTGATATCTAGACGTTTAAGCCTAATACGCTTTTATTAAATGGGCACTAAACTTTTGAACTCTTAAGAGCCACACACACACATATACACTTACACACAGCCCTCCACACACACACACACACACAACTGAACACACATTGTCAAGTTTATATACATATATTTCTTAAGTATTTTCACTGATTTCGTTTCTTTGCTTATATTTCCCTTTTTTCCCTTTGGCATTGCTGCTCCACCTTTTTTGTAACGATAAAACTTATTGGCAAACGAAACGAACGGCCGACTATCGCACCACCCAACCACCCAAACCCACACAATCACACTGAATGGCATGCAGGCGCGGCACAGCGATGAGCGTGAGCAGTGGGTGCGACGTCTGGAGGACACAATACGACGGCACGCGAATCGTTCTCGTCTGTGGGACAGTCAGAGCGCCTTCTACATTGCCGGCGGCTACACGAAGGAGTCGAGCGGCAAACGGGCCAATCACTTGGAGCTGGTTGGTCGCCGCGTCTCCGAAGCGGATGCCTACCTGCAGTTGATGATAGAGCAAACCAACGTGAGTCAAATAACAACAAAATTTAACTTTTATGTAACGAAATCAAAATGCAAAAATTTCTTTAACTAAACTTCAACAGTCGCTGGACAAACGCATCGCAGAGCTGAGCGACGCCACGGAGCAGGCCAAGTGCAAGGCGCTGCAGGATAACGCAAGTGTAAGTGAAATGCAGTTCATAGTTTGTTCAATAGCTAAGCTGTGTGAGCTGTGTGAGCACAATCTCCAGATGCAGTTCATCACGAAAGTCATTCGACATCTTTTGCATCTCGCTGAACGATAGACGCCAATAGTTTTCATCCACTGGCAGAACGCGGTTCGTGGCTCCATTGAGTTGCACCTGGCAGACGGCCACTTGGGTTTTTGCCTGTATGGCTGGATCACGTCCACACAGCTTTAGAGTGGCACGCAGCTGCACCTGCAGATCTTGTGTCGTTGCTAGCCAAATGAGAAATACCTGATCTTTGGCATTAGCTGGTCCCAAGGTGCGAAGTGTGAGTGGCTTATGCTGCAAGGCAGCATTCGAAGCCGTCAAGCATGTGAGCACCACAATGGGCACATTGCTGGCCAGATTTGCATGTTCCTGGGGCAGAAAAGAGTTGTGTATATCGCCACCAGATTTACCCAACAGTGGCTGCTGCTGCTGCTGTTCCAGCAATGGGCCAATATATGCAAGCAATCCAATCACATGGTTCTGCTTAAACTTCAGGTTTCGCTTCTCAAAGGAGAGGATGACGCGCTGGCCCTCGCACAGCTTGTGACAGCGTTGCGAAGCGCAAGTTTCGTCATTGTGATCGCAGAGGTAGTGCAGCAATAGCAACTGATTGTCCACCTGCATGCCGCAATGTTCGAAGAGGCATGGACTGGACTCGCAATTGATGACCAGCTGATCGTCCAGCTTTAGTTTGTCCTGCGCAATGTCCTCATCATCCGATTGTTGGCTATTAAATGGACTCGCTGGCAACGGCTCGATGGCATTGACATCCTGCCAGCCGACGAGCTCCGATTGGCGCGAATGCAGTGTGCTCATTTCCACGCGCAACTCCTGCATGTTGGCACGCAAATCCTGCAGCTCCTTATCCAATTGCAGCTTCGTATCCTGCTGCTCTTTTGCGCTGAGCACGCGGGCACAGCGCAGTTTGTATTTCTCGAAACTGTGGCGTATCTCATCCATGGAATGCTCCATGGGATCAATCAGTTCGTCAGCCATTTAACTAAAATAATTCAATTTTTCCCCTTGTATAAATCTGTGTGGAACAGTATGTTAGACGTTTTCTACAATTCAGTTTCAATCATTGTTTTGTTTGGATCTGTTTTGTTTTTAAATTTACTCAAAAGTTTGATGAATTATTGATTTTGAATGCAAGTTCAGGGTTAGGCTCGGGCTCGGGCTCGGTCTCGTATTATTAGATATGCATGAGGGGCTATTGGGGGGGCTTGAGAAAATTTGCCAACTTGCGCCAGCTGCTGCCATAGAACAGCTGCTCATTTCTTTGGCAAACTTCGAGGCACAAAACTGTACGAATCAGTGGTCAGGCGTACAGTCGGGGCAGTTGGGGCAATTGGGGCAGGGCGCTGGCACAGTCCATCCGGCATTGTTATTTAATCGAGGTCTTGACATCGTTTCGTGCTGCTTTTATTTTATACTATTTGAAACCTTTTCCTTTGTTTATTTAATGCATTTATTGCATTTGCAGGCCATGTTGGATCATATCAAACACTCAATTGTTAGTCTACAAATTGCCAAAAATATGGCGCACCCCATCAACGGCATTTACAATGGCCCCACAATTACAACGGCAACAACGGGCATCATGATGGC
Source organism: Drosophila leonis (assembly GCA_035045365.1). Lineage (NCBI taxonomy): Eukaryota > Metazoa > Arthropoda > Insecta > Diptera > Drosophilidae > Drosophila > Drosophila leonis. The sequence goes on along the minus strand of JAWNPC010000110.1, from coordinate 14,144,019 downwards.
ATCGCCGGGCAGCGGCGGCGGCGACGTCGGCGGCAGCAGCAGCAGCGGTGGCAGCGGCATCGGCGACAAAGCGAACGAGGCCCATTTGTCGCTCAAGAATGAGCTGGCCGGCGACGATGAGGATGATTCAGCAACGGAAAACGGTAAATGTCATCCAAGTGTATTTTTTTTGCACTGTTTAAATTTGACTATTTACACATGAAATTATCATGGGGTATATTAGATCTCTTAAGCGATTTGCGATTATCTTATCTCTTTTTGTTTATGCATGAGTGTCTGATAAGCTATTTATGTGCAGAAGAACTCTTGTTTATCAAACATACATACATATATATGTATATACATATGTATATATAAATAATTACATGTACAATTATTTGTATTATTTGAAGAGTATATTATTATTATCGATTTTATTTTACTTTTCTTAAATTAAGCCTAACTTTATTTATATAATATAATTTCAACATCTGTTAATTCAAGTCTACATAATTGTAGGGTATTTAAACTTCTGTCATGTCAGCGTAAGCTCTTTCATTTTCGATATGTATGTAAAGCTTGTAAACAAAATATGGCATTTCATGATTCAGGGTCACACTCACAGACACACACACACACATGCATACATGCATACATATAGAAGCTTGCATGCATGTGCATGTCCCAAGTGGGCTGTTTATGAGTTTGGCAATCGATGAATTGGCAATTAGAATTTGAGTGAAATGCAATTGATTAATAGATATTCATATTTGTTTCGTTTGTTTGATTGCAGCGACCACAGCGCCATTGGGACTGGTCGTACCTGAGACCTCGTATTCGAGCAGCGAAGGTGAAGAAGACTTTTACGATGCCTACGATGATCCGTTCACCAGCCTGGGCAACTCACCAATTGGCTGGTAAGTGCGTGTGTGTGTGTGTGTAAACTAAACAACAGTTATCTGTCAGTGTTGCCATGTGAACAGATGCCGGTTCCCTCAATGCGTACAACTGCATTTAAATGTGCACACAAATACATACATACATACATATGTATGTATGTATGTGCGTGTGTGTTTATATTTATGTATTTAAATGTCTGTATTCGTGTTTTTTAGTTGGTATTTTAAATTGCGCATGCGCAATGCAGCTGCAGCACAGGTATCGCACACATACATACATATATACATGTATGCATGTGTGTGCAGTGTTTAAGTTGGTCAGTCGCCTGTGAAGCATTTATGCAATATTGCAAGTGGCAGCGTCAGCCGATTTGGCAACGCCAACACGTCACAGCTGACGAACTGTTGTTGTTGCCATCGTCGTCGTTGTCGTCGTCCCCAGTTCAACTCAACTAAGCTCAGGCCTCCGGGGCACGTCGTGCAATTTACGATTTCGTCCTGTCAGTTTGTAGTTGCGTTCGTCGCTGACTGTTGACTGTTCGCCTTTGCTCATTGTTTCCTTTTTTTTTGTTTCGTTTAACATGGCGAAATGCTCATAGGTTCTGCTTTGATTTATGTTTCTGTGTGACTGTGTGTGCGTGTGTGTGTGTATGTAAATGTGTAAGTGTGTTGCGTGCTTGTGTATGTAAATGTATGTTTAAGCTGTTTAATTTGTTGCGCACAGCTGGCGCCGCAAAGTATGCAAAACAAAAGTTTGCTCTCGCCATATTAAAGACTTGAATGCACCTTAAACTGTGTTTGCAACCGCATCGCCAGTGTTGCCATGTTTAAGAAGTGGGTACGACGCGTAAGCCTAAGGTAAGCACCACTTGCAAATCTATTTGTGTGTGTGAGAGTGTGTGTTAGAGTGTGAGTGTGAGTGTGTAAATGTGTCCATTCGTCCATCTGTTTTATAAATTGTAAATGAGCCAAGGCACGTACTGGGAGAGAGAGAGAGAGAGAAAGAGAGTGAGAGTGGAAGACAGGACCAAGGCTGACATCATTTAAAGATTTAAATTTGGGCAATTCATGAATTATGCATGTAACGTTCAGCTCCTGCAGATCCTTTGCAGAATACTAATCAACAAGTCATTAATTAACTTTGCAGCACTACGCGAGGCTTTGTGGAGACATCGCCCACGCATGAAAAACCAACGGACAGCTATGGTGGCGGCGGCGTCGATTTGGCCGGAACAACAACACCAAAACCAAGTACTGCGGCTACAGCAACAAAAACTACAACAGTAACCGAAGTTGATGAGACCGGGTCAAGCAAGGTGCCCAGCTCTCGGTCATCAAGCTATGACAATGGCATCGATTATGATGCTCTGTACGAGGAGGAGGAGGAGATGGACCTCAGCATGGAGGCACATGGCTCAATGATAACGCATCTGTTGTCCCAGGTGAAGATTGGCATGGATCTCACCAAGGTGGTGCTGCCCACGTTCATATTGGAGCGCCGCTCCTTACTCGAAATGTATGCCGACTATTTTGCCCATCCCGATTTGTTTCTCAAGTAAGTTGAACTATTTTAACACACAATATTCATATTGATATATATGTAAATTAATATCTTTTAGAATCTCGGAGCTAGATGACCCACGTGATCGCATTGTCCAGGTTTGTCGTTGGTATTTGAGCGCTTATCATGCGGGCCGCAAGAGCGCAGTGGCCAAAAAGCCCTACAATCCCATACTGGGCGAAGTATTTCAGTGCCATTGGGATATTCCAGGTAAACAACTAGTGAACTGAAAATGTTGCTGTGATTTTATATAGTTTTTTCTCTATATTTCAGGTGAAACCCAAAATGAAAAGGAAGTACGGGACGGTCCTGTGCCTTGGTGCCGGCGGGATCAGCTAACCTTCTTAGCCGAGCAGGTGTCGCATCATCCGCCAAGTGGGTTACAACTACTAAAGCAGCCAACGTTAGCTCCAATTAATTGTTGCTTATGCTTAACACAGTTTCAGCCTTTTATGCCGAGCATTATAATAAGAAGATAACATTTACCGCTCACGTCTGGACAAAATCCAAATTCCTGGGCCTATCCATTGGTGTGCACAATATCGGCGAGGGCGTCGTTACCCTGGTGGATCGCAGCGAGGAGTACATTGTGACGTTCCCCAATGGCTATGGCAGGTAAGCTTAAACCAGTCAGTAATGAAGCTAATAAATAATGAATAATGCGAATCATTTCTTAGGTCTATTTTAACGGTGCCTTGGATTGAGCTGGGCGGCTCAGTTGAAATCAAATGCCCACAGACGGGCTACTATGCCAACGTAGAGTTTCTTACAAAGCCCTTCTATGGCGGCAAGCGTAACAAAGTTAGCGCCGAGGTGCGTTACTTATAATCAATAAATGATTATCCAATAATTATTTAATTTATTTAACATCTCAGATTTATTCGCCCAATGACAAAAAGCCATTTGTTTCGATTGCCGGCGAGTGGAGCGGCTTGATGGAGGCCAAGTGGCACGATAAGAACGTAAGTTGGCAACACGCATGCTACAATACAATCAAAGCTAGCATTTCCATATGTAGTGTTGTATATTAACTTATATTGTTATATGTTGAAAACGTATTTGTTTATCCTTCTCTGTAACAATGCGCCTAAAACGCTGCAAGAAACAACCCTACGAGTTGGCAGCTACATCTATCTATATCTATATCTATATGTCTACCTATCCACCTGTCTACCTGTCTTTTTAACCTGCTCCAATTTACTTTTTGCGATACTTGTACTTTTCTCTTAAATAGTTTGGGACCACATTTTCCTGTGTGTATTTACTTTGTTTATCTAGAAAATTAAACCAATAACCAAAAACTCTGCCTGCCCACGTTTTCAATTCAATTCAATTCCCACTACGTCATATTGTTGTGTAGATGTTCTATCTATCTATCTATCTATCTGTGTGTGCCTGTGTATTTTTGTTCCTTCAAATGCTTAAATCCACGTGCATCTTTAATTTTCTAGAAAACTGAAGTATTCGTCGACGTAAATCGCATACCCATATTTAAGAAACAAGTTCGACCAATCGTTGAGCAGGATGAATATGAATCGCGACGTGTTTGGAAGGAAGTGACTGCGGGACTCAAGTAAAATTCATATTTATATATTAATATATAATTAACGAGCTGCATTTAAATATAATTTGCCCTTTACTCTTATATATTTTAATAATATTTAAATTTAAAAATAGATTCAATGACATCGAGCGCGCAACTAATGCCAAATTTGTTGTGGAGCAGCAGCAGCGCGATCAAGCAAAGGTTCGCAAGGAATACGACTTGGCTTGGGAGCATAAAGTAAACTAATTTATATCAATTATATATATATATTTCGATATTAAATACTTATTCATTTACAGCACTTCAAGCCTGTGGGCGATAATTGGATATATACCAAGCCGCTGAGTCAGCGCATGTATTTGCAGGAAAAGGAGGCCAAAAGATAATGCACGAATGGGCAGCAGCTGAAGCGAGAAGTAGCAAACGCCAACAGCAATGTTTACACACACATATATCAATATATATTTTATGTATAGATATATGTGGTTCATATCAAGATTAAGAAGCCTCAACTATTGTATAATTTCCACAAGTGCGCAAATCCCAGACACAAAAACACTGACGATGATACAACGTAACATATGCAGGAAACTTAATGTTTTACAGTATAATGAATTATGAGATATGTGTTAAGCGTTAAGCGTTAGGCGTTAGGCGTTAGGCGTTAGACGTTAGACGTTAAGCGATAAGAAACAACCATCTAGTGTCCGTTTAATGATTGTAAATAGTTTATACATACATAAATGCATACACACTTCGAAAGTGAAGAAGCGAACGCCAAGTTTAAGTAGACAGTTAATGGAGCAACAAACAATATTTGAGCGACACAACGTAAGAAGTTCTTTTTAGGTGCATGCAATGGTTGAAATTTAATGAATCTAATATAAACTGCAATAACTAATTAATTATACAGAGCAAACACTTTAATAGAATAGTCTCTACGCAAAAAAAAAAGCATACTCGTATAAAGCAACATATTATTAATAACATATGTACTAGCGTGTTTCAAAGGCAATCGCAGTAAACTGCAAAACAAAGAACACCTAAAACAAAATACCTTTTACAAAATATAAAATCAACACACACAAACACACACACACACACGACACATAATGCGATATGTATTTAAAAGAAGTGAAAAAAATGTTGTAGATTACTGAAAAGAAAAATGAAAATAAATATTAGAGACTTAAGCATAGAAATTCTATTTTTTAAATAAAAGACTCTAATAGATGAAAATTCAATACAAGAGATATCTAATAGATACATACTATTAATAATTAATTCCTGTTTTCAAAACTTTAAAGCAAACTGCACAATTGATTTTGTCAAATAAAACAATTCAAATTAACTTAAGTATTATATATTCATAAACTTTTTTGTTTTTTTCTGTTTATTCCATTGTCACAATAAAAAAGATGAAAGCTTTACTTATACAAAAAAAAAAAAAACACACACACACACACCAGCAGCCAGAAATCCAACGAATTGCCTGTATAAAAGCAAAGCAAAGCAAAGCAAAATAAAATATCAACTTATTGTATTTAATCAATAGTTAGCATATAATTTAGTTGGCATTTGCCAACGTTTCAACAATCACACGGCAAAGCAATTTTTTCTTTGTAAACTACCGAATACTCTCACGCAAAGTTAACGCAAAATGAAACGAATAAAGAATATTACGCTTTTAAAACTGTTGAAAATAATCAATTATACAAAACTATATAGAATATCCAATGCAGACAGCCTCATAAATAAATTAATATATGTATATACATATATGTATATATATATAAAAAGAAAAGAAAAATGAAACCTAATTACGAATGAAAGCAATATATACATATATTTTTACGAATTTCTTTAGAAGTTAAACAAGAATAATAAACACACACCGCCTAGAATTTAAAACAGCCATTATACTTATATTGCAAAATGAAACTTGTTACTGCAAATAAATAAAATTCTTTAATTTTCAAAGTTTGGTAACTTGGCGGGCTCAAGAATCGTGTTCATTTGAACCCTTTTTAGGTGAGGTGGCAACGCCACATATTTGACATTTGTTAGTGATGCCAGACTATTCATAAAATTGACGTGGCTCTAAATTTTAGTGTTTAGGTGTATTAAGAGGCTGAAATTGCAATGCGAAAAGTTTTGCACGCAATTGGTCCATTAAATTAAACGGTGATTCGGTGCTGGAACGGATTTCAAATATTCCGAAAAGTACGCATCAAGCACATCAGTGAAAACTGCGAAAATCGCTCAGTGAGTAAAAGAGAGCGAGAGTGATTGTGTGTGCGAGATAGAGGCCGAGGCCCGCAAGGCAGCGCCGTTGTTCATTGTCAGCTACAAAAAAAAAAAAAAATATAATAGAAATTTCGTTTGTTGCGTGCCAATTGGAAAGGAATTGTTAACACAAAGCGCCCCAACTGCAACTGCAGACACAAAAGAAAGAGAATATATCAGCAGCAGAATCAGGCAAAAACGCAGTGAAAAGTGTGTGCATGCTTCATCAGTTAATTAACGAAAGCAGTGTAAGAAGAAGAGCCAACTACAAAGTGCAAGTGCTGGTCAAGTACACAAAGTGAAACACACACACACACACACGGACACACATACACATTAGTACACACGTTCCAACGCCCTTTTTCCAACGATCCCATTAGTTTGGCAACATTGACAACAAGAAAGGTAAGCTTACTAAATGGGAAATGCCTTTCCACTCTGTCAACTGCCCGGCAACGACGTCATCAATATAGACGATTTGCTTTGATATTATGTATGCGAATAGTTGTTTGCCTTATCACATGGCCAATTATCTCTGATAAAGCGTTTCATTTCGTTGCTAATCAGCAACAGCAACAGGAACAGATCATAAGCAGCAGTTGCTGCTGAGCCACAGCAGCGACAGCATTCCAAGCTTAAAAACTCTTGTCCAATGTCGCTTTGTCAGTTCAATAAACGCTTTATCAAGTCCACCGACTTTATTGAGTCGAATTCGTCTTCGCTTTTGTTCGCGTTCGCAGTGTGCAAATGAAAATCCACGTAGCTTGTAATACACTCTTTAAAAAATATCAGAGAAAACAGTTATCTGCGGGCTGTCGAATTTTTAATACACTTAAAATGCAGGCAATAAGATTTACATTCCCAGCCACTAGTGTTGGCAAATTTGAATTATCAAAAAAGAACTAGTTCACGAGTGTTAAGTATGTCAGCTGTTGTCTTCTACATATATCTCTTATATTAACTGTTGTTCGGGCTATCTACATTCATAATTATTGCCAAACTCATATAAAAGTAAGGTGACCTTATCTGTATATAAAAAAAAGAGTATAAATGCGATAAAAATTTGATAAGTTAGAAAACGCTCTGTGTATAGAAGTGCTCATAGTTACCTAAGGGCGAACAACTGTGCCTATATGACCTGAATTTGTTCTATTTTTATGCTAATCAAATCGTTTCAATGTTACATATCTGTTGACTAACCAATAATACCCCATTTAGGCATGTAGAGCTTTGCTCCATAAAAAACTTGACGTCAAGAAATTAAAGAAGAAAAATTCGATACGCAAAGTGCAATGCAAATGGCAATTAGTGACTCTTAGATGGTTTGTAATTGGAAATTCAAAAGGTGTATAGAACTAGTACCGTTAGCTTGTTACCTTGGCCACTTTCCCGACTCAATATCATATAACATTTGTTATTGATTTACACTAGATTTATTATTTAACTGAATAACTTGGCGAAATGGCGCCAAGCTAAACAAACAATGTTTCTTAGATACATAGAATATTTTTGGGAAAATATGGTAAATATATATGTATATATATTAAAAGTAGTTCCTATCTATTTGGCAGCCTATTATAAAGCTTCTGTTCTCGTTCATTGTCTCGATTGTTGTTGTTGTTGTTATCTGAGCACGTTTGACAGCGATTATGCTAAGTGTTGAGTCAACTATTTCTGGTTTCATAAAGGTTTTGCCATTGAATTGATAAGATAAGGCAACAACAACAATAATAAGAATAGTTCTTCAATTGTTACGGCCTTCACGTACAGGCCTAACACCTCAATTCGTTGACATTGATATGTTAACCGGCATTGCACGGCATAACATTCAGCTCGTTGATTTGTGACAATCTGTATCAAATATAGATAAATAAAAAAAATAACCGTTTTTTGCAATCTGTCCGATAGGACAACCAACAAATTACATTGAGAAAAAATAATAAAAATAAAAATAAAAAAATAAATAAATTTTAAAATAAAAATAAAGTTAAATAAGTAAATGATCAAAATAAAAATAAATAAAAAAATAAAAAAAAAATGATAAAAATAATAAACATAAAAAAAATAAAATAATTAAATGATAAAAATAATAAACATAAAAATAAAATAAAATAAGTAAATAAATGATGAAAATAATAAAAATTAAAACAAAATAAAATAAATAAATGATTATAATAATAAACATAAAAATAAAAATAAATAAATGATAAAAAAAATAAACATAATAAATAAATGATAAACATAAAAATAAAATCAATAATAAAAATAAAATAAAATAAAATAAATAAATGATAAAAATAATAAAAATAAAATAAATAAATTATGAAAATAAATAAATGATAAAAATAATAAAATAAAAATAAAATTAAATGAACAAATTAGGCTTAAGACAAACCTATATAAAGTCAGCATACAGTCAATCAAACAATCAATCTCTAAGCAACAATCAACTAATGCTGGTTTTTCTTCTACTCCTTTTTTCTTTCTTAGCTGCATTCCATGAATTAGAAGAATGTCAGCATACAATACAAATTTTGTGCCAGCCGCGCCAAATGGCAGCTTGGTAAATGGTCAGCAGCAGCAGCAGCAACATCAACAACAACAACTGCAACAGCAGCAGCAGCAACAACTACAACAACAACTGCAACAACAGCAGCAACTTTACGTGCAACAGCAACAGCAGCAGCAGCAGCCGCCGCCGCAGCAGCAAAAATCCTTACCACCCCCTCAAAAGCCACTGAATCAATTCCAGCAACAGCCAACGCAGTATCCCATAAATGCCACGCCCACTGGCAACGCTCAGCCGCCGCAATTGAATAGCAATGTGATGAACAAATTTTTGCCAGCAGCTTTGAGCAATGGTCCAGCAGCGACGACTACTGCACCGCTCAGCAATCTGCCCGCACACCTGCGTCCACCCACGCTAAATGGACCCACACCTGTCGCTTCCGCTACAGCAGCACCAGCACCTGTTACCAATGGCAGCAATGGCAGCAATGGCGCCCTGAGTGCCAACTCCTCACGCACGGCATCGCCTGGCCTGCTCCATGCAGAGTCGAGTATCACACCAAAGGTGACGCCATCCAAGCCGCAGTATGTGACGAGTCCGTTGGGCAGCTATGGGCTGTCCAAGCCGGCGCAGCAAGTCGCTCCACCATTGTCTGCTCAGCCGCCATTCACTGGTCAATTGCCTCCCACGTTAGCGACACCACCACAACAACAACAGCAACACCAACAACAACAACAGCAGCAGCCAGCCAGCCAAGTGTCCAACTTGACTAGCAGCATGCAGAACATGAGCATGAACATGAATCCCATTAACGGGCCCAGCTCTGGGCAGTCCTTGGCGCGTAAGGATTACCGCGGCGTTGCCACCAGCAATGCGAATACTTTGCTGGCATCGAGTGGCCCGGCGCCTAGTCTGCCAAATCCCATGGCTGTGCCCTTCAATGCCAATGTGCCCAGCAACAAGAGTCCGGCGAGTGTGTTTGGCAGCATGGCGCCAACACCCAAATTGGCCACGCGGCCAATGCCACCAACTGAGCAGAAGCTGCCATACGGCATGCCAGCGCCTGCGGAACCAAACAACAATGCAACGCGTGCAGCGCAGCCAGCAATGCCGCCGCCAGCAGCGCAACGACCGCCGCAATGGCAGTCGGGCACTGGACAGGCCATGCCCCCCAATACCATGGGCAATCCACAGGGATTTCAGCCGCCGCCGCCGCCGCTGCCAACAAGTCAGAATATGCCAACGCAGGCGCAGCTGCCGCCCTTTGGCCCGCCACCAACAGCGGAACGGCAACAGCAACAACAGCAACAGCAGCAACAATATCCTCCTCAGCAGCAGCAGCAGCAATATCCATATAAGCAAACTTTTCCACCTCAGCAGCAGCAGCAGCAGTTACCTGCACCCGGCATGTTCGGAGCACAACAGCCAAATGCACCGCTGCAGTATCAGGCGCAGAATGTGCAGCAGCAGCCGTTGAGCGTGGCACAGCAGGGCTTCAGTCGGCTGTGGGGTCAGGACACCATTGATCTGATGCAGAACAGGCATATTCTATCGCCGGCTACGATGGCACCGCCAAAGGTGGTGCTGCACAATCAGTTCCATGAGTCCATCAACTGCAGCGGTAGCATCATACGCTGCACCCTGGCCAAAATCCCGGAAAGCAATTCGCTGCTGCAAAAGTCACGTCTGCCCTTGGGCATTGTCATTCATCCATTTCGGGACGTTAACGTAAGTGCTTGGAAGACTTATTTAAATATATATTAAATATATATTTAAATATATATATATAAAAATATTTAAATAACAATTATTAATATGTGAACTCTCCTCCACAGAGCCTGCCCGTGATACAGTGCGTCAACATTGTGCGTTGCCGCCTGTGCCGCACCTACATCAATCCGTTTGTCTACTTTGTGGACAGCAAAATGTGGAAATGCAATCTCTGCTATCGCGTCAACGAACGTAAGCCAAAGACTTTCAATTTCATTAATGTCCTCTAATCTAGTCCATTCGTAGTGCCCGAGGACTTCCAGTTTGATCCGGCTACAAAGACCTACGGCGATGTGACACGACGACCTGAGGTGCGGTCCAGCACTATTGAGTTCATAGCGCCATCGGAATACATGCTACGTCCACCGCAGCCGGCCATGTATTTGTTCCTGTTCGATGTGTCGATCATAGCGCAGCAGAGCGGCTATCTGGAGACAGCCTGCTCGGTGCTCAATCGCCATTTGGACGAGATGCCGGGCGATGCGCGCACCCAAGTTGGTTTCCTATGCTACGATAGCTTTGTGCACTTCTACAGCATGGCCGAGGGGCTGAATCAGCCGCACGAGATGACGCTGCTGGACATTGATGATCCCTTCCTGCCGCGCCCAGACAGTCTGTTGGTCAATCTCAAGGAGTGCAAGGAACTGGTTAGGGATCTGCTTAAGCAGCTGCCCAAACGTTTTGCTCACACCCATGATCCTGGCTCGGCGCTGGGCGCGGCCCTCCAGGTGGCCTTCAAGCTGATGGTGAGCAGATGACAAGTGGAGCATCCAAACTAAATAATTCTGACTTTATTTACTCTTACTCTATTTACAGCAAGCATCGGGCGGACGCATAACGGTATTTCAATCGTGCCTTCCCAACAAGGGACCCGGAGCGCTGGAAGCGCGCGAAGATCCCAACAATCGCTCCGCCAAAGACGTGGCGCATCTGAATCCAGCGACAGATTTCTACAAGCGCTTCGCTCTGGAGTGCTCCGGCTATCAGATTGCAGTCGATCTGTTTCTGATGAATCAACAGTATAGCGATATGGCCACCATATGTAAGTGGACTCCTTCCTATAAGATCTTTCGTTGTATTTCCAATGTGAATCAAATTGGAACATTGCAGCCGGCGTCAGCAAACACAGTGGTGGCTGTGTGCATCACTTTCCCCTGTTCCAGAAGACCAAGCAGCATATGGTGGACTCGTTTAAGCAGTGCTTTAAGCGCTATCTCACCCGCAAGATTGGCTTTGAGGCTGTGATGCGTTTGCGTTGTACGCGCGGCCTGCAGGTGCACACATTCCATGGCAACTTCTTTGTGCGTAGCACGGATCTATTGTCGCTGCCCAATGTTAATCCGGATGCTGGCTATGGCATGCAAATATCGTACGAGGAGAGTCTGACCGATGTGAAGACGATTTGCTTCCAGGCCGCGCTGCTCTACACGAACAGCGAGGGTGAGCGGCGTATACGTGTCCATACCATATGTCTCCCGGTGACCGCTTCCCTGCCCGAGGTGATGCATTCAGCTGACTCGGAAGCCATTATTGGGTTGCTCTCCAAAATGGCCGTGGATCGTTCGACAGCGTCGAATCTGTCGGATGCAAGGGACGCCTTTATCAATGCGACCATCGACGTGTTCAATGCATTTAAGATTGCACAAAATCTTCCCTCCGGCCAGAGTGGTCAGTTGATAGCACCACGTAGCTTGGCCCTGCTGCCGCTTTACATTCTGGCGCTGCTCAAGCATGTAAGCTTTATCCATTAACAAATTTGTTGTTGTTAATTAATGTCTTTGTCCTTGTAGCCCGCTTTTCGCGTGGGCACCAGCACGCGCCTGGATGATCGCGTCTTTGCCATGGACAACATGAAAACGTTGCCACTGGACCAGCTCATGAAGTACATCTATCCCGAGCTGTACAAAATCGATGCACTCGTCTACCATGTACGCAACTCGAACATTAACTTAACGCAGGACGAAGATTACGATGATGACGAGCTGCTGCCGGAGATGCAACGTCTACAACTATCTGCGGAACAGTAAGATTTAAGCCTGAAGAGCATCATCTGATCTTTTTGCTGATATATTTAATTTGTATGCTTCAGTCTGGACTCGCGTTCGATATTCCTGATGGATTGCGGCACGCTGATAATGCTCTATGTGGGCCTTAATGTGCCCACTGATGTGCTGGAGGCTTTGCTGGGTAAGTCGCATCCAGAATTGATTGATAATCTCCCAAATTAATCATTCTCATTCGCATTCTCAGGCATAAGGTCGACGGCGGAACTACCCGATTATGTCTATGGTTTGCCAAACGTTGTCAGCGCCGAGAGCGATGCGCTGAAACGTTTTATATTGCGTCTGAATTACGATAAGCCCTACCCGCCGCTAGTGCAAATTATCAGGTAAGTTTAGCTCAATCAATTGCAGCTCCAATTGCCACTCTAATGATGCTGTCTTGCAGGGACACGAGCACTGCTAAGGCGCAGTTTATTGAGAGATTAACGGACGATCGTAGTGAATCTAGTTTGTCATATTATGAATTTTTGCAACACATTCGGGCTCAGGTTAAATAGTACATAAGTCGAAAATCCTACTACTATTGTATACAACATAAATACGAGTTTCTTCGAACTTAAAACCAACAAAAACAAAACAATTATAACTCTGGTGACTAAAGATAGGCAGGCAGGCAGACTAGGTCAGGCAGGAGATGCTGCAACCAGCTAAGATTCACATTATTTACATTCATACAGCCAGCCCCCTCCTCCCCGATACAAAGATATGTGCATAAGACAAGAAAACATGTGAATGTTAAATATATTAAATAGAACTAAGTAACATCTAGAGTTCTAAAGAAAAAAGCGAGAGAAAAATGATAACGCAAAGCAGATAGCTGTCGCCCGCGGTATAGATAATTTATAAAGTGCATGTATTTATTTATTTGTTGATTTGTTGCACTAAAAATATACATATATAAAAAGGGAAGACGAGAAAAAAATCACACACCTCTTGGAAATAATTTACAATTTCAACAGAAGGCAAAAAGCTGTCACAATATATATTTTAGTCGTTTTAGTAGCCTGCAAATACTAGTTAGAAGAGCGATGAGCATAGTTATTTATTATAGCAATCAATCCAAATTGTATATTGTTTTTAGTCACATGTGCTTTGCGTTTCCAAAAAACAAAGCCTTAAATTATAAACAAAAAAAACACACACTATTTTTTTTCTTCCTTCTATTTCTGTTTTCTTAGTTTCTTGCTTGTTATTGCATTGAGTTTTGCCTTTGCCTCAGCTGTTTTTCATAGTATTTATTTTCCAAATAATAATTTTATATAGTTATCGATAAGGTATTGGATTGACATAACGATGGTATATGTATGTGTGCAGTTAGTTCGTTATAACGTGTGTAGTTAGCCAACTTATATTTCAATGTTTGTACTGGGAACAGTAGGTATATTGTGTGCGAATGCGAATGCGAATGCATTGGACTGCTAAGAAACGTTTGTCTTAAGCTTAAAACAAAACAAAACAAAACAAAACAAAATAGATATTTACATATATCTCTATATACATATATATATATATAATATTACAAAAGACAACAATTCTGATATGCAAATCTAGGTAATTCGAGTAAGCACGCATGCAAAAATAGTTGGGGGAAGAAAACACCTTTTGTACGATTCAAGGAATTGCTAATAATCAATTGATTTCATTGAAATGTAGTAAACAACCGAGCGAAGTAAATAAACATATGTTGTACTATAAACTATAAATCATATACCATACACATAGAAAGCAAAAATAAAATTTTAAATAAAGCAAAAACCATTTCTCTCTATTTATTAAAATAATATAACACATTTCATTTTCCAATTTGATAGGTCAATAATAATGTCAACAAATAAAATCTCGTTTTATTTCACCATATTTAATATTTGAAACAATTTCAATTTGATCCGCTTAGTGGATTGGCTTTACGTATTATATTCCACAGCCAGTTTGATCCAGTTTTTGATTCCATTTAATACCACAGAGTAACATAAGTCCAAATTCAAATCCAAATCCGAATATATTTAGTACACTTCGTTTAAAAATATATTTTCTGAGTCATATATCAGTTGATGCTCGTATGAAGCAATTCCAAGCTTATCAAACTGTATATTTTATTTATTTAATTTTTTTGTTGTGTATTTTTGTTATCAATCACAAAAAAATTGTTTTTTGTCAATTTCATCGTAATTAGTTAATTAACTAATTGATTTATTTATATTTTTTAAATATTTATAAATACGCATCGCGATCCAGTCGTAGATTTCTAAAAAAAATAATAATAATAAATAAGTTTTTCATAAATTAGCGAATGGAAATTTGAATTTACGGATTGAAGAAAGGCGAACGTGGCGCATATTTTTGCTTCGCAGGTCTTATACGCGTGATTATTTTGTGATCCTTTCGCAAGGGAGGCTTTGTTCTGTCATCTCTAACGGCGTGTACCGATTGTATGTGTTTCTCTAAGTAGATCAGGCTTATGTAAATATCATTGCACTTATCGCACTTGAATCGATTTCCAAATTCGATTTCTTTTTTGATCAGATGTGTTCCATGAAAGCGCGCTATGTGCGTCTTCAACTCTTCTTCGGAGCGTAAACTTCGGCCACACACATCACATTTGAAATATTTAAGCTCTTTATTTTCCGTGCTTTCTATGGAGTGTTGCTGCAAATGTTGCTGCAGCTCATCGATGTCCGTGTAAGGTTGCTGGCAAAGGAAACACCTTATGCCAAATTCATTAAAATCCGCCTCCTCGCCTCTCGCCTCGATTTGCAGCATATCAAATTGTGCCTGCAATGGAATCAGTGTTGTAAATCAGTTAATTATACTACACACTTATACGCATTAAACTCTTATAATTTTACCAAACTTGCGTGTATATTGAACTCCATGCTGCTGACAAGGCTATGCTAATCAAAGTCCTATATATTATTATTATATTTATCTCTTATACATTTACAAATACTTCGATTGTATATTTTGTTATGTTATTTTCATATGTATAATTGCGTATCTAGCCGCACAAAATTATTCCTGGCTCTGTTCGCTTCGCTTGCAAGATTAGAACTGCCAACGACGATCAACGGAAGCGCCGAGCTAAGCGATAAGAAAATCTTGAGTCTCTCTCTCTCTCTCTCTCTATGAGATTGTAAGTTTGTGTGCCAGTGTGTGTGTGTGTGTGTGTTTTGTGTAGAATCTGAGTAAAATGTACAAAATGTGTGGGTAAAGGTCGCAAAAAGGAAATATTTCGATGACACTTGAAACTTGGGCATGAACCATGGGGGTTCTCATCTGTTTTACTTGACCAATGAAGGCATAAATGAAACAGTGTACTTATAAACATACTATACATACATATGTATGTATATATATATATATTTACATATATGTTATGTATATGTATATACATATGTATGTATGTATATGTATATGTGTGTGTATATATATGTATATAAATATTTGTATGTACCACATTATAAAGGGAAGTGCATTTCAGTATTTTGCACGCGGGAAGAATTTTTGTAACGGAACTCTAGAATATGGTATGTATGTACATATGTATGTATGTATGTACAGCTGTGCTCATAAAAATAGTAGTGCGACTTACATACACTGTGCCACTAAAGTCACCGTACTCTTGAAACATTTTTACGAAACTCGCTGTAACTTCGTCAAATTTTTATGAAACAAAAAAATTTTGATGCAGGGTTATAAAGTAATCTATTATCTACACAATACCATTTAAATAATACCAACATTTTATTTTAGTCTAATATTATTACTAAAAAACTAAAAATACTCAAGAATTTGACTCCACAAAAGTCTACGTACTCTTGCTTGCTCGCCACTGTCTGGCGCCAACGTTCTTGTTAGAAGTAACGGGGATTTTCGTAACATGTGTACCACTGTTGCCAAATCAGCTTTTTTCCCGTCAAATCTGGTTGTTTTGAAAGTCCAATCGCGGGACAAATTCCAAAACAGCGGGCAGCGGGAATTCTAGATTTTTTTAAATATTTTTTCAGCTTTTTTTTCTACTGAACAAGTTATCATTTTTGTGCGATTAATCGTATTTAAAATGTTGTGTTGTTTATTGTGTTTGAATTAAAACGAAATAGTTCAGTGGTTCAGTTTTCGATGAATGAACTAATCGAACTAATAGTGGAACTGACTGAACTAGAATATGATTAGTTGAACTAGAATAAGGAACTAGGTTCGTTCAAATAGTTCAATTGATCCTATTGTAAATGATTCGATAGAACTCTAGTTCGATTGCCATAACAATTTCATTATTAAACGATCAGCCAAAAACAATGCCGAAAGAATATAAGCAAAAATGCCGAGATGTGTGGCTTAACAGCGATGAGTTTAAAGCCTGGCTGCGAAAAGATAATAATGATCCGACAAGAGTGTTTTTCAGTTATTGCAAAGGCAGTATTACTGCCAAATTAAGCGATTTGCATGCCCATGCCGCCACAAAAAAACCATTAAAGTGCTGCAGGAGGATTTCATCAAAAAAATAAAATTCCTTTTGCCGGGCTCTCGACGAAGACGGAGGAGCAGGAGGCAGCGCTCTGTATATTTGTGGCTCAACACACGGCGGTTTCTCCAATTGACCACATGAGCAGTTTGTGCGCAAAACAATTTTGTGATGGCTCTGGGAGTTCTCTGAAGCTACGCAGAACAAAATGCTCAAACATTATAAGAAATGTTTTGGCGCCAAATTTTTTGGATGAGCTTCGCGCCGATATTGGCAATGCAAAATACAGTCGAGTCCCGATAATTCGAAATGGCAAGGGGATCAGTTCGATTTACTCAGAAATTCAAATTATCGAGACTCGACTGTAACGAATTTTTTTCAAGGGGATAGAATTTGTTTCGATTTATCGCGATTATTGATTTAGCGGGGTACAAATTATCGAGGCTCGACTGTATAGTCTTCTGATTGATGAGTCAACTGATATATATAATAAATATAATAAATTATTTATAAAATTAAGCCCTTAAAAGAAGACAGACAACATCAGCTTTTTTCTAGCTTTTTTCCCACAACATTTCAGCTTTTCTCGTAGTATCTCCCCACTAAAAGCAGCTTTTTTTGCTCAACAAAAGTTGGCAACACTGATGTGTACAATATCGTCAAGATGTATACTACTACTTGGTGTACATTACTTGGATTGGACGAATGTATGTATGTAAATGTTAAGCAGGAAATATTTGCTATAAACATAATATTTTGAAAACAAATTATTTATTATATAATATACATACATATATGTATGTATGTATATTATATTATATATATGTACATACATATGTACATATATTATATTATATATATTATATTATATATATTATATTATATATATTATATTATATATTACATACATATGTATATTCAAATTGTTTTCAAAATATTATGTTGATCACACAATTTTGTTGTCCAACATTTGCGTCGCACTATTATTTGAATGACCACAGCTGTAAGTACATATGTATGTATGTATGTGTATGTATGTATGTATGTGTGTGTTTGTTGGGAAGTACATACATATGTACATATGCATATGTATGTATGTTGATGGGTTTTCAAAGAAATACGATCTGTTTCTTAGAATTTAGCTTAAAACTTATTAAACAGATAAGCATTAAAATTGTTTCGTTAAATTGAATAAATGACCATGACATTTGCATCTAAAGTCGAAAAATGTACTTTTTTTCAGTGTGTAAAGAGTTTCTTGACAAACCGTATGTCTTCCTTGACACAGTGCATTCAATGGTTGAACTAATTACATGTCTCATGCTGTTAGTTAAAGAAAAGCACCTCCAAATTTGCCGAATTCCAGATTTGAACTGCTTTATGCACTTCAAATACGAGTCTTATATATAGCTAACATGAGAATCTTAAAACTACTTCCAGTCACTGGAAGGGTCATTTTCAGCATGCACACATGTTTACACAAGTGTCCTTTTTTTTGTTTTTGTTTTTGAGCCGTTGTCCAGGCTCAATTTACATTCTTATCAGGCGCTGCGTTGGTCGCTGCAGCTAAGGGATGACATTTTTATTACTTAGCGTAAGATATGTATGTACATATGTGTATGGCATACATATGTGCATGGCATGTTCATGCTAGTGTCTTTACGTCTTTGAAATTATATAAGATTGTTTATTTTAGGAATGGTCACTCGGACGTCTATTCGTCCGTCCGTCCGTCAGTCCATATGAACGCAGCGATCTCGTAAGCCACAAAAGCTAGAGATCTGAAATTTTAAATGTTTACTCGTGTATACTCTACGCAGTACGAGATTATCATTGTTTTTTGATAACTCATCGCACTTCCTTATTTTCAATGAAAATCGATAGTTTTGTTTCGCTTTCGAGGCGTAACTTGAATACCGTTATAGCTATAGTGATCAGATTTACTGTGTATATCCGTGTAATGAATACAAACATTTTGTAATTTTTGGATTTTGGATACCACTCCCCCTTCCACCCAAATTTGAAAAAAAACGTATTTCAAATACTAGAGACTTTTGCTTTGGCAAATACATACATATAAATGTCGTTATTACACTCTAAATGTTTGATTACGCTAAATCCATCTAGAAGAAAACTAATTCAACAAATAAGTTTCCATAATATAGCCCATAGGCGCAGCCCAAGCACAGTCGCTAATTGCACAGAAAACAGGGCAACATTCTTTTCTTGCGATTGTGTTTTGCCCTTATTTTGCTGAGAAATCTCAGTTTTAATTCAACTAATGAATATTGCTCGGTGATCGGTAAGGCACTCCTGGGAGGAATAACTTTTAATGGGTAAATTCAATTAACACAATCATCACTAACATTTTTGCTGAAATATATGTATGTGAAGTGCAATTGTAAGCACTTCGAGTTTATTAACATATACATATATGCATGTACCTTGAACCTATTGAAAATGGGAAATCAGGGTATATAAATATATAATATATATATATAAAATATATATATATAAAATATATAAATAGGCGTGACAGACCCCATAAAGTATAGTATATATTCTTGATCAGGGTGACGAACTGAATCGATTTAGCCCTGCCCGTCTGTCTGTCTGTCCGTCTGTCCGTATGTATGAACGCATGGATCTCAGAACCTATAAGAGCTAGAGACTTGAAACATTCGATAACTATTCCTGTTTTATTGTTATCGATATACAAAAAACCTTATCGAAATACAGTTTTTAATTTTAACAAACTGTATGTACATATTTCTTGAGCAAGAAAATCATTTTGTGGTATATTTTACGTTAATGATATTTTCAATACTTTAAATATTAAAAAAAATAAATAAATTCTGGAGAATAATTTTAATGTTATTCCGAAACGTTCTCAAATAATGGTTTGGTAACTCTACATATGATATATAGAAATTATTTACCAGAATTTCTATAAATACATATGTGAAGCTCATAGAACTATAATATGATGATGATGGATGATATGATTTGAACAGCTAAAATTCTTGAAAAAAATATTTGCAAATTTTATTATTGAAAATCAGGTCAAAATTGTATTTTTTTGTTTTTATTTTTATTTTTATTGACATAAATACATCACATTCATTTTAATTTCCTTATTGTTTTAACACATGATTGACAACGAGACATCTATATCGATTATATCTTGTAGAAATTCATATTTATATATATATATGTATGTGTATATGTATATGTATGTATACATATTCAATATAAATAGAATTCTGAGTAAAATATATATATATGTATATGTATTTATATATTTTTGATATATTTCATAAATACATAGATATATATATATTTTACATTTCGATAGTTTCAAGTCTTTAAAATATTTTGGATTGTGCTTATAGTACATAGACATATAGTACAGTAAGTAAAGCTGTAGCTTTTCTTTTATTTTTATTGACATAATGAATACATCACATACATTTTAATGTTTTTATTGTTTTAACACATGATTGACGAGACATCTATATCGCTTATATCTTTTAGAAATTTATTTCTTCATGTATATATATACATATATATTCAATATATGTAGAATTTTGAGTAATTTATATGTATATAAATATTTTATTTTTATTTTTAATATCCATGTATATATTATATTTGAAAATTTCAAGTTTTTTTTTTTAAATTTGGATTGTGGTTATAAGTAAAATGTAGTTTTTCTTTTATTTTTATTGACATAATAACAGAGCTGTTAAAAATTCCATTTGAATGGAAATTCAAAATGGGTTTTCAGAACACAAACCCATTTTGAATTTCCATTCAAATGGAATTCTTAACAGCTCTGCATAATAAATACATCACATCCATTTTAATTTGTTTATTATATTAACACATGATTGACATCTAGACAGCTATATATCTGTATATACATACATACATATGTATATAGTTTTTATAAATTCATACATATGTATATATATATCTCTTATAAATTCATTTTTTTATACACACATATATATATATTTTTCATAAATTCATTTTTTTATACATATGTATATATATCTCTCCTATAAATTCATTTTTTTTTATACATACATATATGTATATATCTTCTATAAACTAATTTTTTATACATACATATATATATTTTTCATAAATTAATTTGTTTCTTATACATATGTATTTATATATATTTATTATATTATATTATATTTAATATTTCCCACATGGCTTTCAAGAGAGTATGGATTGTGCTTACAAGTACAATAAAACAGCGTGTTTCATTTATCACTAAACATATATTGCATATTGCAGCAAGTTATTTGGACAGACTTGAGATTCATTCGTATGGCATATGTACTTACTGAGGACAGATTTCGCTACGCCATCGACGCGTCGCGTCGCGTCGTCTGCTGCTGCTCAGTTGGGGCTCAGCGCTCAACTAAGTGAACTCTGATGGCGAGCTCCCCTTTATATAAAAGCGCTGAGCTCGAGCACGACATTCCTAGAGCTTTCCCATTTGGCATTATCAGCATTCATTGCGCATTGAGTTTTCGACATCAAGCACAATTTTAAAAAAAATATTCAAGGGAGTCTCGTTCCTCTTATCATTTGAGTTTCATAATCATGAGTCAATACTATATACATATGTATAAAGACATCTCTATATGTATATGTATATATGTATGTGTGGACGGCAGCTGGGCTGCTCAGGGACTGTTTAAGGTTAAGCTTATACTAATTTTGAATGTTCATAAATACTAAAATATATAAATATTATTTTTATTCTATTATATATAAGCATCGTAGTCCACCCAGAGGTTCCTGAAAGATTAAATTGTTTTTTTTTTAAATATGTTTTGAAATTGATTTGATTTCATCACTTACGGATTGAAGTAGGGGGAACGCAGTGCATATTTTTGCTTTGTGACAGGTCTCACACAGGGATTTGGTGACTTGGATGCAGCGGGCGTGGGGGGCAGGTACTTGGAAGCAGTCTCTGTGGCCGGACTGTAATTAGCTGCCGCAACGGCATTCAACAGCTTTGTGCTCCACACATAACGTTGCCTCGGCTCGGCACTGGCCTCAGCTACAGTCGGAGCTGCAGGACTTGCCTCCGGCTCTGGCGCATAGCTGTACGCCTGTTGGCTATGCTTATAGACTAAATGCTTGTGCAGGAATGTTTCACGTTTGTAACATTTGCGACATATATGACATCTGTATTGCTTTTTGGACCACAATCTATCATTGTTTTCCATGGGCAGGCAATGCTCTCGCTGATGCATCTTCAAGGAGGCTCTGGAACTGTAAAGCTTTCCGCATTCTGCACAGCTGACATGCGTCCTTTCCACCTGTTGCGGTTGCGGTTGCTGTTGCTGTTGTCGTTCTTGTTGCTGTTGTTGTTGCTGTTGCCTTTCTTGTTGCTGTTGCTGTTGCAGTTGTTGTTGCCGTTGCCTTTCTTGTTGCTGTTGTCGTTCTTGTTGCTGTTGTCGTTCTTGTTGCTGTTGCTGTTGTTGTTGCTGTTGCTGTTGTTGTTGCTGTTGTCGTTGCTGTTGCCTTTCTTGTTGCTGTTGCTGTTGTTGTTGCTGTTGTCGTTGCCTTTCTTGTTGCCGTTGCTGTTGCTGTTGTTTTGTCTCCGTCTCAGCAGTTGCTTTACGGTGGTTTGGCGGAAATGGATAGAGGTTGGGCGTGTCCGTGGCACCTGGCCGCAGGTGGGAGTTCAATTGGCGGGCATGCATGGTCAAATGCTCACGCAGGCGTTCGATGTCGTTAAATGGCCGCTTGCACAGGTAGCAGGGTATGTGCACCACGTAGCCGTGGTTGGGGTATGCAAAGTTATTCTGCGACAACATCGCTGTGAGGAAGGGCATTTTCGTCTGTTGCACACTCATGTCCAGTGGCGACAGTGGGGGCGTGGCCAGAAGGGCAGCCATTGTGCCCAAATTCTGATTAAAATTCCAATGAGTGTCGCTACATGTCTGGTCGCCCACAGGCGGAACTATTGTGCCCATAAACTCTACATCATCATCATCATCGCTGTCATCGTTGTGTAGAGTTGAAGCTGGACTTTTGGGCAGTTCATAATTCGTGTTCAACTGCATTCGAATATCCCAATTATATGCATATAATTATTATTATTATAATTATTTTTATTATTATTATTATTATTACTATTATTATTAATATAAGGACTTTCATTAAAATTAAGTATAATTGCTAAAACTTACAGGTTGATAGTCCATTTTTCTAAATTCTTATCGCACTGTGTTCTTCAATTCAATTCAATTATCGCCACTTCCCTATTCACCTACATCAATGCCCGCCAAGCTCGAGTTGTGTTCATCTAGAAATTTCACAACGAACTGAGCTCAGATTTTTCTCATTTGCGCTCTTATATACTTCACACATACACACACACACACACGCACGCACGCACGCACGCATGGACATGCATGCGCATGCATGCAGCTCAATAGAAGTCGCATACTCACAGACATACACACATATGTATGTATGTTTGTATTTATGTTTGCGTGTATGTATATGTGTGTGTCGATGATCCCTGCCTGACGTGTAGTTTGCCTATTGTTCCTCTATCCTTGTCTTTATCTACTCTTGCTGCCTTCTCGTTTGTTTTGTCTTTCTCTCGTGCTTAAAGCGAAGGCGGTCGGTCGGTTAGTCCATGGGCGCACGAACAGTAAAAAGACCAAGCACACACACACACACACACACGAGTGCACACGCACGCACACGCACTAAAAAGTTGTTGTTTTCATTGCTCTTTGACAAATTATATTTGTTATTTATTGTTTATAATCAGCAGATCTTTGACGTGTCTCTTGCGTACGTATGCAAGCATGTGTATATACATAAATTAATATTTATGGAATATTCAGCAACAGATTTAATTGTGCTCTTTTCACACTCTTTGACTTGTACATATACATATGTATGTATGTATGTCTGTATGTCTGTATGTACACAAATGTATAAGATGCCGCAAATTGTCAACGCGCACAGATTACTTTAGTCTCCACAAAACGACATGAAGCTGCTTGCTATGACAGCTCTGTGCTTTTACATTGCAGCCGAGCTCAATGGCTTAGTTTCTTAGATAAGGATATCTAAAAAGTACGCGTCTATATGTATGTATGTATATATATATGTATGTACATATATGTATATGTATGTACTTCACTTAGTATGAAGGTTATGATGGCAATTTTTTAGATGGCCGCGATACCCCTTATTTTCGGAGCAATGTATAAATGGAGAATAAAGCTCGACATGCGGACTCAGCATATTTGTTATAATAGCCCCGCGCTTGAGATTTTGCTTATTGCGCAAAACTGATCTTTCTTGAACTTTGCTTAAGGAATCTGTTGAGTGACATTTGAAGTGCGAGGGCTGCTCGTTAACTTGTACATACACGTATTCACATGCAACTTGTTTAAGATATAAAGCAGTGCATAGCCTACATTTCAGCGTAAGAGCTAAAGCTTACATTCCCATTCGACTTTTGCAATACAAATATTAATAGTGTTGAAAAACGCTAAAAACCTGTGCTCACACGGCAAATGATAACTGGGAAATAATAGTATAAGACACTTGAAACTGACTTTATTTGTACATAATTGTGGCTGCTGTAATTTGACCCCTTTGCAAATGATATCGTACGGCTGCTGGCTAGTCGACCTACCTCTTTGTTTTTGTGCAAGCGCAAGCATGCTTGTGCGTGCGTGTGTGTGTGTGTGTGTGTGTGTGTGTGTGTGTGTGTGTGTGTGTGTGGGACTTGTCAGAGACAAACAAGAGCGCACTGAATGCGCAATGCGCAGTTACATATTTGTGTATAAGAGCAAAGTTGAAGAGGATGTGACGTCACAATTGCTGTTGCTTGTCAACAAGTTGTGCTTTAATTATGAAGCTCTGAAATTCGAATGATGTGGTTCATTAAATAATTTATAAAAAATATTTCATGAAAAATATTTCCAAAACCTCCGAAATTATCATTTAAATTATATAAACCTAATTAGCAGCAGATAAGAGCGGAAGCTATAAATAATAAAATGTCTTTCCATTAAAATGATCATCTGAATGTCGCAGAGATAAGCATAAAATTCGTATTTGATGTTATATTTCATATTTCATATTTAATTTTTTATTTTTGATTTCTTGTTCTTTACTGTTTCAGACAAATTTGTTAAACGAACTAGCTAAATAAAATAAAATATTTATATATATATATATATATATATTGGTAAACATATATCCCCTATGCGTATATATTTAGAGCTTTTAGGCTATATTTGCTTAATATTTATGGCCGTGTTTTTTTTTCCGAATATTTACAGTTCTCTTTAGCCCATTTAAACATTTCGTATGCCTGAGATAAACGAGAGTTTAAAACAAAATTCCAATGCTCTTAACTATTTACAATATATGTATGTGTATAATATTACTATTATAGTATAATATGATCGGTGTAAATTCTAATTAGTCGATTGACATAAAACTAAAGTTAATGAATATTTGCTTACATCAACTTTTACAATTTAATTTTAAGACTAAACTATCAAATCAAATGATATAATATAGCTGTGAGTGTGAGTGTCTGTTACAATAGTGTTTACTGTAGCTGCATATATGTATGCCTGTGTATGTATGTGTGTCTGTACATATACATATGTATGTATGTATGTATGTATGTATGTATAGGAACATGCGCCCTTTTATAAAACATATTGCTTATGCTCATGTGCCTTAGAAACAATTCATAAAATTTAAAAAAAAAATGAAGCAAAAGAATAAAAATAAAAATAAAATAAAAAATACATCAAAATACACGTGTGTTTAAACAGTTATGTAAATCTATTCCAATGCATGATGATTCACGATTCATGATTCATTCTCTCTGATGATAGGTTTATAAATAAAATTTTTATAGATGATACTCAGTCAGTGCCAATTCACACAGAATCCCCTCGCGTTGAGTGTGTAGCAAAGCCTCCCGGATCGGCTGATATTAGGCATTGCTACTGTTCTGCTCCTGCTGCCGCTGCTGTCGCTGCTGCTCGCTGTATTCTGCAAAGACATTGAAACCAAATGAATATTCATTTCAGTCCGTAACACAATCAATTGATGTTTTAGAGGGAACAGTTGGGTTAGACACAGGTAAGGCGACGCAAGAACAATCAAAGCGAATTACGAATTGCGAATTACGAATTTGCCAAGGGCAAAGTCAACAAACAAAGGAACGAGCGAGTGAGCAAGTGTGCGTGTGTATGAGTGTGTGTGTGTGTGTGTGTGTGTGTGTGTGTGTGTGTGTGCAGGTGTATCTGTGTCCAGGTGTATCTGTGTGTGTTTATGAACGCCTTATGCCAAATGCTGAGTTTGCGCCCAAAACATAATTTGTTAGTTTCTTTAGTCTCACACAAAAAAAACAAACAAAATTTGAATAATTTTGGAATTTTGAAATTTTGTTGGTCCAAAACCTACCGAACGTGTTTTTATTTTGAAAACCTAGTCTAAAGCCTCTTTTTTTTACAGGTGCTCACGCCCGCTCTCGCAATGCAATGTCTGTGAAATTGACCAGGCAATCGGCTTCGAAAAGTGCTTTCGGATGGGTTGGATTGGGCGCCAATCTCAAGTCGTTGGCAGCTGAGAAGGGCGCCGAAAAGTTAGTTAAGAGACCCTTGACTAGCCATACATATATATGTATATAGATATATATAATATATGTGTAAAGCTGTGGTCATCAAAATAGTAGTGCGACTGAAATGTTGCACTACTATTTTCATGAGCACAGCTACATATACATATATATGTATATCTGTGTGTGTGTGCGTATGTGTATGCTTACCCAGTACGGCAGCTGTTGCTCTGGCCTTGTCCTTGACTATGTAGCAGGCGGTGATGAGGAAGAAGACGCCGCCCAACACCTCCACAAAGGTGGTGGAGAACAGCGAGTATTGCAGCGATTCGAATGTGTAAATATCCTCAGAAGACTGCAAAGATATATAGTTAGTTGGTTGATAAGTTTACAAATTCCAATATATATTTATATAGCTGGCCGACTTACCCTGGCGCGCAGCGACTCTGTGACAGCTTCTGTGGCATTTTCCGCCAATTGGGACATACTTTTCAACATGCCGCTGTCCACGGTCCTGGCATCTGCGACCATTCGGTTCTTAATGGCTGTCGATATCTAAGGTGAAATATGTACATACATTAATAAATCATTTAGATATATGTCTCGATATACTTACAGCGCCCACCAGATACGGACTGCCAGCATCTCCTAGTGCATGGGATGCGAGTATTTGAAAGGCTTCGGCTGTGGAGCGACGCATGGGCACCACCACGTACTGCATAAGGGTTAAGAGTTTGGTATTTTTAGTACTTTCGCCTTTGTAAACAGCAAATCAACAAGCAGTGTTATCAACAAGAACAACAACTAGAACAAATTAAGCTTAAGCAGTGTGTGTGTGTTTAGTACATGCGTGTGTGTGTGTGCAGTGTGTCAAAAGCTCACACTAGATGGCGCCACTGCCGAAAAAGTGCGTGTCACAGCTACTTTGGTTTGTGTCACTAATTACATGCAACGCCATTGGGAACAGCTGGTGTGCGCGCGCCTGGGAACAGTTCGCTCGACCCACCGACCGACAGACCAAAACTTAACTGTGGCAAATTGTTGTCTACATTTGTTTTTGTTGTTACAAATTTAACTACTTTAACTGTTTACTGTTATGGCAAGTGTAGTATATATATATATATGTGTGTGTGTGTGTATGTGTGCGTGTGTGCGTAAATACAAACAAATATCTACTTGAAAAAGCTCATTTTTTGGCACTGCTTGAAAAACCAATTGAAAATTTGATTTTGGATTTTGTTTTTGTATTTTAGAACATACCAAATACCGCTGCCAAAGCGGAACTGTTCTCAAAATACCAAAAATAGATCGAAAATTATATAAAAGTATCGAAAACCTGAAACTTGTGGCACAGTTTAAAAGTTTTTTGGATTTGATTACAGTTGCTCCAAAGTGGAACGTGACAAGTCAAGAAACAGATATATAAGAGAAAAAGATATATATAAATATATAGACAAGGGAATTTGAGCTGTAATCAAATTTTTGAGGGTTGCAGCCCCCTAGCAGCGTGAGGAACACCCTCGAGGTTTTTTTTGGTTGCTGGGGGCTGCTGAGAGGGTGACAAATACCCTTAGCATTACAATGCAAGCCATGAAAGCAATAATAACATTTATTACATGTCTAAGGCTATGCAGAGTTATGCAGTTCAGGAAATTGCTTTAGAGACGTTTTGCCGCAAAGAGGGTAAAAGAAGAAAGACCCGCACCGCATTACAAATGTATTTGATTAGCTTGGAAAGAACTTTTAGACTTTAAGAGATTGCCTTGTGCTAAAGGACTTTAAGAAGATTAGAGTTCAGCCAACCACCTTATGAAATGTACAGCAGAGACCAGCTAGACTTTTGATGAGTTACCGACACCAGAGCAGGATGATACTGAGATGACGTAAATCATGAGAGTTTTTAGTTGTCGCACGCTAGATTCTTGTCTAAATACTATTTACTATTTAAATGTTTTTTACTTTTCAAAGTTTTTTTATATTAATATTATATTATATTATTATATATATAATATAGCAAAAATATCGAAAATAGAAGTGAAATATTCTCAACTTTTTTTTCTACTAATATTATAATATAGCAAAAATATAGAAATTTAATGGTTCGTTCGATTAGACTGCAAACAAGCCGCCTGGAAGTGCAGCAGCTAGTTTTCTATAGCCATGAGAACTACAATTGTTCAATTTTATACTCGTTCACCAAGTAAAAAGGAGTATATTAGTTTGGCGCAATGTCTGTCCTGCTGTTCGTCCTTTTGTCTGTATGAACGTGAACCATATTACCTAGAGATGTGAAATTCCAAAAAAAGAAAACTATAATTAATATATCACCATAGCTCATAGCAGGCCTGGCAAATCGTCAAAAATCTATATCTTTTAAAGTTTTAGAACTTGAAATTGTAAAGTGACTGAGTTACTGATGACATTCTGTATGGCTAATATCTATGTATGTGGGCGTGGCAAATCAGAAAATACTGTAACTATTATAGATTTTCATAGCTGTTTGATAGGTTATATATATACATATATAAATATATATGCTGTGGTCATAAAAATAGTAGTGCGACTCAAATGTTGGACAAATTTTGTAAGCAATTTAAATATATAAATATATATGTATAAAATTATAAAAAATATATATATATATATAAATATAAAGAAATATATATACAATATATACCCGTGTCAAATTGTTTTCAAAATATTATGTTTATTACAGAATGCTGCAACATTTCAGTCGCACTACTATTTTTATGAACACAGCTGTATATATCATATATATTTATATATCAAATATATAGATTTATATATATAATCTATCTCCTTATCAAGTATCTTATGCACTTTTGAACTGGTCTAGCAAACATATGCCAACTGATTATAAGCCAAATGCTAAATATCAAATATAAGAATTAATATAAATGTCTAATTTTTGGTGCAGATGAAATATTTGTAGATAAAACCAACTCTAACTTAAAGACTAACACAAAATATAGATATATACAAAGCAGATGTGTGTGTGTGTGTGAGAGAGTGTGTGTGTGAGAGTGTGCTTGTGTGTGTGTGACTGTATGTGTGCTTGTGTTTTGTATTTGTATTACAACAGTAAAAAGTTAATAAGTTGAGATCAAACGAAACATAAGACTAAAATTACATTACAAATTGTGCAAAATTATAGGAGTCAAAGAGCATAGATAAATAAAGATAAATATCAATTATCTATGATCCTTAATGATTTGTGTGGTTACTACGAAATTTGTTGGAGATTTGTTAAGTTTTTGTTTGTTTGTGGCGAGAAATACGAGACGAGACGAGAGGAGACGAGCCGTTGCCTCGCCTGATTCTTACCAGCAAAATGTCCGCAACAATTGCCCAGTTCAAGTTTAAAGCTACTTGGCCGAAAAAGATTAAGACATATGCGCTGACCGTGTGCTTGGAGATGATCAGACAGGCGCCGGTCAGCAGCGGGGCGCTGAGCAGCAGGCCGACGGCGCAGATGACGGGGTCGGCGGTCGGATAGCGTTTCTTTAAGGCTGTCGACAGTATCGAGCCCAGCGGCACGCCCACCAGCCCGGCGATCATTGTAATTAGCCCAAATATAAATGACACACTAAATGTTCGATTTTGTATGGTTTTTAGCCAGGTTAGGAAGGGAGGGAGGCAGGAAAGGAGGCAGCAGAAAGAAAAGTTTTTGGTTAGCAAAAATTTGGCAAATGGTAAAGGCCTCATTAATTGTTCTAGTTGTTGTTGTTGTTGTTGCTGCGGTTGCTGTTATTGTTGCTGTTGCTTTAGCTGCTGCTGCTTACCAACAACATATCGGCCACAATGGACCAGCAGAGATTGAGCGCCACCTGCGCCAGGAACACGAAGAGGAAACAAAGCGTCCCATTGCGACGGGCCATAATCAAGCCGATAAAGACCATCGGCGCCGATATGAACAATCCGATGCCGCAGATATAGGGATCACAGTTGGCGTAGCGGCTGCGATAGTACTGGGCCAGCGCGGAGCCCAGCGGCACACCGATCAGGCCAGCGGCCATGGCGACCAGGCCGAACTTATAGGAGGTGCTACAACAACAATTCGATCGATGGCGCAACACAACAACAATTTCGATGAGTTTCAAGTTGGGCTAAAGTCGACTTTCGTTTTCTTCTTGTTTATAACTTACTCTTCTTGCTTGAGATTCTCGTTGCCCGGCTGCATCTTGAGGCCGAGATGAATGAAGTTGGGCCCCCACCAGGCCAGGGCGCCGGTGACAAAGGCGACACAGGTGAAGCCGGCTGTGGACAGCATGAACGAATGATTCTTGAGCAGATCCTTGACCTCCACACAGAAGCTGGCGCGTTCAATCTGCTCGACGCCCTCGCTCTCGCCACGCTTCGGATCCTTCAACAGCGAGAGCAGCACTACGGCCGTAACGCCCAAAATGGGCGTGACACGCAATGCCCAGCGCCAGTCGCCGGCCAATTCAGCCGTCTTGGATCCCACAATGTAGCTGCGGGTGCATCAAATATGATTAGTAACAGAAATAAGTGGCAAGTGAGGCAAGTGGCAAGTGGCATGAGGCATGTGGCATGGCCGCCTGCATTGGCTGCCAATTGACAGCGAGTTTCTAGCAATTGACCTCACTTAAGAGCTGCGCCCTAATTGAGTTTAAATTCACATTTGATTTCACGACTTTCTATAAATAACAAAACGAATTCAAACTAAATTTATTCCGCTTAATTAAACTTTCAACTGAACCCCAAAAGGTGAATTGAACACAAATCGAAATCCGCGAATTGTGGCCGCTTTCTCACGACTCACGACTCACAGCTCACGGCTCACTGCTCACGGCTGCTGCTGCTTGAGCGAACTTTGCATCAAAGTCGAGTCGAGACCGAGACTCAGACGATGCCTGCCTGATAAGCTGACTGATAAGCAGCCTCGCCTCTTATCAACAACAAGCGCAACTTTGTTGTCACTATTATCTATTGCCTGATATGATAACCAGTTGATCAGCTGATCTTATTACTTAGCCTAATTCTATTATACAGAGTGGGGCAAATGGGGTTATCATGCGATGTTCTTTTGCGGTTATTTATTATTTTAATGGCTAACTTTTGTTTTGCTTGTGGAATTTGTTTCTTTAATCAATTAGAATTTGTTTCAGCCAGTCGAGAAAATGTTATTGGCCAAGTGGTCGCCATATGAGTCCGTTTTAAGGCATTTTCCTCTCACTCTTACCTGAACTCCTGCCAAATCTTTTCCTTAAGTGCTTCAATAGTCTGCAACTCGAAAATACTTTCTTCATTTATTACTCCGCCTTCTTGCAAAGTAAACCAATTCATGGCTTGGGCGATTTGCATGCTGCATTTGTTTACTTCACAAATATCAAAAACTGATTTAAAATTTGCCAGCAGTTGCAAAAGTTAGAGGGTTTTACAATGGGCTGATTACTTTTGCTCCATCCTATATATTATGTAATTTATATGCTAATTAATATGTTAAAGTCGTAACTTTATAAGACTGCCCTAGTAGGGATTGCACGACTAGCAAATACCCAGAACTCTGTGCAGAGCTACTATTTCAATGATTCTATGTTTCTAACAGACAAATCACATATTATGGGATTTACTATGGGATTTACTATAGACAGACAGCTCGCTGCGCCAATCAAGAATATACCAACTTTATGGGCTCTGCCACGCCTTCTGTTGCCTGTTTCGCACACTTTTCATCCTCAATATACATTCTCAATGATAACTCACCCCAGTCCAGAGCCCACTGGTATGGCAAAGTAGAAGAGAGCCAACATTTTGGAGCGCATGCTATCTATGAACAAATCGGAGATGATCGTTGGAGCTATGGTGCTGTAGGAGGCTTCGCCGATGCCGACCAAGGCTCGGAACGTTATAAAGCCGGCAAAAGTGCTCATAAATGAGCCAAACAGTGTTGTTGTTGACCATAGAGCCACGCCCACAACCATTAGCCAGCGACGCGAATACCGATCGCCCATATAGCCAAAGAGCGGCGCGAATACCATATAAGATAAGACAAATACTGTCTGCAAGAGGCCAGCAGAACCATTGCCTATGTGAAAGGTTGACTTCACGTCCTCCAAAACACCTGTAAAGAGGGAGATATACAGTTACAGATTAGTTTCCGTCCATTTGCGATAAGCGCGTGATTGCCGCACATGTGTTGCAGCAGCTGCTGCTGCTGCTGCTGTTCCTGTTAATTGGTTAAGTAAATATAACAGCCATATTTAAGCGCTTACGTAAATTGGTAGAACTTACAGCTTACAATTAACTAAACTAATAATACTCATGATTTTATGATCACATAAGTTGCAGAAAGAGTTTTAACATTTAACAAACTTGTTCTCTCCATTCAAATATAATATTAACAGTGCTAAGATCAAATTATGTAAAAGATATGTTATTGTAACATTTAGCACACTATCTAATAAGAGAGAGAGAGTGAGAGAGAGAAAGAGTGTGGTAAAATAAGTTCTAAAATTCACTGTTAACATACACCAGACTTTTACAGCATTTAGCACATTTCACAGATTTATGCTAAAGCGATCTAAAAATATTGTAAGCAATAAAAATTTTGCTGCGCCGCTGCTCAATTAATTATTGCTCTGACACATAGCAATGTTGTTATTTAGTCATAATGAATCATCTTATTTTTAAGTTACGAAATGTAAACAAAACTAGACTAACGAAATTTACGTTCTGGCCATCGTAATTATTTGCCATTATCAGTTTCTAGTCAATGCCAACAAAAAATGAATGATAAAAAATAAAATAAAATTAATCTACGTTTATTTACTTTGCTTTTGGGCACAGCTGATAAGGCGAAATCCGGAATCAGAAATCAAATATATTAAAATAAATAAAAGTCCCAGACATTCTTTTCTTATTATCAGCTGATTATCTCATGCTTGGGCACATATTTGGAATTCAAATTATATGGACGGATGTGCAAGTCACTAATAGCTGAATAATGAATAACATCATCAACACGACCTAGTCAATAACTGTTCAATGCACTTCCGACTGTTCAGCGGGGCCGCCGTTAGCACTTAACGGCATTATGCACTATGAATTTGTAGAGCCCCAAAAGCAAACCAAAATAAATGTATATTAAAATTCAAAGATGATATGCGGCCAATAAAGTGTGCCTGAAGGGGGGCGCCAGAGGCGGAACGAAGGGAAGGTCGCTAGCGCCGGTATTCCAAAAACCGATACATGGCCGAAAATGCTCAACAAGTGGAGACCGAACGAAACGAACGAAAATGCCGAACGCTACGCTCGACTACGTGGCACGAAGTCAAACGAAGTGAATCAGCAAGCCACAAATGTTCGGCTGACGCTTTATGTTTATTTCTTTTTTTTTCTCATTTTATTTTCTGGGTCTTTTGCACATTTCGCTTTTGAGAAATTATCGTACGATGTTTTCGACCAATCAGCGCGTTTGTTTGGCCAGTGACGTAACGGTGTACGGCCGCCAACTGAGCGGCCACGCGATGAATGCAATGTGGGGTGTGTAAGCGACAACGAAAAGTTTTGTAAACATCTATGTGTATGAGTGCATAGCTGTGTGTGTGTGTGTGTCTAAGTTGGAGAGCAACACTCAGTGAGCGGCAAGGCTTGGGTTTGTTTATGGCTCGACGCCCGTGCACTGCAATCGAAGTTGAAGAGAGAGAGAGAGTGAAGGAGGGAGGGGGCGAGACAAGATGTCGCGAGTCGCGACAAATGCTTGCGCATTCGATCGGGAATTTATTTTTTGCCGGTTATAGAAACTTGTGTGTGTAATTTTAGAACCAGTTTCATTTGTTGCTCTCTCGCGCTCTCACGCTGTTCTCTCTTTCTCTCTCTCTTTCAGTGACGTTCGTCGGCTAGACTAGTAGTCAGCTAGTAGCAGTTACTTGTCGAGCGGCAGTTTCTTGGCCAGAACGGCTGCTGCACATAGTGGAACGACGCTCTGCCTCATTAATATGAATGAAAAGAAGCAGAAAACCAAAAAGAAAAAAAAGCTGTTACTAACTTGAAAGCGATTGTGATTGGCCTTGAAAAATCGCGTGATTTGCAAGCTGAAGTACGACGACTTTGAGATGTTTTTAGCCAACATTAACCTGACATTGTTAATGTGCCGTTTTTTTCTTAATAAATTTGAATTTGTTTTTTTTTTTTTTTTTTTTTTTGGGAAAGCTTGCTTTTCACATATGTATGCCACTTTCTTTTGTACGCTTAGAGTTTGGTGGAGAAAAAGAAATCGCTTAAAATGTGAGCGCATCAATACACAATACACAAGACACAAATGTAAAGTTTTAAGCACATACACATATACTTACACTTACACTCACACTCACACATATACTAGCGCAGCCTCTCTTTAAAGTATTCACACCTCTAATTGAATTTGAGCTTAAAGACAAACCGATTTTTGCTCTTTTCGCTTTTGTCGCCGATTCCTGCCTGCCGGTCATTGACATAGACAACAAAAGTGACGTTGAAAATAATGCAACAAAATGCAGCAAAACAAAATCAACGTCAACATTTTGCACGTTGTGCAATGCGAAAGCAGACGACAACAAAAGAACATGCATATGCAATAGAAGGAAAGAAAGATTTGCCGGCCGACGCGTCGCGACGCCTGGGCTCATCGCTTACAGTTTACAGTGTTTAACGAATTCACGCATGATACGTAAGTGTGTGTGTGTGTGTGTGTTCAGCTCTTTGAACTAAAGAATTAGCATAAAAGAATGTAAGAAGTTTACATTTAATGTTATTGTAAACACATGTATGTAAATGAACAGTGGTACAGAGTGTGCCCATATACAAATGTTTAATTAGCTCATTAAATTGAGCTTATTTAATTTAGCTGTCAAATATTTCTGGCCCCTTTTGCTCTATAGATAAAAAGCTACGCATACCAAGCCCTTTTTTCGAAGACTTCTTTCTAGAGTCTCATTTATTGTTTTTGATAATTTCCAGTCGAATCTGCACAGCTATTAAACGTGATATAACTGTATATCTCTCTGCATAAACAGTTCCCCTTTCGATAGTGAAATTGATAAATGAATAAAATGAAAGTTTTCTTTTTTTTGCCTGGGAATTTTGTACAATTTGTTGAAACTGAATTCAACAAATTGTTATGCAAAAAGAGACTTGAATAAAACGCAAAATTCATATATAT
This sequence comes from Drosophila leonis, assembly GCA_035045365.1. NCBI lineage: Eukaryota > Metazoa > Arthropoda > Insecta > Diptera > Drosophilidae > Drosophila > Drosophila leonis. The sequence goes on along the minus strand of JAWNPC010000110.1, from coordinate 14,108,120 downwards.
GAAGATAAATTTCAAACGTATATATATCTTTATATAGGCGACGCTTCAAACACAATTTCAACAAAGCAAACATCACGTAATATTTGAGTATGAAACGATTTAGCTAAACATGCGACTAACTTTTTAGTAGATAATCATACAAAAATGAAAAGAAAGAAAATGCCGAATGCAAGCACAGAAACTGCTGACAATTATTGTACTTGGTATTATTTTTGCCTCTTATTTTTATTTATTTTTTGGTTGGTCTTTGAATTGGAAAGTGGCCAACAAATTACGTAGCAGCCAGTGGTGGCCTGTTTTACAGATACATAAATATCTGTACATATATTTGATATATACTTTGAATTGGTATTTCAAAAGACACTAACTGAATGCTTTACATATAGAACAAAGTTCAATACATGTGAATATATATATGTATATAAATACATATATATATTGTTTTTACTTTGAAATTTCAACAGCTGATATCAGCAGTTTATTTTTTTATTTAAAAAAAAAATGTTATTGTATGAATGAATGTTAAAATTAGTTATGTGAATTACTTGAACAACAAAACAAACAAAAAATATCAGGCCATAAATTGCGATTTAAACTAAATATAACAAATAAACAGCAACAAGTTTTGTTGTTATATTTTCAACATTTAGTTTTCTTTCAGCTTTTGGCTTGGGGTCACGTTGAGCGGCCAACTGTAATAATAGTAGTAATAATAATAATAATGCATAATGCATAATAATAAATACATGCCAGACATCGCGCGATATTCAACACATGCAAACAATGTGGCAAAACATTTTGGCCAACACTTAAATTTAATGTTAATGAAGGCGCGAGCGCATTTCGAAATAGATTCAAAAGTATATACATATATATATATATACATAATATATATGTATAGGTATAAATTGCAAACATTTTTGACTGGCAAATTGCTCAAATCGGTTCTGACCACGTGCCATCATCGAGTGCAAACTACGTGCCTCACCTGCAATTCATATGAGTTAATTTCCACACACACCCACACACCTACACATTCAACAGCAATCAATAGCAGGGCCTTTGATAGAAGCAATAATGCCTAATTAGGTGATAACTGATAGCGCTTATCGCTTAACTGCTATCAAGTGCAGGCGCATCCAAGCCAATTATTTATGACAAGGTAACCAAAAACCAAAACAACAACAACAACAACAATAATAATAATATCAAAATGTCCAAGTGCAAATGATATTTATATTAATTTAATAACAGTTCGTTAACATCTGCAACTAAGCAGCTGCTGGTAACAGAGTAGCTCCTGCATTAACAGAACTCGAATATGTTAAGCAGCCTTAGTTCTGTTGCTAACATTTTAGCTACGCTTTTGCTAACATAAACAAATGTTAAGCTGTTCAGGCATGAAAATTGTGATTTATGTTTTAAGATAAACTAAAATATGAATTGATTTCTAACTGCAAATTAAATTAAATTATTATTCTTGTTAATTATAACAGTAATTAAAAAGTTGTACAATAATTATTCATATGTGTAAAACCTTATTCACTTTTATTTATAATTTTGTATACACTTTTAGGCCATAAATCTTAAATTCTGTTTCTTACATAAACAAATCAAATAAAAATCACATAAATTTATTCAATCATTTCATATCAAATCAAAAATCACATCAATTTCTTCAATAATTTCTAAATCAACAAATTAACATTATGTAAACATTTGCACAGCTCTTCAATAGTCTCTCCAAGCAGTTAAATATCTAAAAACAGTTCCGAGTGCAAAGTAAATGCTCATTTATCGATTGATTGCTATTTATATATATTTATTTATTTATAATGCCTGTCAACAGAACACGAATTCACATATAAGGAGAAAATTGTTAACTAATTGGCCCACGCCCACGCCCACGCCCACACAGCGTAAAGAGTGAGAGAGATATGTGAAATATGAATATGAATAAGCACATAAATGACGAACCATCGTATATCGAGTTTGTTATTGTTGTTGCTGTGGGGTTTCTACCCGCATAAAAAACTTATCGTCCAATTCATATATTTATGTATATGATATACACAATTGTAAGTATATATATAAGTAAATATCATTTCCTGTCAGCTCGGTCATGAGTCTCCCCGAACTGATTGCTGATTATAAGAAATCATACGATATTTGCATTTGGTAGCTTATTACAGGCTTGTGAGACTAATGAATAATTATCTTTGGTTTGCTTAATGAGAAATGATAAGCTGTTAAGTAATTAACAGTTTGTCATTATGTTAAACTTAACATGTGACTGTTAACTATGTCTACTATGGAATAGGCTTGCTATAATCAATGTTGAGCTGCTCTTTAATACATGCTTGTTCTGATGTTAAAGTTAACATGTGACTGTTAACTATGTCTACTATGGAATAAGCCATATGTATAACATTTAACGTTAACAGAGCATGTCATTAATGAGCTGTTCATTAATGCAGTTAACATTAACATGCATGTGAAATATATAGAATTCATGTCAGTGTTAACTAACAGCTTTAGTTGCTGTTATGTGCCCTTCACATCACAATGTTATCAATGACAAAAAACTGCTGATCGAGCTTAAGAGTCCAAGTTCATTGTATATGCATAAAGGGTAGTTAAAAGTTGCAAAAGTCAACGCAGAGGCCAAGCCAAAAAATAAATACAATTTAACATGCAAATAAATAAATATACAAATATATATGTATATAGATACTCATACATATATAAGTATATATATATATATATATATATATATATATATATATATATATATATATTATATTTACATATTTAAATAACTAATTGACATATGGAAGGGTTATGAGCTGTGGGTCATTTGAGCAGCAATTTGAGTTTGAAATGAACAACTGGTTTGCAATGCACTTTAACATGAAGAGCGCAACTGGCAACTGTTGATTAGCCGCTAGCCGTTACCCATTAACCGCTATTGCGTTGCAAGTGCTGTAAACAAGTTTACTCCTGCTCTGCCCTTACTTGTAGACGATTGTAAAGCAGCAAATGATTCACATAACAATCACGCCATAATAAATTACACTCATCTGTTGTACAAGTACAAATACATATATGTATATATATATATATATATATGTTTGTATATGTATGTATATGATAAGTGTCGAATGCAATTGATTACGTTTCGTCTCCTGATTTCAGCGCCGTTGTAAACAATGGAAACTAAACAAATCTATGGAAAATTCTTGTGAATTCGCAATGGAAATGGAAGTAAACTTAGAGTTTTAGAAGGAAATTGAAACTGGAGAATTTGCAGCGAGATTTGAAATTTGGTATATGTATATGTCTTATGTTAGGATTTGCCAACTAGGGGCGTGGCAAGGCGTGGCAATACTAGAACTGATATAACAGCAAAACTATTATTGAAGCTGACTTCAAATTTCGAATATACAGCTGTGGTCATGAAAATAGTAGTGCGACTGAAATGTTTTATAGAATAAAATTATGTGGATAAACATCATATTTAGAAAATAATTTTATTTTTTTTATATATTATATATTTGTTTTTATATATTATATATTTATTTTTATATATTATATATTTATTTTAGTATATGATATATTTATTTTTATATATTATATATTTATTTTTATACATTATATATTTATTTTAATATATTATATATTTATTTTTATATTTATATTTATATTTATAGCACAATATTTCATTTCAAATTGTTTTAAATTTTGATTTCAGTTGCACTACTATTTTTATGAGCACAGCTACATTTGACAACTGTGAATGGGGCGTATGGAGTTTGTTTCCATCACGCCATATCGGGCGCTACGTTTCGCATGCCAGTGTTAGATTATATGAAATGAAAAAACTGACTAAACGCCTGACTGATTACTTTGCACCCATTCAAAATGTGGGCTAGGTGCAAGGAGTACAGCAAAAAAAAAAAACTCAGATAAGTAAAACACATTAGCGCAGGTTGTACGATATCAAAAATAAAATATGTAAATGCGAATTAGTCACACGGTTTTTGCTCTTAGTTTGTTTGCACAGCACTTAAATTTGGTAAATACGTCAGAATTTTAGACTGTCTACCGCTGTGACGTAACAAAGTTAATCATATGTGCCTTGTGCTATCAGTTAACAGCAGCAACAATACAAATACAAACAGAGAGCGAGAGCGAGAGAGAGAGAGAGAGCGACACCCAATTGGAGAAAGTGACGTAGCTTGCTGGCAATTAGCGCAGCATGCGGGTCACGCTTCTTCTCCTATTGCTGAATTGCTATTGGAATGTGTCACATTCTGTGATGGGATGTCCAATTGGACACATAACCGCTTACCCGCAATTGTGAAGCGATCCATGTAGTTGATGAGATTAACAAAGCAGAGCACCGATACAGCAAACCATTGTCTGGCCGTAATGCATGGTCTCGATCGGGGCTCAGTGACTATGTTATTTCCGCGTAGATGCTGGCGTTCCATAGAATCCGAATCGGACAAAACGAGTTGTTGTGACGAGTATGTCGGAGGTATGCCAATCTGAGCTAGTCCGGCAACGTCATCGTTGCTCCCGCTGCTGCTGCTGCTGCTGTTGCTCATCGCCGGATTGTCCATGGCGGCCGCGGCAGTTGGTAGCGGTTGATAGGCTTGCTGGTTTTTCACCGACATTCACGTGCCTTGCACTCGCACACACTCACACGCACTCACACACGCACACACACAGACACACACACACAGACGTGTGTTTAACGAAAGTTTCCTTAGTGGATACGGCACCAAAAAAACTTGCAGCAAAAATAAGTATTTTTTATTTTTGCAGTCTCTTTCTCTCTTTGTCTTGAATACGCGCGCACTCACACACACACACACAGGCGCGTCAACGATGCCGCGTAAAACACACGCGATGCACGAATTTTGATAGGAAGCAAGAATGGGAAAATATGTGTTGGTGGCAAATTTCTATTCGCCGCTCTCTCGCTTTAAATACTTTGGCTACGTTTCAATTCTTGAAGAATAACGTATTTTGTTATTTTTAATTGGGCAACTGATCAGCTTTTACATTTATAACTTTTATACGTTGACGAATTGAATGCGGCGTTTGCTTTTTATATGCATTTGCGGTGCTTCTTTTTTTATTATTATTTATTATTATTATTATTTGATCACCCGCTGTACGTCCGCACACGTTCAACAATCTTAAACAACTAACGAGCCGATGACACATTCCGACAAACCTAACGAATGTTGAACTGTTACTAACATAAATGAGTGTAGCACTGCTGCTATTTAACATATATCGAAAACAAAATCTAACCAGGTGGCAACGCCTTTATAAACGATATGTATCGAAATCGGCGGCATTTTTGAATTATTCAAAATATTGAAGAGTAACGTGTTATTTATTTAAACTATAAAGTGCTGTGGTTAGGTTATTGTAAAATGCAATTTAGTATATTCATCATTCAATATCCATTTCATCTATGCGCCCACGCACGCGATTCTTGCGCTTATGCTTTTTGGTAGGCGGCGGCAAAAAACTCTCCAGAAACTCGATGGTGGTCAAAATGGTCTCCGAACTGACATTGCCAATGTAGTTCTTATCAAAATAGACAACGGGCACTGTCGACTCCGTGGCTACCAACTTTTCGCAGTTGCAGCTTTGCTTCTGCTTCTGCGCCTCTAAGATTTCCAGCTCCGTTTCATTTGATTTATCTGAAATTTGGGTTCAGCCATAGATGAATCACTATAACTCATAGACTTACCAAAGATGGGCCTGAAACATTCCTTGACCTGTATCCACTTGGTGCAGAACTGCTTTATGAAGCTGTCATTCTGATGAAAGAAACTCTTGGCAGCGCTGTCCACGCGCGTCTTCATGAAGCCCGGCACATAGGGCCACTTGCCCTTGGCGGCATAGAAGCAAATGATATCTGAGGCATAGAGAATAGTTGGAGAAGAAGAGTTTGGCAGGTGGCTTCACTGTACTCACAGGGCACATGGAACAGATGCAGAAAAGTGCGCTGATGCTCCAGGCTGGAGATCAGGTGTATGCCACCTGGACGCCTGCCCTTCAGGCTGGCTGCACGCGGCTGCATTCGCTTGAAAGGTGTCTCCTCCACGCGCACATTGTTCAAGTAGGCCTCGCTGATGGTCAGCAGGAAACTTAACAGAAAGAGCGGCAAAATCCACAAAACTATTTTCCGTGCCAATTTCATGCTCAACTTTTCCACTTGCACGCGCAGCGACAACTAATGACAGCTAATGCCAAGACTCGCAGGACTTGCAGGACTTGCAGGACTCTCACTTTATTGATTTTCATTGTTGACATCAAGTTGCATGTGCAGCGGCGCCTGGACAGTCCACTGAACTTTGCACTAAATACTTAGAGAGCTGGCTCACCTGTTAAATACCCTAACTGGAGTCGGAGTCCAGTCGCGTCTAGCCAGGTCCATTATTATACAATAATTTGATCGGCTGAGTGGAATTCAATCGCTGGCGCCATCAATCGTTGCCTGGCGGAGCACGCGCATAAATATTCAGTTCAGTTCAGCTCAGTTCAGTCGAGGCAATAAATAAACTCAATTGTTTATTAAATCACGATTCACGCGAATAAATAACAATCGCATTTCTTTATACTCTACTCAAATGTCAGTCTGCAGCTAACGGTTGTTCTCAAATTAAACTTTTAGATATTATTTCAAAATTATGAGCATTTCGCAGCAAGTTGTTTGCTCTTATCAGCCGATAATCAGCAGATTAGTCTGAGTCTCTTCTCATTGCCTTTACACATTATATATCACATATTTGTTTATCCGTCCGTCTGTCTGTCTATACTTCTTCTGTTTGCACTTTGTCTGTCCGTCTGTCCTTCTGTTTGCAGCTTCATCTGTTCCTCCGTCTGTGCCTTGGTGGGTCTATTCTTCCGTTTGTCTGTTCGTCCGTCTATCCATTAATCTATTTGTGTGTCCTTCTGTGTTGTAGCTTCATCTGTCCACTTATCCGTTCGTCCGTCCGACCAGCTATTCTTCCGTTTGGACCTTGGTGGGTCTATTCTTCTGCTTGTCTATTCATCCGTCTGTCCATTCATCCATTTGTCTGTCCGTCTGTCCTTCTGTTTGTAGCTTCATCTGTTCATTTATCCATTCGTCCGTTCTTCGGTTTGTCTATCCTTCCGGCTGTTCATTCATCCGCTTGTTGGTACCTTTACCTATCTATTCAACCGTTTGTCTGTCCTTCTGTCCATCAGTCTATCCTCCTCTTTGTACCGCCCCCCATTTTGTCCACTCGTTCGTCTGTATATTTATTCGTCTGTCCGTCTGTCCTTCTGTTTGTAGCTTCATCGGTCCATTCGTTCTTCGGTTTGTCTTTCCGTCCGTCTGTTCATTCATCCGCTTGTCCGTAAGTTAGTTTGTCCATCCATCCATCCATTCATCCATTCATCCATCTGTTTACCCGTTCGCCTGTCCATCCTTGCGTTTGTCCGTCCGTCCGCCATCTATTATTCTATAACAATAACTATACATCTATCCGTCTGTCCAACTATCCTGCCGTTTGAACGCTTCTTTGAATAGCCTGACAATCTACAATATATAAGGCAATTATCTATCTTGCTAGCTTTGGCAAATTTTATTTTATTGCTCAGGCTTTTCACATTAAAAAAAAATTTGCAACTATTGAATATGTTTTGAAGAATGCAAGAATCAGGCAATCGAATAAATTACATATAAAAATTAATAACTAAAATATGAAATATTTAAAAAAATATTTATTAAATAATAAATTTAGTTTTGATGACATTAAAGTTTTTTATATATTTAAGAGTTTCATTGAGAGCAGAGAAAAAAGTGTAATAAATTGATATGAACTTTGGCATGACTCAGAGTATTTCCGCTTCGACTTGCCTTGAATAGCTGTGCTCTAGCTGGTTCCTCTATGTGTGTATTAATGGGCGGCAGGTGTCCGGTGACGTATACGCAATGTGAGACTTGTTTTTGCTTTAGTTTTTTATTTTATTTTTGCCTTGCCATTTAGCGCCTGAATAGTTCCACTGGGTCCACTGGCACGCCCCCCTTTTTTTTTGTAGCGCACTGCAACGTGTTGGAGGCTGGAAAGTTGTCGAATCAATTCAACAATCAATCCAATCAATCCATCAATGCAATCATCCGGCTGCGGTTGGAAGAAAGCCTCAGACGCAGCTTGAGATCGGATAACCCGTCGCTAATATGCTAATGAATGTTAATCAAGCACAAGTCAATAATTATATGACGTTTGAATAAAGGAGAACAACAGCAGAAAAAAGTGAACTGATCGAAATACATACACATCTATCGAGATATGTATGTGTCGAGCGTATATCTCAGAAGCCAATGCAGTTGCTGCCGATAAATTTCCATAATAGCCCCAAACGTCGGCACGTGTCAGAGGCAATCATATTTACACTACAGAGACAGACAGCTCTTATCAATGTGACACCGTTTGAAGTCACATACGAATAGTCGAACCAAATTCCCAATGAATTACACAGTCAGCCATAAAAAAGTCATTTACCAGTGGCTTGTGCAATTAGCTAGGAATTCCTAGTGCTATAAGCAAATCGTATTAGAGTTGCTCTTATTTTTAAAGCCGAAGAAAAGTTAAATTGAAGTAACTTTTCGATTTGAGAGGCATATGCATTCATTTGTTATGCCAGGCATTTACTCTAAGTTAGAATTCATCATGTAGGCACCAATCAATCGATCAATCAATCAATCTGTCAGTCAATCTAACCGAGTAGGCCATCAATTAGTTACTCAATCAGTCTGTCAATCAGTTGAGCACTCGTCAGTTAAGGCATCAATCAATCAATCAGTTAGATGTTGAATAACTCCTTTAATCCAGTCAATCACTCAGTCATTTAGAAAGTCAATTAGTCAGTCAATCACGACAACAATACGCCAATAAGTCAATCAGTCAAGCTTTGAGTCACTCAGTCCCTCAGTCACTCATTTGTTTGTTTCTTTATGCAGTCAGTCACCAAGAACAGCCAGTCAATGGGGTCTATAGTCAATCAGTCGATCAGTCTGTCAGAATTGTGTCAAGCAATCAGTTAGTTTGGGCATCAGTCAATCAGTGCTCAATGATTCAATCAATTCATCAGTTACGCAATCAGCCAATCACTTAGTAAATAATTCAATCAATCATTCAGTCAAACAGTCAGTTAGTTAATCATTTAATCAGTCGATCAGTCAGTCAGTTCAATCAATCAATCAATCAATAGATGAGTCAGTCAAAAATCAGTCAATCAATCAATCAGTCAGTCACTTAATCAGTCCTAATTCGATCAATCAATCAATCAGTCAAACAGTCAGTTAGTTAATCATTCAGTTAGTCAGTCAGTGAGCTGGTCAGTCATCAGTCATTCAGTCTGTCAGTCAATCAATCAATCTGTCGCTCAGTAAGTTACCCTGGCACTCAATCACAGAGCCCATCAATCAATCAATCAATCAGTCAGTCAGGCCTTCACTTAATCAGTCCTAATTCGATTGATCAATCATTTAGTCAAACAAGCAGTTAGTCAATCATTCAGTTAATCAGTCAGTGAGCTGGTCAGTCATTCAGTCAGCCAGTCAATCGATCGATCTGCCTCTCAGTAAGTAAGAAGTCAGTCAGTTAGTCAGCCAGACAGTCAATCACAGAATCCATCAATCATCAATCAATCAATCAATCAGTCAGTCAGGCCTTCACTTATGCAGTCCTAACTAATCAATCAGCCAAGAAGTCAGTCGATCAGTCAGTCAGCCCGCAATTCATTCAATCAACAAGTCTCAAAGTCACCCAGTTACTCAATCAGTCAATCAAAAAGTCACGAAATCCATTAAATCCATTTAATTAATCCAAATAGTCAACTAATCTATTCTATTTCTGAGAAAACATAATTGTTGACATAATTTTATATTCTATTAAATTAAATAAATTAGTTTTTGTTTTGCTTTGTTTTTCTCTTTCTCTTTCTGTTTCTCTTTTCTTAGTAACGCTTTGGCTCGCCCAGAATATTATTCCAGAACTTGGCGCTTGTCGAGCGAAACTTTTGCGAAACGTTCACCTCGAATTGTTGCGGATCGTTGGGCGCATTCTCGAACACGTGATGATCGCAGGTGCCTTCGGGTCGTGACTCCAGAACGCTTTCCGTGCAGCGACTCAGAGTTTCCGCATTTCTGGGTTTACTGTTAGCAAAGAGCAATATTAAAATAAAATGAAGATTAGCTCTATGCCCAGACACCTACCCAAACTTGGCGAAGTGCACGAAGTAACCCACGAGGGATTCGATAACGCGCGCCTCCGTGGAGTTGCGCTCAAAGTCAGGAAAGAGCATGGGACTGCGGAAGAGATAGATCAAATCATCGCAGTGCACGACGCCGTATTTCAGGCCCACATTGGCGCTGGTATAGACGGAGGCATAGCTGAAGGGGCCCTGGTAGTTGAAGCTATACAGGTACAGTGGCTTCTGGCTAGCGTGCACACTGCTCAGGTGATACCAGATGGCATTGTGCAGGGGCTGCTTGAAGCCTCTGTCCGAGATGAGCTGTCGAAGGAAGAGTATGAAAATTATGCTCTAAGTCTGACTTTGCGTTCGCTTACATCGAGGAAGCCCTGTACAGTCTGCTCATTCAGTTCGTGTATATTCTGAAAGTACTTTTCGATAACCAAGCGCATAGTCTGAGTTAGCTGCTCCGCGGTGAACTCCTTGGGCAGCTCGAGCAGCTCTTGGAGCAGCTCATCGAAGCGTCCATTGAAATCATCTCGCAGCGTCACATTCTCCATTATGTTGACCACTCGGACGGCTCCCTCCTGGGGCACAGTGCTCAGCAGCCAGGGCACCTGCTGATAGCTGCCCTCGCTCAGCAGCTGCTTTGGATGGACGGTGAGGAAGGCCTCCTCGGAGCTGGCCTCCACCACCGGCCGATAGTTGGACATGTGATCGACATCCCAAAACTTCAGCCCATCTCCGGCATTGATCAGGGTGTGCACATCGACAGCTCGCAGAGCGCGCGCCAGCTTGGCCGTGCTCAGATTCTGGGCATTCTCCACCTGACTGAGCTCGGCGGTGCGGCGTGCCTGCTGCAGTGGCTCTAGCTCTATGGCAAAGGGCACATTGGCCGTTCCACTCATGCTGATCACCTGCTGGAACAAGCCCGTCGACCTGGCGCTCAGCATGTGCATGTGCGTGGCCACGCCCCCAGCGCTCTGGCCGAAGATGGTCACACGACGTGGATCGCCGCCAAAGAACTTGATGTGTCGCTGCACCCAGCGCAGCGCCAGTTGCTGATCCTTAAGCCCAAAGTTGCCAGGCACCGCAGAGTCCTGCGTGGACAGAAAACCTGAAGAGAGTCGACGTGACTTTAGCTTACATTTATCTATAGACTTTGCAGTCCATGGCTCACCCAAAGCGCCCAGGCGATAGGCCATGCTAACCAGAATCACATCGCCCGTATCCATGAAGTACTCGGGTCCGGTCAGCTGTGGCCCAGCGGAGCCGCTAAAGAAACCACCGCCATGTATATAGACCATGACAGGCAACGGCTGGCTGGAACGACGCTGTGACAGTTCGTTGGGCGAGTGAAGTGAGTGAGAGTTGATCAAAGTGAGTCCAAGCTTACCTCTGGCCTATATACATTCAGGTACAGGCAATCCTCCTCGCCATAGATCAGCGGCGTGGGCAACAGATAGTTCTTCTGTATGCAGTCCGGCTTGGCCACGCTTGCATTGTAAATGCCACGCAGCTTGGGCATTACTTTTGGATTCTGAACGTGGGCAGTTGAGGGAAGTAGAGTAGATGAGATAAGACGGGAGATAAAGGAGACTTTGAAGGTGATTCAACTAGATTAAGGAAGAGCTGCAAGCTCAAGCACTAAAACAAGGCTTAAAACTTATGAAGAAGAAACTTATGAACAAAACTTAAGTTGTTAAAAATAAAAATAAAAATTATAAAATAAAAAAAAAAATAAAAATTATAAAATAAAAATAAAAAAATAAAAAAATAAATAAAAATTAAAAAAAAAATTTTTAAATAAAAATTATAAAGAAAAAAAATAAAAATATAAAAATTATAAAATATAAATAAAAAAAAAATTATAAAATAAAAATAAAAATAAAAATTATAAAAGAAAAATAAAAATAAAACAATAAAAATTATAAAAGAAAAAATAAAAAAATAAAAATTATAAAATAAAATAAAAAATAAAAATTATAAATTAAAAATAAAAATTATAAAATAAAAATAAAAATTATAAAATAAAAAAAAAATTTAAAATAAAAATTATAAAATAAAAAATAAAAATAAAAAATATATATAAAAAATACTTTTTAAGAGTTTATAAAGTTCAATACTCAAGGCCAAGAAGCTCATAAAGAATTAGAATAGTTTGAGCCTGTGTAGGAAGGATGCTCAAGGATTTATGAAGAGCCTGTGGAGACGCCAGAAAGTTCTTGTAGCTCAAGCAGTTAAATATGTTTAAGAACTTGAAAAGCTAGTGAATTTATGAATCTTAGAGATTATACTAACTTTCACTTGTGGAGCTTGAGGAGTATGATCAGGCAGTTGAAATTGCCGATAGAAGTTAATGGAACTTAAGAAATTTTGGGAATTTATGGACTTTAAACAAATTAAAAAGCTGAAAAAATCCATGTCATTGTAGAACTTCAGGACTGCTCAAGGCGTGGCAGACTTTCGTAAGTTTTAGAAGCCTAAAATCTAATAAAATTAAATCTAAAAAATTAAATAAATAAAAAAATAAAATAAATTAAATAAATAAAACAAAAAGTAGTTTGGGTAGCTAAAGCAGCTCGAAGAGCTCAATCATCTCACGAAGTTCTATAATTTCAACAGTTCAAAATGGTCAACAAATATATGAAATTCTGAGAGTTCAAGCAGCTTAAGGAAACTAAGCAGTTAACAGAGTTAAATGACTACAAAAATTCAATAAATTTAAGAACTTTAAAGAGCTTTAAATAGCTAAAGTTAAAGGAAGCTAAAGGACTTCAGCAGTTAGTCAAGGAGTTACTCACACTGAAACGCAGTTCGCCGACTGGCGGCAGGGCGTAGGGTATGCCCAGAAATGCCTCGAAGCGCTTGATCTGATAGCCCGGCATGTAGATGCCCTTTAGGCAGCCCAAGCTGCCGCCGCACACAAGCAAGGCCTTCTGGCCGACAACACTTGATGGAGTCGACTGGCTAGCGCCGAGCAGCACCAGCAGCAGCACCAGCAGCAAAGGTAAAGTAAATCCCGCATGAATCATGTCTGATTGGAGATGGTTAGTTATCGTGTGTCTGTGAAAGAAATCGAGCCACATTAATTTTATGCATAGCTCATTTAAATGATGTGGTCATTTGTCATTTGGAGCTTCTTTTTGCCGATGATGTCAACTGTTGCTTACGGAGGAAATATTCCAAATTGATATTCCCACGAATCGAAGGCTCTCCTCGGCCACTTACCATAAGCGCGCTCAGCCCTAGATGTCGATCGATGCGGATCGTAACTAACAGAAGCGACTAAGCACGAGCTTCTAACACGGCAGCGTACGAAATTTATCTGACGGCTTTGTAAGCTAAAGCATTCAGTTTTATGCAAGAAAAAAAATGAATATATATATTGTATATATATGAATAAATAAGAAAAACTTGGTGCTGTCTGTATGTCTCTGTGTCTCTCTCTCTCTGTGTGTGTGTGTGTGTCACGCTTTTAGCAACGGTGGCTCGCATGAAATATGTGATTCCAAAGTTGCTGCTGTTGCTGTTGCTGTTGTTGCTGTGCTTTGATATTCAATTGAAATTTATTCAACAAGCTCACAGCACACGGGGCGTATGCTTAATCAAGTCAACCCATACCTGCTCCGAGTACCGTAATAGCCAAGCCAACTGCAACCACAGCTAGAGAAGGCGCAAGCACAACTACGAATCGCTCCACGATTCAGTTTCACTTTTATCCTGTTGCGTCGCCTCGACTCTCTCTCCACTTTGTTGCCGTCTCTGTCTCGCATTATTCTCTGTGATCTGGGTTATTCTGATAAGGCCTGCTCTGTGGCTTCTTCACTTCACACATGATTGTGCAGAAAAGTGTTTTTTCTTTGCTTTTTCTTTTGTAACATACAAAAATCTCTTCACTTACATATGTTACATATGCATGACACACCCATGGCCACACGCATATAGCTAGTTTCTCTGTTATGTCAAATCTCAAATGTTGTTACCAAATTATTTAATTGATGATAATTGTATTATTCATCATTATAAATCACCAGAACCAGCAACAAGAATTTGTTAATGTACAAAATGCTAGAGCTACAAGCTCTATAGGGTATACTATGCTATAGAGGATATACTTTGCACTCTATATTTATAAGTAATACCCTTTCTATCTTTATTTCTTTATTCCCTAAATTTGTTTGTTGATAACACATAATTAATGAAATTATATTATTTTATAATTTTCTAGATAAGTTTGCGACAATTTTAATGAGCTCAATTCCATTCCAATATAAATCTTTATCGTTCAGCTCACAGACATCTCTCATATATGTATAATAATCAACAAACACTTACGACAAGTGCTTCTATTTGCATGCGCAGCACTGTGTGCATGGATCGCGTGGATCTTACTTTCCATTGTGATTGAGCTCGGATATATAGTTAGTTGTATTGTTGCGTTGGATAGTTGGACGAAATGTAAATTCATTTGACCTTCGTCTGCACTGAGAATGAGTTCGAGTGCAAAATAGGTCAACGCAGCTGCAGCGTCAGCGTCAGCGTCAATCTGAAGCTGACGCTGACGCTGACGCAATTCCTTAAGATATTCGTATGGGGCGGGAGACACATTATCATTATATGTATATATACAACTGTTCATTGACGTGAATATATGAATTATCTCTTGATACCCTGCAAATCAATGCATACTCTGCATACCAAGAGAAAAATTACTTCCAATCTGATCTTTATTCAGGCACTACAAATCTATTTGCAGTTTTTTATTACTTTTCAGTTTGTAGAATGATAATAGAATCAATACAGATTTAGATCTACTCATGACTATTCTAATCTTGAAATATTTTTCATATGTTTCAATACTTTGTCTATAAATAGAGCTTCTTCCATATAGCCAATGCGCGCATATCCACACGTTTCTCAACTGTCTCGTGATAGGCCCCATTCAATTGCCCCATACGGAAATAGTTGCATATCTCATCAGCAGTGAAGTCCTCAGATTTACAGGGCTGCAAATGGGTGTCATCAGGGAGAATGCTGAAATTATATATACAAATTGATAAAGGTATAGATATATGTAGATATAGATATAGTTATAGATATATCTTAATAATTTCAGATCAACCTACCCATTCTTGGCAAACTCCACCAATAGGGAAGTCATGCGCTTGGCCACCATATCATTTTCGGAATCCTTTGGAAAATCCGGGAAGAATATAGGCATTCGTATTGTGTGCACGGCATCATCCATGTGAGATGCGCCCAGCTCCTCGTAAACAACTCCGCCCGTAAACAAGGTGCCATACGTGATTTTGCTGGCATATTCAAAGCTATAGATGGAAACTGGCTGCTGAGCATATTTCGCGTAGCTAGCGGCGGACACGTAGACCGGATAAGTAAACATGAAGTCACCCAGAATACCGGATAATTGCAGCAATGTTTTCTCATTCAATTGCATTTCCTTCACGCCATACATTTCCAGGATGTCCTTGACAGTTTCCTTGGTAAAGTCCTTGGGCAGGTACAGCATCAAGCCAAAGAGCTCCAAGAAGTTCTCATTAAGCTCCTTCAGTAGCTGAGGATTCGTATAGATGTGCATGAGAAACAGGGAGCCCTCGCCAGTGCGCGAGGTGCTGCTCAGCAGCCAGGGCACCTCGTGGATGCGTCCCGCCAGATGCGCCGCAATGGGACACTCGGTCAAGAAGGGTTCAGGCGCATCTGGCTGTTCCACGACCACAGCATAGTTAATTATGGGTACGCTGTCCCATTTCTTGAAAACACTGCCGGCTTCCAACAAATCGTTGGCATCCGACGCACGTAGAGCGGCGGCCAACGCCTGGCTGTCTAGGGATTTGGCTTCAGACACGCCCACACGTTCCGCTAGCTGCTGAGCCTGTTCAAGTGGATTGTGTTGCAATGTAGCTATCAGCATCGCTGTGCCGCTCAAGGACATGGCGCGATGGAAGAGTCCTGCGGTAGAGGATAGTCAGCTGGATGTAGAAGTTAACTATCTACTAACCATTTGAGCTGGGACTGAGCATGTGCAGGTGCGTGGATATGCCACCTGCGCTGTGGCCAAAGATGGTCACCAGATTGGGATTGCCACCAAAGGCCGAGATGTGTTGCTGCACCCATTGCAGAGCCAAGCGTTGATCCTTCAGTCCAAAATTTCCAGTCATGTGAGCATCGCCCGTGCTCAGGAAGCCTAACGAAGGAATACTTCTATTATATAGATATCAACTCTTAATAGACTTTGTCAAATACCAAATGGACCCAGTCGATAGCTGACTGTAACCAGAATAACTTTCTGCGTGTCCATGAGATACTCCGGCCCGCTGGCCAAAGGACAAGCAGAGCCACAGAGAAGGCCACCCGAGTGAAAGTAGACCATGACAGGCAAAGGACTTGCATTGCCTTGCTGTAAGCACTCAGATAGAAGAATCTGCTAAAGCTTCCTAATAACTGATTCCACTTACAGGTCGATAGACATTCAGATAGAGGCAATCCTCCTCCCCAGAGATGGGCCAACCAGGTGCGAAATAACACTTTTGCAGGCAATGGCTGCGTGGTGCGCTGGCATCCAAGACATCGGTCCAGGCACTCACCGCCACAGGATTCTGCAAGGATAACCAACTTTACCATGCGCTATTACACCTGAGCTATTTCACCTGAAAGCGTAGCTCTCCTATGGGTGGCTTGGCAAATGGTATGCCCATAAAGGCTTCGAACTGCTCCTGCCTAGAGTCCGGCATTAGAGTGCCATGCAGGCAGCCCAAGTCCTCGAGGCACACATCCAGATCCGCTTCGACGCTGTAGCCAATTGTTGAAAGTAATAACAAATAGAGAATTGTCTGCGCCATCTCGAATAACTTTATAATGAAAACATTAAATATTCTCGCTTTTATATAGTTTTTCGATTCGAACTATTTGCATGTTCAGATGCTTGAAAAGTGCAATAACAATTTATCAAAAATACTATATTCAACTTCAATTCAAATTATATATTTCATGAATCGTAGCCAATTAGCTTAACAGGCAATTCCCATTTGCACAGAATACTAAAAAATTTAATTTTTTTTAAAATATTTGTCACATTTATTTATAATTTATATTATTTATATAAAAATATTTGGTATGTTCTAGTTTTTATTTTTTATAATTAATATTTGTATAAATTAAAAAATTTGTATATAAATTTTAAATATATCTAACAATTTTATAGTTTTATGAGTTAAAATTAGTTTTAATTTATATATATATTTGCGCATTATACAAAAAATATAGAAAATCTTTCATATTTTTATAAACAAAATGCGCTAGAAACGATATCGAGCCAAATACATACATATATGGTTAGATATACTTCAAGGGTTGAGATAATCAAAGCTTTTTATGTTTGGGAACTGTTTCACGCTCAAACTATTTTGTATTTTAATTCATATTTACTTTATTAATATTATATTATTATACAGAAAAATGTATGATTATTTATAAAAAAAAAAGAAATTTCTAGCAGTTATTGCAACTGTAAAAAGCTTTTAGTAAAACAAACCTATTATCTAATGCATTTAAAGCGATTTTCCATTTGAATAAAGCTGTAGACTTTACATTTCTATAAATGCAAATTAAATATAATATATATTTCAATATAATAACGAGTTATTAAAAGTAGTTATCAAGTCGAGAACATTCTGTTTTTATTGTTTATTTGTTGCTGACTTTCTAAAAATTACTAATTTCCTATTGAGTTCATATAGAACAATTGTCTGACTAGAGCATACCCTATACTATTGGGTATATATAAATATATATTTATATATATTACTGTATTCACTTACTAGTAAAAAACAGTGACTTGCGTAAACTCAGATAAGAGATGCAAATAGATCGAATTGCTGCCAGTTGCCCGGTTCGCGCAGCTGCTCCGCCTCCAGCCCTCAACGTTGAGCAACGCCAGCGCCTCGTTGCGTATGGAGCGCCAGTTGTGCTGCAGTTGCTTCAGCTCTTCAACCTGATCCGTGTCCATAATTTCCCAAAGGGTACATTCTAGATATATATACTGGCAAAGCAACCTCTCTGCAGCGCTTCGCTCAATGCTCTTCTCTTACAGGTTTTCTAGCTTGATTTTGCAATTTATTATTACTAGTTGTAGAATGACAATAGAAATCAATACAGATTTAGATCTACTCATGACTATTTTAATCTTGAAATATTTTTCATATGTTTCAATACTTTGTCTATAAATAGAGCTTCTTCCATATAGCCAATGCGCGCATATCCACACGTTTCTCAACTGTCTCGTGATAAGCCCCATTCAATTGCCCCATACGGAAATAGCTGCATATCTCATCAGCCGTAAAGTCCTCAGATTTACAGGGCTGCAAGTGGGTGTCATCAGGGAGAATGCTGAAATTATATATACAAATTGATAAAGGTATAGATATATGTAGATATAGATATAGATATAGATATAGATATAGATATAGATATAGATATAGATATAGATATAGATATAGATATAGATATAGATATAGATATAGATATAGATATAGATATAGATATAGATATAGATATAGATATAGATATAGATATAGATATAGATATAGATATAGATATAGATAATGATATATCTTAATAATTTCAGATCAACCTACCCATTCTTGGCAAACTCCACCAATAGGGAAGTCATGCGCTTGGCCACCATGTCATTTTCGGAATCCTTTGGAAAATCTGGAAATAATGTGGACATTCGCATTGTGTGTAGCCCATCATCCATGTGAGATGCGCCCAGCTCCTGGTAAACAACTCCGCCCCCGAACACGGCGCCATAAGTAATATTGCTGGTATATTCAAAGCTATAAATGGAAAGTGGCTCCTGAGCATATTCCGCGTAGCTAGCGGCGGATACATAGACCGGGTAATTGAACATGAAGTCACCCAGAATACCGGCTAACTGCACCAATGTATTCTCATTCAGTTGCATTTCCTTCACGCCAAACATTTCCAGGATATCCTGCACAGTTTCCTTGGTGAAGCCTTTGGGCAGATACAGCATCAAGCCAAAGAGCTCCAAGAAGTTCTCATTGAATTCCTTCAGCAGCTGTGGATTCGTGTAGGTGTGCAAGAGAAAGAAGGCGCCTTCACCAGTGCGTGAGGTGCTGCTCAGCAGCCAGGGCACCTGGTGGATGCGTCCCGCCAGATGCGCCGCAATGGGACACTCGGTCAAGAAGGGTTCAGGCGCATCTGGCTGTTCCACAACCACACCATAGTTAATTATGGGTACGCTGTCCCATTGCTTAAAGATAGTGCCGGCTTCCAAAAGATCGTTGGCATTCGAAGCACGTAAAGCAGCAGCCAATGCTTGACTGTCTAGGCTTTTGGCTTCAGACACGCCCACGTGCTCCGCCAGCTGTTGAGCCTGTTCAAGTGGATTGTGTTGCAATGTAGCTATCAGCATCGCTGTGCCGCTCAAGGACATGGCGCGATGGAAAAGTCCTGCGGTAGAGGAGAGTCAGCTGGATGTAGAAGTTAACTATCTACTAACCATTTGAGCTGGGACTGAGCATGTGCAGGTGCGTGGATATGCCACCTGCGCTGTGGCCAAAGATGGTCACCAGATTCGGATTGCCACCAAAGGCCGAGATGTGTTGCTGCACCCATTGCAGAGCCAAACGTTGATCCTTCAGTCCAAAATTTCCAGACATGTGAGCATCGCCCGTGCTCAGGAAGCCTAACGAAGGAATACTTCCATTATATAGATATCAACTCTTAATAAACTTTGTCAAATACCAAATGGACCCAGTCGATAGCTGGCTGTAACCAGAATAACTTTTTGCGTGTCCATGAGATACTCCGGCCCGCTGGATAAGGGACAGGCGGAGCCGCAGAAAAAGCCACCCGAGTGCAGGTAGACCATAACAGGCAAAGGACTGGCATTGCCTTGCTGCAAGCACTCAGATAGCAGAATCTTCTAGAGCTTCATTATAACTGATTCCACTTACAGGTCGATAGACATTCAGATAGAGGCAATCCTCCTCCCCAGAGATGGGCCAACCAGGTGCGAAATAACACTTTTGCAGGCAATGGCTGCGTGGTGCGCTGGCATCCAAGACATCGGTCCAGGCACTCGCCGCCACAGTATTCTGCAAGGATAACCAACTGTACCACGCGCTATCTCACCTAAGCTATTTCACCTGAAAGCGTAGCTCTCCTATGGGTGGCTTGGCAAATGGTATGCCCATAAAGGCTTCGAATTGCTCCTGCCTAGAGTCCGGCATTAGGGTGCCATGCAGGCAGCCCAAGTCCTCGAGGCACACATCCAGATCCGCTTCGACGCTGTAGCCAATTGTTGTAAGTATTATCACATAGAGAGCGACACATGGAATAGTCTGAGCCATCTCGAATAACTTTATAATGAAGACATTAAATATTCTTAAAGCTGCTCGCTTTTATATACCTTTTCGATTCGAACTATTTGCATGTTCAGATGCCCCAAGGGGCGGGCGAGTTCAAAAGCGCAATAACAATTTATCAAAAATACTATATTTAACTTGAATTATATATTTGATAATATAATATCTTTATTATAATATTATATGAATTGTGATTTATTAAATTAAAAAATAAAAGTAATGCATGCATTTTTATTAGAATATTTAAATTATATAATGCCTGTACTGCCAACAACTGGACCGCTTGAATGCAGCACTCATGCAGAAGAGGCCATCTTTGATCAACAGAGGCCGAATTGTCTTCCACCAGGATAACGCCAGGAACACACACATCTTTGGTGACGCGCCAGAAGCTCCGGGAGCTCGGATGGGAGGTTCTTTTGCATCCACTGTATAGTCCGGATCTCGCACCAAGTGATTACCACCCATTTCTGTCCATGGCGAACGAGCTTGGTAGTCGGAAGTGGTCCACAAGAGAGTCCTGTGAAAATTGGCTCTCCGAGGCTTTTGACAATAGGGAAGCGAGCTTCTATAAGAGGGGCAAAGAAGGGGCAAAGGGGCAGAGGGAAAGAAAATTACAACAGTTAAAAATCTATTGCAACTAAAGACTTTCAACAAAGCAAACACAAACGTATTATCAACCGATTTTAGTTGAATATAGTTGCTAACTTTAAATTAACATTAAATATATAATATAAATCTCAAAATAATAGCAAGTTATTAATAATAGTTGTCAAGTCGAGTGCATTCAATGATTATTGTTTATATGTTAGTAACTTTCTAAAAATAGATATTTTATATAGTACTTAGCAAATATGCGTGACTAGAGCATACCCTATACCTCAGGTCATATTTAAATAAAAAAACATTTTTCTTTTTTTTTCAATCAAAAAACTTTACTGTATTTTATAAATTTGTTTTTAACTTAACAGTAAAAGACGCTGCCAACGCAGCAGTCATTAAATTTGAGACTTAAGGTTTAGACATTTGTGTTTACAGCTAAACGCGCATTCGTACCAAGTAAACTTATCAGATAAGAGTTACAAATAGATCTATGTGAAGTATGTAACAAAAGAACTAGAGTGAGCGCATTGACTTTGGGTGCTTGTGGCTGGAAATATTAACAGCAGTTGGAAGTTAAGAGTTAGGAGTTAAATGGGCGTCAGTTCGCGTCGCTGCTCAACAGTTAAGTCCGGATGCCAAAGGTCCAGGATCAACACCAAACGTAGCTGCGTTCCATTGTGCCAGACCTCGTGCTCGAAGCTATCATCGAAGATGAACAAATCGCCCTCATGCCAGGTACTAGCAATAGAAAGAGATTGAGATAGAAACTGATTAGTGTCTAAATTATAGAAGATACTCTGTAAATTGTATAATAGTAAGACACCCTTTCACACAATGATTACAGGGTATATCTATGCCAATCTTACCGCTCTTGCTCGGCCACGCGAAGACTGGTTAAGTGTGGCTCTGGCGCCACCAGCGTGAGATGAGCGCGCAGTCTGCAATTGGTGGGACCGCAGTGTGGCCAGACATGGGTCTGAGCCTGCATAGCGCTGAACTTGATTTGGCCACGACGACAGCCGCTGGCAGCTGGCAACTTGTCGAGCAGGGCACACGTGATGGGCGCTCGCTGGCAGTTGCGCTGCAGACGCTGACCGCGGGCAAAAAGCTCGAATTGCTGCCAGTTGCCTGTGTCGCGCAGCTGTTCCGCTTCCAGCTGAAAATTGCCCTCAACGTTAAGCAACGCCAGCGCCTCGTTGCGTATGGAGCGCCAGTTGTGCTGCAGTTGCTTCAGCTCTTCAGCCTGATCCGTGTCTGCGATTTGCCAAAAGGTTTTTGCACGCAGCCGCGGCACGTTGTAGAGCGAACGCTGATAGACGCTGGCAAAGTATCCCCTCTTCACGCCGCGCTCATATAGCTGCAAGGCCTCTGCCTGCTTGCCCAGACGCTGCAGCGTCTCGCCCAGCGCCAGATAGAAGTAGGGCTCCTGAGTGCCCGCCGCCTGCGAATCGATGGCTCGCTGCAAATAGGGCAAAGCCTGTGCATAGTCGCTATTGAGCTGCTTGAGCGTCAGGCCAAAGTGCAGCTGCGCCAAGGGATCTTGGGGCCAGCGCTTGAGTGTATCACGCGACACCTGCTGCAACTTGAGCAAACTGCAAGTAAATTGTATATAAAATGCGTGCAAGGAAGTTAAAAAGCTCGTCACACACCCACTTATTGGACATTAGATAGGTAAGTGATAGCTGATTGCGCAGCTGCACCACATCCGGATAACGTTCGATGAGCAGCTCGTGTATGGCAACTGCCGGCTGTGTCTGACCTGTAAACAGTTAAGCTCTATAGAATCTGAATTTGAATGTCAAATCGTGTAACTGTAACTGTAACTGTTACTCACCCAGAAAACGCATGTGCTCTATGCAACGTTCACCAGCTGTGCGATATTCGATATTTGTTATCGATTCATCGAAAGCCAAATAACGCTTATAGGACTCAATAGCATCCACAAGCAGCTGATTGCTGCGGCGCAGCTCTGCGATCCGCTCCAACGCCTGCGCCCGCCTCAAATGAGCCAGCGGCTGGTGTGCGTATGTGTGTGTGAGCGTGTTAAAGGCGCGCAGAGCATTCGCATGGTTCTGGATGTTAGAGGTTGGTATTTTTTGGGTTAAGAAACACATGCAAATAGAGCGAAGATTAGCAAAAAAAAGGAGCGAAGCATTTCAAGCAGCAGCAGACTTAAACGAGTAGACTAGCAAAATACCCTAAAAACTTGTATTACACTCAAAGGGGTATATTGGTTTTGTTAGGAGTTGTTAACACATTTATATAACTATTAATTAGAAATTATTTATTTATTATTTCAAATACTCAAAGCTCGAAGACTTCTAAATTTAAATTAAAATAATCAAATTTATATCAATATAAATTATTAAAAAAAATAAAAATAAAGTTCCAAAAATTTGTAGCCAAAAACATAGTTGCTTTAGGGCTGGCTAAGGGCAGCTGTAAGTTTTAGGTGGGCGTTTCTAGCACCTACAGCAGCTTCGACATTTCAGCCCTATAGCAAAAATGTTTTTATTTTCCTATACAAAATTCCTATATAATCAGTTTTCTATTCGAATTCTCTTTAACTCCGCTCTTAAATTTCTTTCTCATTTTCAAATATTTCCTAATAACATTCAGTTTTGAAAAGTTTCTTAAAAGCTAAGCACATGAACTTAAAAAGCGAACATTAATTAAAGCTATGAAAGGACTTTTGTTTAAGGTGTTTTTCTGTTAATGATTGTTGAGCTAATTTTAGAACAAATTTTGGAAAGATTAAATTGAATTTGCTGTCGGGGAAATTTAGTAGCGCACTTACCTCATTGATCATTTCGGCTTGAGCTCGGCGCAGCTCCTGCTCGAATAGTTCATCCTCAACAGACTTGGCACCAGTTGGTTCCTTAGGTTTAATTTCTAATAAGAAAAATGTTTCGAAATTTTATTGAAATGCACAAAAATAGATCAAATGAAAAAACTTAAGCTTAAAGACACCACTGAACGGTTAATTTGTGTGTAGGGCTCCACCTTAGACGTAAGATTAGCAATTCGATTATAGACTATGACTTACTATGATTAGATTAACGTATGCCATGAACGAATTAACTTTAGAGATAGATTATAATACGTGTCTATATGTCAGATATATATATATATTTGTATATATATGTCCGATTTATCAATGCTTGGGATGGACTGGCTGTAGCTTTGCTTTGTAGACTGATTCGATTTGTTTGTTTTTTTGGTGTAAATTGTACATTTAGTAATTACGTGTCCAGGACGGATCATCGGAATCGGGATCGCTTTCGTATTCCTTGGCTGGCAATCGGCCATATTTGGCCTCCAAGCGGCTCATTAGGTCAGCATCATCCACATCGGAGATTTCATCCTCCTCCTCATCGCTAATCAATTCATCATCATCTTCGCTTTCGTCGTGTTCGTAATCCTCAATGTCGCCATCTTCGTATTCCACATAAATATCTGTGGCAGCTGTTGCCTCGGCTTCCGCTTCCGGTTCCGGTTCCTGTTCCTGTTCAATTTCTGGTTGTCGCTCTGGTTCCAGCTCCGGTTTGGGCACTTCGCTTGGGTTGGGCTCCACTCTGGGCCGGAACATGGCACTCAGCTGCTCGAAAGTCTCCGGCACATAGCTGGCCGTCAGGGCAACATTATCATCGCTCTCCTCTATATCGCTGATCTCCACCTCGATTTCCTCCTCGATTTCGATCTCCTCTTCCGAATATGCCTCTTTAGTGGAAATAGGCAAGCATTAAAATATGAAACAACCCAAAAACAATGGCCTAACCAAAATAAGTTCTAAACAGTTTCAAGTACGGCTTGAAATTATTTGGAAACAACTTCGGCCAGACCGAAGTTTTCATATATATATATATAGTATCTATATAGTATGTTATGTCAACCATCATCAAGTGGCGGCAGCTCCTCCGTATCATCATCGGGTATATGATCCTCGGCTGTGGCAATTGTCAAACGGCGTCTCATATGAGTCTCCGGCGTCGGCTGCTGCTCATCGGCTAAGAAATCAGTTTATATGGTATATATATATGGATATAGATATAGATATAGATAGTTTTCGAGCATTACAAAACAAAGCCATACAATATTAAATTTACATACATACATTGGCGCATATTGTTTAACAGTTTTAACAAAGCTTTGACTACAATAAGAAAACAACAAAAAATTTAATTCAGCTTAAACTTAACGACAAAAATTATAAAATTATAAAATTCAATTGAACAACAAATGAAGAAAGTGCAAAAATTTTGTTTCATATTCCAAATTCAAATCAGATTTTTTTTTTTTTGTTAAGTTAAAGAAGTTAGTTGAAAAGTTGAGCCAGTTCCTCATGTTGCGAGTGTTGCAGCACTGTACATGTTAAATAATTTGACAGCAACATGAGACGAAAGGCATGAGATCAAAAATTAATTTCACATTACATTGCCATTCAACATTGAGAGTAGTTTTTGTTTTATTTATACACAGACCAACAAGATTTAGAGTATATATTGGCTTAGGTTTTAGATGTACTGTAACTGTAACTGTAAGTTTAACTTTAACTGTAACTGTCAGTTTAACTTTAACTGTAACTGTAACTGAAACTGTAAGTTTAACTTTAACTGTAACTGTAACTGTAACTGTAACTGTAACTGTAACTGTAACTGTCAGTTTAACTTTAACTGTAACCGTAACTGTAACTGTAACTGTCAGTTTAACTAGTAGCACTATATTAACTCAAGTTTTTGAGCATTCCTTTAGCTTTGCGTTGCTCTAACATCTAGACAATAATTTTCGCCCAAAACAACTAATACTTTATATGAAACTACTATTATCCTGCTTTACGAGGCTTTTTACATTTTTACAAAATCTTTTTTTCTCAAGAAGTTATTGTCTATCGAAAGAGAGCCTTAAGTGAGAGCGAGTGAGGTAGAGGAACTATCAGGAGGCAATACGTTCCACAGACGATATCTCAGTAATAAAAAAAGATTTTTAAGAAATTTAAAAAAGACTAAATAGCTTAAGATTAGTACTTTTAAAAAAAATAATTGTATAAAGAAAAAAAAAATTGTCTGAATAATATAGAAGCTTAAATATAGAACTTTTGGCTTACAACTCGAAAACTGTTCAAGTTTCAGTTACAGATTCAGCATGTCTACAACCTTTAAAGCAGTATAAGTCTCAATATTGTTGATCTGTGTAAACGTAAGCCTTTAATAAACAAATATATGTATATATATATATATATATATGTTTGCATATACATATATATATACATATATATAATGATATTTAGCTAGACCAAATGACATTTAGATTTCAGTTTTTATTTTTTTTTAGAGCAGTTTCTTAGGTAAGCAGCAGATATGATGATTTAGGAGTTACGTTAACAAAGTGCATTGCTTGGATAACAATTGTTTGGCATTTAGCAGCAAATGTGGAAAACTCACTTGTATTTGGATTATTCCGTATCAATACAAGGCGTGAAACAAGGGCAAGTGCAATGCCAACGCCAAATTTAACGGCAACTGGAAAATGATTTACGTTTTTTTTAGTTAACAACAAATTTGTCTTTGCAATTTTAAAACGCAACTTTCAATAAAATATAAATATAAATAGAAAATATATTTTTATATTTTATATAAATTTCTATTAATTTCTCTTTGCACTTTCTTGTACAATTCTGGTCTATCGAAAATTGATGTATTAATTTCTTTTAAATATATTTCAGTTCGTTTAAAGTGGAGCAACCTGTACATCTAAACCGTTCAATGGAGCTGTCTGGCATACTTACGTGAGCCCAGCCAGGATGCGGTTGTAACTGCTTCAATGTTGTCTTCAACTGCCTTATCTTTCGCCTGTTTAGCTTTTAGCTGCTCAGCCTCAGTGTCAACGTCTTGATCGAGTGATTCGAACTCATCTTCATCATTGTCATCCAGCTATAATAATAATTAAGTTTGATGCTCAGTTGGTATTGTATTGTAGTTATCTAATGCCCACCTGCTCGAATTCATCATCATTATCATCAGCAGCACTTTGTGCTGCTGGCTCAGCAGACTCTTCAAGCTCTTCATCCTCCTCCTCAGCAGCATCCTGTTCGAATAAACATTTATTATTCATTAATATATTATTATATTATATATATATTTATGTACTTCATCGTTATCCTGCTCATCCTCATCATCATCAGCTGCCTGAGATTTTGAAATCGTTGGCTCAATGGATTCTGCCAGCTCTTCCTCTTCATCTTCCTCCTCCTCCTCCTCCTCCTCCTCTTCCTGCGTAAGCAATTGATATTTTCATTAAAATATTATTATTATTATGCTTTAAGTTTTTACCTCTTCTTCTTCATCTTCCTCAACTGTTTCGGGCGCACTCTGAGTTCTTGACTTGGATGCGACTGGCTCAATGGACTCTTCAATGTCATCATCTGCATCCTCCTCCTCTTCATCCTCATCCGCTTCGTCTTCCTCCTGCCATTAAAAACAGTTTTTAATTTTTTAATGTTTATTTGTTTATTGAAGCTTTTACCTCTTCCGCATCATCGGCCAATGATTGAGTTCTATCTGCAGACTCTTCTATTTCATCGTCCTGTGATATATTATTGTTAAATATATTTATATTTAATTAATTTTTAATTTGATGTTAAATCAAAAATAAGTTTAACTAGAACTAAATCTTACCTCATCCTTTTCTTCCTCATCCTCAGCTGTTACATTTTCAGCAGCAGTATTGTCGTCTTCCTCCTCCTCCTCCTCTTCCTCATCCTCTGCGTCATGTTCCTGCTCTGTTTCCTCCTCCTCGCCAGAATGCTGTTCATATGGCTCTTCCACCTCATCATCGTGTTCATCATCGTGGTCATC
>JAWNPC010000110.1:13857500-14077500 GCA_035045365.1 Drosophila leonis | reverse complement strand
CCAGTCTGGCAGGCAGACAGGCAAGCAGGCGGCGTTGGTGGTTGAGCTTTTCTTTACTTATACGAAAATATCGAGAAAATCGATTAAATTTTCATTTGCAGACCAAAATGTTTGCTTGCATGCTAAATAAAATAAAAGAACATTTCTTTTAAAAATCAGTTAATTTATAGTAACATTTTTATAGCACTAAAGCTGTTACCGATTAATCGTTTACAGTGTGATCTCTTGCGTGAGACAGCTTTTTCGATAGTAAATGTTTGATTTTATTGCCGCACTGTCGTTGTACTATTATTATTTTTTACATTATTGACATGCTTTGCCATAATATTACATACTTCAGACAGTTTTCTTTAGTTAGCGGCTAATCTAAATATTATACCAATAGGCAAGCTCAAACCATCCTTTGCCATAATTTCACATTCCCCTCACAATAACATTCAATAATTTGATCTAACATTTTGGTATTTTTTGGTATTTTCAGCTGTTGCGCCGACTTGGTCACACACTTGCACGACCATAAATACTACAACAACAACCAAATAGAACGGAACGAGGGAAAACAACCCAGCGCAATTATGTATAGATACGATTGAAATTGAAGTCAACAAAAGCCGTTGTAGGATTCCGGGCCAAGTGCAAAGTTGTGGTAAGTTGATAAGCAAAGAAAAAAATTGAAAAAAAGACAAATAACGATTATAGATAATCGTCGACTAAATTGATTGACATTTACAGGCCAGGCGCTGCAAACTACGCACAATTTTGGTGTTGGCGGCGGCGGTGACGACGACGACGACGACGACGACGACGGCGGCGGCAGCGACCGCAACAGATCAAAATTAGCCACGCCTTTTAGAGCAATTTAGGGAGCAACGGCTCCCCAGCTATGGCCGGCGACATGTCCATTGGCTGTGCCGCTCTCAAACGATCCACGAAATTGAAAAGCTGCACCAGCGGCACCGACACCGACTCCATGCATCTGCCGAACGAGCGCAAAGAAAATGGCCATAATAATATTGGCCAATTGATCAAACCGCCCAGTGCACCACAGAATATGCGTGGCGGCCTGCGGGTCTACAAGATTGTCATACTGGGCGATGGCGGTGTCGGCAAGTCTGGTAAGTTATCAATCACTGCTGCGCATTTTACACATCGTCTGTCTGCCAATGGGAAAAATCAATAAATTATCTCAATTTCTTTTACGCTTTGTTTTACGGCACACAACAAACCACCCACAATCAACCCCCAATTCGTGCTTCGTGCGTTCGGCAAACTTTGCGTGTACACACACACACATACAAACATGCGCTCTCTTTTCTCTCTCTCACACACACACACACATGGACAACAGCTGTTACCCTGCAATTTGTCAGTCACAGCTTTTTGGACTACCATGACCCCACAATTGGTGAGTGTGTTCTCTCTGACTGTTCGTTCCACCTTTGAACTTTTCTTTGTTACTTGCTCTCTCTCTCTCGCTCTCTCTCCCTCTCTGTGTGCAGAGGATTCGTATCAGCAACAGGCGGTAATTGACAATGAGGCCGCTCTGCTGGACATACTCGACACTGCTGGCCAGGTCGAGTTTACGGCCATGCGGGACCAATATATGCGCTGCGGCGAAGGTTTCATCATTTGCTATTCGGTTACCGATCGCCACAGCTTTCAGGAGGCATCCGAATATCGCAAATTGATAACACGCGTCCGTCTGTCCGAGGACATACCGTTGGTGTTGATAGCCAACAAAGTGGATCTGGAATCTCAGCGACGTGTCACCACCGAGGAGGGCAAAAATTTGGCCAATCAATTCGGTTGCCCGTTCTTCGAGACATCCGCTGCACTGAGGCACTACATCGACGAGGCATTCTATACGCTGGTGCGTGAGATCCGCCGCAAAGAGATGCAAAAGGCACTGGGCACGGATACCAGCTCGGAGAAGATACACACACGACATCGCAGTCGCTGGTGGCGCATAAGATCCATATTCGCATTGGTCTTTCGGCGCAGGCGAAATTTAAACTAGAAAAAAAGAAAAATAACAAAAACAAAAGAAATCTAATTCCTCGGTTCGCAAGTGCAATATTTATCCAATGCGTTATACTATATATATATAAATTATATATATATGTACGATTTGTATGTGGCACCATGAATCAAATGTGTTTGTGTCTAATCATTTTTGAAAGCAAATGAATTTATGAAAACGCGTCAAACTATTCTAATTGTTAAGGCCAACGGCCAACAAGGGCAAGCGCAACAACTAAGTGACATTCTGTTCGGACTTCAAAGCTTTTGTTGTTAATTGTTTTAGTTTAAATTGTTTATTTCATTTGTTAACTATGCCACATTGTATTTGTTGTATTTGTATTGTTGAGGTGCTGCTGTGCACACTGAGAGAAAGATATGTATGTATATCAAAATATGTTTTAAGCACGAATTCGAAAGATACAATATTATATAGCAATGCACATGCGTATATACACGTATATAGTATAACTAATAAGAAATGTTGATTCCTAACAGAGAACAGAAAACCAATTGGCACGCAACACGAAAAAAACCAAAAAAACCAAAAAACAAACTAAATGAAATGCATTTAAAATTTAAAGAAACAACCGAAGCAAAGAGAACCATATGCAAAATCTATGATAATAGCAATAATGTTAAATCAAAAGTAACGAAACGATATACAAAACTGAGTCCTAGCTGCAGCCAATAGTGGTAGCTAAATAGACCCACATATATATATATATATATACAGATACATATATATATATATATATATATATATATATAAAGGTCATAGAGAGCTTTAAGTCGCCAAACAACAAAAGAAATAAAAACAAAAACAAAGTAAACTGTCCAACAGAGTTGAGGAAAGTGTTAACAGTGTATTATGTGCATGTATTATTATTATTATAATTAACGTACGCACATTAACTAATCGAATAAATGTTGAATTTAACGCATATGTATACTAAACACACAAAGACGACGCTTGACACAGAAATCCATTGTTAAATGTTATTAATATTATTTGCAAATGTTTTACGCATTGATTGACATTTGTTTACATCTTTTAATTGTTAACTTGTTTAAGTCTAAGTTTATTTATTATTAATTGTATGCTTTTTTTTGTTAATTACTTTATAAACATTCATGCCCTTCGCCAAGCATCTCACCATAAGTTCCTCACATCAATGTTACTGCAACGGCAACGGCAACTGCAACTGCAACTGCAACTGCAACTGCAACTGCTTCATAGCACAAGGCTTTAAGAGTGCAACAAATAGAAACAATTGAAAATTGTTAACAGGCGTTAAATAATTTGTATGTTTTTTATTTTTTAAGCATAACCAAAACGAATAACGAGCTAAACGAAACTTTGTAAATGTTGTTTAAATTTTAGTTCTATTTGTCAGTTGAATTGAATGCGGGTATATTGAAAGCAAGCTTTCCAAAAACAAAACAAAACAAAAAGAAAATCAAGATAAATATTTATATATACTATAATATAATTATAATAATATAAAAATGTTAAATATCACATACGATTACGATTATTTCAAACAAAATATAATGAAACTAGAAGTTAGTAGCTATAACGCGAGCGAGTATTATAATAGATGCACAAGTCTGCTAATGCCAGCTGGCCAATGCTATGTTCTTTCTTTTGTTGTTTTCTTTTCTTTCGGTCATTTCACTCTTTAATTCTTACATTTTAAATGTACAAGAAATTAATGAAAACGACAAAAAAAAAGAATCCCAATAAAGATTTTTGGAACCCCCGTTAAAATAAATGTGTTTTTAATACTTACTTTTAGACAGAGCTGTTAAGAATTCCATTTGAATGGAAATTCAAAATGGGTTTTTGTTCTGAATGGAAATTCAAAATGGGTTTTTGTTCTGAAAACCCATTTTGAATTTCCATTCAAATGGAATTTTTAACAGCTCTGCTTTTAGATGATCAGAAAAGTGTTTATGGATCGTCTGAAGACTGGAATTTATAGCTTAATTTAAGCTGCAATTTTTAAAACTAATTTATTTATGTTTTAAATATTTTGTTGATTTTTAAAATATTGAAAAAAATGTTTTTGAAAATTTTTTTATTTAAATTAAAATTGTTTTAAAAAATTTATTTTTAAATTTTTTAAGATTTTTTGAACTAAATCCAAAACTTGGGTTTGCAAAGCTTTGCATGTTTTATGACTCGATGTATATAAATAAAAATAAAATAAATGTGTTTTTTAATACAGTCGAGTCTCGATAATTTGTACCCCGCTAAATCGAAAATTGCGATAAATCGAAAAAAATTCTATCCCCTTGATGGGGATATCTATATGATAGAAATCTCGATAATTTGAATTTCTGTGTAAATCGAAAAAAAACTGATCCCCTTGCCATTTCGAATTATCGGGACTCGACTGTATTTTAAATATTTTGTTGTTTTATAAAATATTAAAAAATAATTTATTTTGATTTTAGACAAATTTCAAAATTTCAAAATATTTTAATATAAATTAAAATTGTTTTTAAAATTAAAAAAAATTTTTTTAACTGAATCCAAAACTTGGGTTCGCAAAGCTTTGCATGTTTTATGACTCGATCTATATAAAATTCTAGATCTACGATCATAACTCAAAACAAGTTTAAGCAACATTTTGATGTCTTAAATTTAATTTGATTTTCCTCATATTTTTGAAGCCAAATTCAAACTGAATTCAATCTTAAATTCTAGCTGAAACAAAGCATCGAATATAAACCTAATTTCCTTGCCAACTTTTACAGCTCTCAAACAAGAAAATAAAAAATTAACTTTTTTATTGCCCACACCTCAAAATAGAGAAAACATTTCGAATTTTGATTTTTATCGTTTTTTTTTTTGTATTTTTTTTATTATTTATTTATTTAGTAAAATATTCTTTTTTTTAAATTTTGAAAAGAAATGTTTTTTGTTGTTTTTTGGTTTACATATGCATATGTATACATATACACACATATATTTTCATGTTAATTTTGGTAATCTGGTAAAATGTGTATTTGTTTTGTTTCTTCTTCTTCAACTTCTGCATATTTAATAAATTGTTTTTGTTTTTTATTTTATTGTATAGGAAGCAAAACTTTTGAATGCACAAATTTACAATTACTTTCGACGCATTTGTTCTTCTTTCTGTTGTTGTTGTTTAAATTGTGTAATATAGTAACTGTAGAAAATAGTATATGTATATGTATGTATATACATATATATACACATATACATACATATGTATATATAGCATTTTGAGTTTTTGTATGAGAATTTTACACGATTTTTGACGGTACAAAATACAAAAAAGAGACATACACACATACATACATACATACATATATGTACTGTATATATATATATATATACATATATATATTGGTATTTTATCAAAATCATAAAATACACTTATTTATCTTCTTTTTGTTTAATGCAAAATACAAATATTAAAAACTCTGAACTTGCATTTGCACATTGAAAAAACTTTGAATGCATCTGTCACTTGTGGCTTATGTTTAAACATTTCTCTTCTTTTTTTTTTGTGTAATTGTTTGCAAAGTAGTATTTATATATATATAGATGTTTATCATTTTGTTTAGTTTATTGGCGGTCTCTGTTTGAATATATAATATATATATATATATATATGAGTCAAAAAAGTTGAAATTGGTATGTTTATGAATGCTTGCATTTTAGGCTCTTCTTGTGTGTTGTCTGTCTGTTTATCAGAATATTTATATGTATATGCCTTAAGACTTTGAAAAAATATGAATAACTGCATCATCACTAATCAACACACACACATACACCCATGCAGCTGCACACACACACACGGACACACGCACACCTTTAGTAATGTTTATATAGACATTTTGTTGTTTGGCTTTTAATCTCAAAATCAAACGGATACGATGATATATATATATATATATATATATAGGACATATAGTAGTATGCATATACATAGGTGTGTGTATATTGATATATACGAGTAAGTATGTATTGATAGTTGCTTGGTTGGTTGAGTGTTGACTGATTTTCGACGCCGTCAAGAGTTACAAATAATAATAATAATAATGCGATATTTATTATTGTTGTTTACTTCGGTTAATAACTACTCTAGACTGTATATAAAATCAAATCCGCATTTGACATTTTGCCCGTTTCATCTACTTCATCCTGCTGTTGCTGTTGTTGTTGTTGATGTTGATGTTGTTGTTGCGTGTTTAGTTTGTTGCTAAAGCATGGTTGTTGATGGTGTTGTTGTTGCTGTTGCTGCTGCCGGATTCCCCATGCTGATCTGATTCCAGTAGTTGTTATTCTTGTAAAAAGGGGTGTGTGTTTTGTGTGTGTGCGTGTGTGGGTGTATGTGTGTGTGTGTTCCTTGTGTGTATGTATAGAATTTTGTTATTTGCTCTTTTAGAGCAAAAGGCATTTGGGCTTCTTCCGTTTTTTAACTTGCAGTGCAGCCCTGGTTGCTGTCTCGAATACCTCTCGCACACCCTCCTTGGACTTGGCCGAACATTCCAAATAGGCAAAGGCATTAATTTTCTCAGCCATAGCGCGTCCCTCCTGCGGCTTAACCGGCTCCTGCTTCATCTTTGCCAAATCCTGTCGACGAAATTTTAAAATGAAGTTATTCAAATCAGTGTTAATCTAAAAATCTTACCCGAATTGTGTTGGGATCATTTCGCAAATCTTTCTTATTGCCTACCAAAATGATGGGAACATTGGGACAAAAGTGTTTGACCTGAAATCAAGAAATGTATATTAATATAAATATTTACAATTTATTTTTGGAGTTTCTTTTTACCTCTGGCGTCCATTTTTCGGGAATATTTTCTAGCGAATCGGGTGAATCCACTGAGAAACACATAAGTATAACATCAGTGTCTGGATAGCTCAGCGGTCGCAGTCTGTCATAATCTTCCTGACCAGCTGTATCCCATAAGGCCAACTCCACCTATAACAAATAGAGAAAAGAATCACGTCATATATTGATGTAAATATATATATGTTTGTATGTATGTATGTATGTATGTGGAGTGATAACGCCCGTTA
The DNA here is from genome assembly GCA_035045365.1 of Drosophila leonis. Taxonomy (NCBI): domain Eukaryota; kingdom Metazoa; phylum Arthropoda; class Insecta; order Diptera; family Drosophilidae; genus Drosophila; species Drosophila leonis. The sequence continues at coordinate 14,070,419 of JAWNPC010000110.1, read as the reverse complement.
AGTTGGCAATTATGTAGCACAAAAGCCCGTTTCCATCACAAAGACGAATACGAGAGTCAACTTCAAGTTGAAAGATAGCAAGGAACTGGCGGAAATGCCAAACGTATTAATCAGACACAATACGTAGAATGACGTGAACGACAGACACAGACGACTGTATATATATATATATATATGTTTGTATGTATGTTTGTACATCATATGTAAGCACTATCCAAACACAAACGCCGCCATATTGTGCTGCGCAAATTGTTTATACCAAAACAAAAAAAAAACCAAAAAAAGTCGTATAAAATTATTAGAAACGAAATTGTTTAGCAAATAACCAAAAACAAATACACAAAACATGACTTAATGCAAATCAAAATGGCATACAACAGTATATCTTTACGTTTCTTTTTTTTTTAAATATATTTTATTACAATTGAGAGCGAGAGCGCGTGCTACTGGCTCCAAACGTGAGCGCAGGTATGCAGTGGCTGAGTGAGCGGCAGGGGGGAGCGAACGTGAGAGCGCGAGGGGCAACGCGCAAAACTGTATGTGCGCAACGGGCTTGTGTATAAGACGAATAAAAAATAAAAAAAAAAAAAAAAGAGCAAGAGCACAAGCAAGAAACGGAAGGAAGGGAGCTTGCTATACCAAGTACATGTTTTAGTATTAGTACGTGTGTGAGTGTGAGTGCGTGCGTTTACGTCGTCGATGTGGGTACGTGTGTGCGTGTGTGTGTGTGTGCGTCTGTGTGTTTCGTGTTATGTGTGCAAGGAGAGTGCGAGCTGGAGAGCTGGAGAGCGGGAGAGCGGGAGTCAAGTATGCCTACCGACAATTGATATTGACTCACAACTTTTTTTTACAACATGAGCGCAGAGTGCACTGGCAATGGAGCAGGGTGCGGGTGGGTGGGGGGTAACAGAACGGGATGCTAGATGAGAATATAAATATGTATAAAATAAATAATACAAAAAAAAAAACAAATGTACACAAAGACCGCTGATCAGATGATTTTGAATGCTGCGTGTGTGTGTGTGTTGGGTGGGGCGGGGCAGGGCGGTGCGATTCAGTTCGGTGTGTGAGCATGAAAAGGTGATCAACTTGAGCTTACCTGCTTGCCATCGACTTCGATATCGGCGACATAATTCTCAAAGACAGTCGGCACATAGACCTCGGGAAATTGGTCTTTGCTAAAGACGATCAGAAGGCAAGTTTTACCGCAGGCACCATCGCCGACAATTACCAATTTCTTGCGAATCGTCGTCATTGGAGGTTCTGGAAGTGGCAGAGTGGATGCAACGACACCGACAGCGGCGACGACGGACGATGCGTTGTGTTAAATATATTTTTGCGAAAATTGCGCGAGCTGGTTGAAAAATATCAAAGTGAAAAAGCCATACACACACACACATACACATACATTAACACTCTCGCGCGCAGCAATGCCACAATCTCTCACTCACACACACATACACTTTTGAGTCATACACTTTGAATGGCTCTCCCATTTGTTGTTGTTGTTGTTGCTGGTGCTGCTGCTGCTGCTGACGATCTATGGAAAAGAAGAAGCATCAGCGAACAGCCGCATGAGGCTCTTTTTTTTGACAATCGCTCGTTGGGGGTTCGTTTAGGCCAGTTATATATGTATGTATGTATGTTTGCAATTCAAAATGCAATGTTTGAGCCGTTGTTTAATCGCTTCCAATTGTGCAGCTCTTTATGCATACATACACACACACACACACACACACATGGATTTATTTATGTAAATATGTATTGGTATGCATTCGTATTGGCCGAATTACCACTGCTCGCTCCCATTTGGATATATACATTTATTTACTTTTCTTCAATTCTACACGAATGTGTCTCGAGATAGTCCAATGGTCGCGTCATAGGTCTGCTTCCTCGCCCGCCACCAACTCTCAACGTACGTTTATTCCAAAAACATCATCATCCACTCGCATTTATGTACATACATACACATACATACATACATATGTTGTCTGTGAGTTCGATTGCATGGCTGTGTGTGTGTGTGTGTTTGTATGTGCGCGTAGAGCTCTATGTGTATGAATGTGTGTGTGTGGAATTTTTTCACTGCTCTTTCAACTTTCCTCACTTACAATATATCTTTTTATTTTTGCTACACTCGGTTTGAATGGGACACTTTATTTGCAATGCTTACAAAATGGCACAAATATGTTGATTCTTATGCGTCTACCGTTATTCGTTTCGTATAAAAGTGATTATAATTAAAAATTCGACGTTTTTTTTCTCATGCAAAATGACGATGAATTTTCTTGGTAGATGAACAACCAACGCCTTCGTGCGCCCCAGAGTTGCACTTTAACTATAGTGTTGGAAAATATCAGTAAGAGGATTACCTGATCTGGGTATACAAAATAGCCAACATTTATTCTCGTTTGACATTTTATGCGTACTAATATGTGATAGAAAGTTACATTAATCACTTAATAAACATTTATATTATATATGTCTTATCACCTAGATAAATAAGTCAGAGATGCTTTGGAAAGATGAATGACTTAGTGACTTTCATAATTCGTTACATAAAGTGACTGTTACTTTTATAGAATATCTCATCGCTAATCTGCTGCTGCCTTTTGATCTTCAACACACATGGCCCGGCGCTAATAATTATTTGTTTACTTCCTGCCGAAACCAATGAAAAATTGAAAGGCGCCAAATATTCAAGCTGTAAATGACGTGCAGATTAAACAAAGTTTGGACGCTAAACAAGTACCAAAGATATCAACAGCAAATAAACAAATGGCAAAGAGAAAAGAAAATTTAAAATCTGCGGCAAATTCAGTAATGGCAAAGAAGCAGGCAAAGGCAGCCAAACGTAAGAGAAAGACTAATCCAGGCAATGGAATTAAGAAACGGCCCAAACTAGAGATGGGACCCAAAGATAAGGACCAATGGAATACTGCACCCAATAGGAAAGAAATACCCACAAAAGTCGTAATAAAGTCACAGAAAGTAATTGATAAAAAAGCAAATGTCAAAAAGACGATAAATTCAATGCCAACTAAAGGAAATAAAGGAAAGCCAAAGCAGAAAAATGTTAAAAAAGCTAAAGCACAGATAAAAATAAGGAATAATATTAAAGATGACGATGAACTTGATTCTGGTAAGAGTTGAATTAATTGAAAAACTATATTTAATAATTTTTCCTTAACAGAAATTGAGAGCGAATCGTTGGATAAGGAGGAATCCGAGTCTGAATATTCATTGGACAGTGATGAGGACTTCTTTATGAAGCCACAAGTATTTGAAGCAAATAAAATTAGGAAAATCTCAATAGACTGGGAGAACAATGTGGAATCAGAGGAGAAGACGCCGTGGCTCATGGAAGTGCCGAAGGTTCAGGCCGAGATTATCAAAGTTTTGGTATTCGATGGAATGTTGCCTGAGCCAGAGCTCGAAACACAAAACACTTGTGTCAAAAGCAAGCAGAAGGAAGCTAATAACGACGCTGAAGATGTGGAGGAGCAGCAGCAGCAGCTGGAAATGAGTGCAGCAAATGCAGTTGAGCAGAAGCAAGAGCAGCACATGGATATGAGTCCAGCAATTGCAATTGATAATGAGGACACTGAAGAGCAGTTGCAGCCACAGGATGAGGCCAACGTGTATGGAGTTCTGCCCGAATTGAGTATCTTGGAGAATAGTTTTAAGACCAACAATGTGTTGGCTGTGCTTAAGCAGGACATCGAGTTGTATGGCACCATTACACTGACCTTGCTGTGTGGCCGGATTACCATCAATGGCTATAAGCCGCGTCGCAATGTGCCATTGACCATCTTTTCACCCAAGGGCTTCAACTGGGTGGTTATTTCGCCCATGTCGAACAAGAAACCAGCCAAAGCAACGATAGAATCAGTTTCGAATTTGAGTGAATTGAATGAGAGCTTCTCACGCGGTCAGCTGGAGAATATTGTGGCCAACTATAATGGACAGCGCGATGCAATTGTGCTGCTGCAGCGGAACACTGGAGCACAGAACATGCTCAACATCTTTGGCAAGCACATGGCGGAGAATGTGTTCCCCCTGGTGAATGCTACCAATCGTCCGCATTATGCTAGCGAATATATCTTGAATTGCTTAATCCAGAGCGCCGATGCACGGCAAGCGCTTCAGGTGCCGATCGTATGGACAAAGCTGGCGATGCAGTCAAGCAGCCGCTGGCTGGTGGCTGGTGGCAAAGGTGTGGGCAAATCCACGTTACTTCGCTATATGCTGAACAGGCATTTGGAACGCTTCCAGCGCATGCTATTCATCGATCTGGACATTGGGCAGCCGGAACTGTTTTTGCCACAGACGATCTCATGCAGCGTCATCGATGCTCCACTGCTGGGAGCGGGCTTCTTTCTCAACAGACAGCCCGGTCAAGCCTATGCCGTCGGTCATGTGAATGTGGTGATGTGCGCGGAGCAGTATATCCGAGCGGTGCGTCAACTGCTGTCGCATTGCAAGGCGAACAAGGACTATGCTGCAATGCCTTGGGTAATCAATACGATGGGCTATAATAAGGGCTTCGGTCTGGAGCTGATGGCTCTGTTGGTCGACTGTGTCCAGCCCACAGATGTGGTGCAAATATCCAGCCATAAGATGATCAACAATTTTGAGAAATCACTCGATCGGGACTCCCTGTCGAAGGTGGTGCCCATCATCTACACAGCGGATGAGTTTAGGCTTAGCGGAGAGTTTCCCAACTATAAGCTGCATCAGCTGCGCAGCGCGTTGCCGCAGCTGCAGCCGTACGAGCGTCGCTGGCTAATGAGCGCCAAGGATGTGCGCTATGCCAATTTGTTGGCACGCCTAAGCAGCGCGCTGCACGGCAATGCCAAATACCTGACCGATTGTCAGCCAGTGCAGGCCGATCTGAATGCGTTGCAGCTGGTGCATCTCATCTGCAAGGAGTATGCACGGGAGGAGCTTATAGCTGGCATGGAGGCCAATCTGGTTTATCTGTGCAAGGGTGGGTTCGATGACAGGCCAAAGGAGTGCCTGGGCATAGGTAAGTCATCCTTATTTAAAACCCAATTGATATCTGTTAAATGTCTTGCTCTTCGCGCAGGTGTGGTACGCGCCATTGATTATAAGGCGAAGAAGCTCTACCTAGTCCCAGCCATGCCTCTGGAGCTGCTCTCGCAGGTCAACTGTTTGGTGCTAGGCGGCGACATGTGCCTGCCGCAAGGCTTCTTCAAGGATCAGGGCGCCGGCGTAGCCAACAACGTGCCTTTTGTGTTCATTATAGATGACAGCAGGTCTTCTAAGAGCATACAGCAGATCTACTTTCGTCCACCTGGTTTCTTGCGCCAGCCAGCGCAAATAAATGCCTTAAAGTAACACTCACAGGAAGAACCTTGTACAAATGTATAAACAATTTAAGATATATTAACTGTTAAAAGTATGCTGTTGATCTGATTGCCTAGTCTAGTGGGAAAGGTCGTGTCTGCCCTTCAGTATGCGCCGCATCAGCACTCGCCTGCCTTCTGGCGTTGACATTCGCACGTCCCAGCCGTGGACGTTGATGCGCTTCACCTCGCGTGGCTTTGGGAAATGGCAGCGCACATTGGTCTTCAGCACGGCACGGTCAAAGGCATGTTTCTGGCGCACAAACAATGTTTGCGCTGTGTTCAGAGCCGACACACAAGTTCTGTAAGTGCATTGATAGTTATTGTTTCACATATTAGTACGTATTTATTAATGTTTTTACCTTTGCAGTAAACCTTGCAACATGTTAAGTAAGTTATGCGGCTGTGGAGTGACCGTATTCGATAATTCCATACCAAACAGTGCTGTAAAGCGTGCACACATGCCCTAATCAATCGACTCACATCGATAATCATGTTATCGCTGTGTGCATTTTCGTGTTAGTTGCCTGCGGTCACATTGCCATTCAAGTGCCGTCGTTTGCTCCAACAATAAAACGCTTTGGAGCCGTGTGTTTTGTATGTTGTTATACTAGAAAAAGTGAAAAGCTCGCTCGCTCGCAAACCATGCTAAGACTTGAATGCTTTTTAATCAATTAACGCGGCGCCTTTGTAATTAAATGGTGGCTTTCAATTGCCGAAGTCACTGTTCAAAGTTTGCAAGTGAAAAACCCTACATACCATTCATCATATTTATATAGGTGCGCGTACGTATGTGTGTGCGTGTGCGTGTATGCAAGTGCAGCTGCCGTGTGTAAGTAAATTTTCGCGTGTGTGTGTGTGTGTCTGTGTGCGTGCGTGCATGCATGTTGGAAACACACAATTTTGGCAGCAGATTCTTCAGCAACTGCAGCACCAGCAGCAGTAGAACACAAAATTTAAGTGCATTTTATACATGAATGATCGCCAAACTTAAATAGAATACTGTGCAGCGCGCCAGCAGAGGTAAGTTTATTTTTACTCTAACTGCAACTGTGTGAGTGTGAGTGTGTGTGTGTGCATGTGTGTATGTGTGTTTGTTTCTGCACGCTAATTAGCCAAATAAGTGCGGAAGATAAAGAGAAGAGACACAGCATTCGCCTAGCCAAATCTACAACAGGAAAATCGATTTTCCTGAACTTGCAATTTTCTATGCCTCACTGACTCCATGGAGCTGCCAGCAGCAGCAGCAGCGGCAGCCGGCGCTGCCAACGCCAGCGGCGCTGTCAACGTTCAAAATGCGGCATGGAACGCGTCTGGCAACGCGCCCCAAAATGCGGGGCAACCTCATAAAGTATACATAAATTGAATTTCGAAACACGGAAGCGACGAACGATGAGCGAGATGCGAGATGAAAGGGGCCAACAACAAGCTGACTTCTTATGCTTGTTGTTGTTATTGCTGTCTGCTGCTGATGCAAAGCATGTATGTGTGTGTATGAGTGTTTGTTTGCGTGTGTGTGCGTGTGCTTAGTTCTTGTCCATCAGCAATTGGTGTATAAAAAAGAACGAAAAACTCGACCTGTTTTCATTTAACAGATTTTTGCAATCAGCAATGCGTTGGGAGCTGTCACAGCAGTCCTTTTCGGAAGCCCCGCCCCCTTCCCCATCACTCACTCACACACACTTAAGGTCTATGTGTGTGTGTGTGTTTTGATGACGGCACTCAGCCAAAAGACGCCGACGTCAGCTGAGACTGCGACTGCGACGCACCCGCACTGATTTTAGCCGTGTGTGCGGATGTGTGTGTGTGTGTGTGTGTTTACACCAATACACGCACAAAGCATTAGCAATTCCTGGTTCTTTTTTTTGGCGGATGCTGCTGCTTGCTGTGTGCGTGGCCAAAAAAAGGGGGTTGTCCCTTTTCCTCTTGCACCCTGTCCCGCAATGTCTGGTCCATTATTTGTCTTTGCTTCCCTTGCACAGGGTGTGTGACTGTGTGTGAGTGTGCGATTGTGTGTGTGGGGCAACAAAAATTACTTTTACGAGCATTTAGCATAGGTTGTGTTTTCCTCCTCTCATTTCTTGACACCCCGCCGGCTCTTCCGCTCTCCCACTCACAACATCGTTTAGTCGTATTTGATGCGTTTTTAATCAGACTGCGTCAATTTGCCGCTCGCTAATGGTGAGGGCGTCACTTGACATGTTTGCTGGTCGCCTGGTTCTTCAGCACTGTCTCTCTCTCTCTCACGCTCTCTCTCTGTCGCTCTCTTGCTGCTTTAGTCTGCCTGCAGGCATGTCATCTGCACGCATTTCAATTCCATTTTCGATTCCGTCGCCAGCTGCGTTTTATATAATTACAATTATAGTTTTGCCATTGTTTGACCATCGATATACCCTACACTCTCTTTCGCTTGCTTTGTATTCGGCTTCTTCTTTATCATATGCACGCATGCCATATGCCCGTCAGCGTTCGAAATATTCGATGTATTTCTCTTGACTAACTTCCCTTGCCACCTCCCTCTCACTCTCCTTGTCTTTCTCTCTCTGGCATTTTGACCATACATATTTCAAATAAACAAGCCAGTGCAGGCCTTTGCCATACATACTCTAACTGCAGCTGGCTAATATGAATCTTTGATTGATTGCAATTATTTATAAAATGAAATCATATTTTTATATATTTTCAAATTGAAATATTAAGAGAAATTAAGTATTTTTGGTTTATATTTATTATACGAACTTAATTTTGCTTCATTTGTAAAATGTTTTAAATCTTTAAAAAATATTTTAAACATAATAAATTATTGTTTAATAAATTCTAAAATGTTATTTGAAAATATTATCAATAATATTTGTAAACAATATATTTTGTGAGCTTGTTTATATTTTTATATATTTAAATATTTAAATATTTATATTGTATATCTATATGCAAAATCTCGAATGTAAATTGAAATTAGAAAAATATAGCTTTAAGATATTTCGGCAATCACTTAAACACAATCATTTGCCATTTCAATTTAGTTTCTACTCCAACACAGCTGACAATGAGTAAGACTTAAAACATTTAAGAATGAGGCACAAAGAGAATAGGAAATAATATATACATTAAGCTAACATTAAATAGGAATCATGGCAGATAATTAAATTCAAGTTTAGCTTGATTCAAAAAGTGTTTTCATACTTTAAAAGCTTTACTTTTACTTTCAAGCAGCTTTGTGTAGGGTATTAAAAGTCTCGTTTTGCTTTTACTTTCAACAAATTTTGTTTGTGGTTGTTTTACTTGTTTTCTGCTCCATGGGCTGTTGGAGTACAAAAATACATACGATTCTATTCGTATCATGTGCAGCAGCTGTTGTTCGAACCGGCAACGCATTGCTGGAGCAACAACAGCAACAACAGCAACAACAGCAACAACAGCAACAACAGCAACAACAGCAACATCAACGACAGCAGCAACATCAACGACAGCAGCAACAACAGCAACAACGACAACTGCTGTCGACTTCATCAACGCCTCCGAACGGTTGTTGTTGTTGTAGCTGTGCGTTGTGTGTTTGTTTTTAGCATTTGTTTGGTTTTTTCTTTCTGTTTTTTGAAAAATACATACAATTTTTAAAATAAAAAAAAAAGCCTAAGCTACAACAGCAACTCCAACAACAACAACAACTTCAGTTGTCATCCATTATGCATGCAAGCGAATGGCTCGCGCATTGGATCGCCGAGTTTTGCGATTGTGGCGACTGTCAACGTTGCAACTTGCCTGCCGCCACACGCGGCACCCGCTGCAGACGTCGCACACACACACGCGCCTTGGCCAAAATGGCGACCCTGCACACACACACATAACTTCACTCTGCTCAGTTGTTGGCCCCACGCAAAAATATTTTTGTTGTGACTTGGCAAAAGTATCGCTTCACATCGCTTCGTCTCGCCTCGCATCGCATCGCCTCGGATCGGAATGGAGCAATGGCCCCAGTAGTTCCACTGGCTCCGGCGACGGCTCTCAAGTTGCATATCGCGTTGCCGGCGACACTCTGCCACGTGATTACTAATCAACTTAGCACATTAATCAAAACCCCCATCAAGACCCCACATCGTTAGATAGTGTGTGCCCAAAAATATTGTCATTTCAATTAGATTAAAATTTTTGATAATCTCTGTTGCGCCTCACTGAATATAGAGTGTATAGAAGAGATTACCAAAATGTTATGTCATAGGAGATTTTAGCTTAATAATAATAATATATATGTATATATATATATATATATATATATATATATATATAACAAGAGTTTATAGAGTTTATGTTATTTGTTTGTAAAGTATTACACATTGCTGTAAGATTGCGTAAATGTTATGAAAATCACATGGAAAGGCGATACTTTATAGAGAGAGAGAGGAATAAGGAAGCAGAAAGATGGACAGTGAATGTGGGAAAAGGAGAGTGTATGAGGGAATGATGTTGAGAAAGAGAGCAAGCTGAAGACATTCAGTGACAGAGTGCGAGTGATAGAAAGGGACAAACAAAGAGTGAAGGAGAAAGAGAATGATAAAGAGAATGAGAAAGAGAATGAGAAAGAGAATGAGAAAGAGAATGAGAAAGAGAATGAGAAAGAGAATGAGAAAAAGAATGAGAAAGAGAAAGAGAATGAGAATGAGGAAGAGAAAGAGAATGGGAATGATAATGAGAAAGAGAAATAGAAAGAGAAAGAGAATGAGAAAGAGAATGAGAAAGAGGGACAGGGAAAGAATAGAAGATAGAAAAAGGGATGGGAAGAAGAGGAAAAGGAGTAGAAGAAACGGTATAAGAGAAAGAGTGGAAGAGAAACAGACAGAAGATAAGGAGAGAGAGTGCGCGAGAGATATTGAGAGAATTAATAAAAAATATACAGATAAGAATATAAGGTAAGAGAAGAACTATGAAAGAGAAGTAAAAAAGAGAAAGCGAAGAGAGCAAGAAAATACAGAGAGTCTAAAAAGAGAAAGAAAGACTAAGAGAGAGAAAGAGAGAGAGGCAGAGAGAGTGGCAGACAGAGTGGCAGACATAAATAAAAGAAAGGAGCTTTTCCTTTTCCTTCTTTCTTTTATTTATTTATCTTCATTTTTCATTCTCTTTTAAAAGCCTTCAAGCAGAAAGAGTTTATAGATATCTTTCAAGCTAAAGAAAAACGTTTTAGCAGATTTCCCATTTTTAATGGGTTCAGGATATAATAATAGAAGATAGGAAAGATAGAAAAGAAAGCAAATTCACAAACTAAGGCAAAACTTCTAAATACAGGGTATGCTGCAGTCGGCCAGCAGACAATTTCTAATAATATGCATAAACAGATAATCGAGTGCAGGATATTGTCTAGTCGATCACTTCTAATGTCTTGATCAGTTTTTCTAATTTGTTGCAATCTTTGTTGTTGTTATTGCTGCTGTTGTTGTTGTTGTTGCATCTCAATTTTGTCTTAATTTGAAATCAAATTGAGCCCAAATTGGATAGGCAGCCAGTGGGCGTGGCATTTGATTGCAAGTCATGCCAAATTAACAACTTTCTTTGTTGTTGTTGTCAAGCTCAACGTCATCGTCATCGTCATAGTCCAATTACAGTCAATTAAACTCGATCATCAAATTATTTTGATATGGGTGCACGTTGAGAGCGAGCTGCATCTTTGGCTCGACGGCTGATTCGATTTTTTGGGTGTTGCTTCAGCGCTCTCTGTGGGTTAATGGTGGCTGGGTTGACTGCCTCGACTGCCGCGACTGCCGCGACTGTCTCGTGTGTGCGTGCCACTGAGCATGCTACGTGCCGTTGCATCAATTCGCAGCTCATTTCTTTGGCCAACTCGCATGTCAGTTGACTTAGCCTGACTCGACTCGACTCGACTCGACTCTGCTCGGCATGTCATTCCGGCTCATTGCTCAACATTTTCTAGTGCTCGTTTGCCCGGATTGAGCAATCGCCGGAAATTAAGCAACGCATAAGCAGCAGCTACCACAGTTTTGTTATCTTTTACGGCTTTCTTGTGCATATCTCAAAAAGTGTTATCATATCTCCCTCTCTCTTTCTCTTTGTATGTGAATATGCATATCAGAGTAAGTAGATAAATGCCTCAAATCATATTTAATATCTAACATGTGCCAGCCGTGTCGGTGTGTGCCAATGCTATATATACATACTCAATTATAAAATATATATATAATTGTATAATTTAGGTTAAAAGGGTATTATTGAGTTGTGCGTCTGCCTATAAGTGGCAGAGCGAGGTGTTCCACTAGATTTGTGCATGTTGATGAGTTTTATATCAGTTAGAATATATAGATAACTCATTTGTTTTTTACTTTTTCTAAATAACTCTTTTATTATTTATATCAAATTTTAACAGCTGCATTTCATATTTGTATAATATTTTATAAAGTCAAGGAGTTATTTTGGATTTGTCAGTCCTTCGGTGCGGACGGACCATCCATCTTTCCATCTGTCTACTATATATAAACGCAAAACAGTTTGATGTTATTGAAGACTAAAGACTTTCAAATTAGCGTGTATATTTGTATATAAATTATATATTTTTATTAATTTATATTAAAGAAACTAAAGCTTAACTACACTAAGTAGCTTTACACAAAATTAAATATTTGATTGATTTACAGCTTGAATTTTAAAATTTACTACTTACTGTTTACCATCTCCACAAACTGAACAAATTTGATTTAGCTATATTTACGCCCATTTTGTAAATATAGATAAATATATTAATGAACAGCATTAAAAATTAACATCAAAACTTATCGGGTTGATTAAAGAGCGTGGCAATTCACCAAAAAAAAAGAAACTATTAAAAAAAGTTTTTTGATACTCTAAAAGTGTTGAAAATTTATTTATGTTAAGTGTCAGCTGCAGCGACTGCTCCTTAAATTTCAGCAAAAAATGCATAACTTAACAGATTTTCTTTATTTTTATTTTTGTTGTCTTTTATTGTGTTATGAGAACAAAAAATACGACACGCCTGTCTGATCTGGCACCAAGTTTGATTGAAGAAACGCAAAAGAAACAAAAGTAAAAAAAAAAAACAAAAAAAAAACTCAACAACTGAAATTGAATTTGGTTCTATTTTTGGTAAATTGTGGCCTGCTTTTTCGTGATGTATGTGAGTTTGTTTTTGTAGTAATGCATTTGCCGGGCTTTTGCCGGGGCTAGGTTCCAGTTCATTGGCGATATAATACACATATTACAGAGAGTTGGGCTGAGAGGAAGGGAATGAGAGGGTGACAGGCAGGGAGAGCTTCTATTTTCAACAAGAAGATTGTGGGTCAAATATGCGTTGTCATAGAAAACGAATTACGTGAAACACATGTGTGTAAATACATGTGTTTGTGTGTGTGTGTGTGTGTGTGTGTATGCATATGTATATGTATTTGTATATATAACAATTTCTTTTCAATCAGGCAGCAGCGTAAACAAAATACGAGCAACAAACAATCCATTAAAAGTTCATTGGAGACGCGCCCATTGCGGAGCATCGAATTAATTAAAGCTGCTACAAAGACACAGAATAAGCGAGACAGAATGCAAGACAGAGAAAGAGTGTAGAAAGAGAGAGAGAGAGAAAGAGAGGGAGAGAGTTAGGCTGGGGAGTGTGGGCAGCGGAGGGTGAAAGCTGCACTGCATGACTTAAAGAAATTGTTTTTTATTATTTCTTGGAAACGAAATACACACACATACATGAAATAACTTATAGGCATTAAAAAATGGAATTTATTTAAGTGGGTGCGACACTGAAATACCCTAGAATAAGTTGAAAAAATTAAAAAAATAATAATGTGAGAAAGTTAAGTTTATAAATATTATTTAATTAATTTGAATAGGTCAAAGCTTAGCTTTTGCTTATATGAAAAATGTATTTAAATATTTTAATTTAATTATTTAAATATATATTTTCATAGATTTAATTATTCTGCATTATTGTTCCATTAAAATAAAATTGAGTGGAAATTTTCCTCTTTTTTATTTTTTATTTAACTCAAATAATTAAAGCAATTGCATAAATTCTATAAATTTATAGAGCCTGCAACAAAAAAGTCATATACATACTACCCCAGAATAGGCGCATTTACAGGGTATTAGAAACATAAGTCAAATTTGCTGCGTAAGCCGCGTCAAAAAGAGTTAAAAGTCAGCAACAAAATGCGGCCAATAAGAAGGCGCAGTTACAGCTGTAGAGCCATGAACTGTGTGTACATGTGTGTGTGTGTGTGTGTGTGTGTGTGTGTGTGAGAGTCTGCTGTGTGTGTGTTGTGTGTGCGTGCGGTCATAATGAAAATAAATTTGTTTATGCGCCTGACTTTGTGGGCTGCTTAAAGAAAGAAGTTCTTTGTTGAAAGTTGGGGCCAAAGAATCAACACTTTTGTGTCACGTAGCAGCAGCCACAACAGCAACAGCAACAGCAGCAACTACAACTGCAACACACACACACACACAGTCACACTCACACACACACACACATTTATAGTTATTTAGAAGGCAGCAGCACCTTTGCCGCCCACTTGAAGTCGCTTAAATGTAAAGCTAATTGGCTGCACTTGGGCCCGTTGGACGCATGTGGAGCGCACGGGGCTGAGATAATGAAATGCCCGCAGGCAGTTGGACAGTGAGGACAGCCAGAGGCCAGACAGCCAGACAGCCATGCCGCATGCAACATCCAACGAGTGCCACTCAGCACTAAATGCATGGCTAATCACATTATAGATAGCGATATGTCTTTGTTTGCGGCACTTGAATAGAGAGCGCTGGCGTGGGTGCCACAGCATCAGCAACAGCAGCTGCAGCAGCATCATCATCACAACCCCATCAGCATCAACATCATCATCATCATCATCATCATCATGATGATGATGTTCAGTTTTTATAGATTGGCGCCTTTTGTTCTATGTCTATGGCTTTATACCTTTATTAGTTTGCTTTTGTTTGTTCAATTTATGAACTGAACTCTCGACTTCATTGAACTTTGCCTTTGCCTAGCTGCAGTTGCAGCCTAGGCACACAGAGAGAGAGAGAGACATGGATACACAACACACACTCATTATGCAGAAAACTTGTTTCTCTGTTAGTTCTGTATTGTTTTTCTCTCTCTCTCTCTCTCTCACTCTCTCTGCCTCTGTGTGCTCTGATGTCTCTACCTATTTTGCATTTGGCGCAATGCTAATTCATTTGCATACACAACAACAACGACGATGAGTACGCACACCCACAACAACTCTCTCTTTGTGTGTGTGTGTGTGTTTGTGCCTCATTCTCATTCATGCCAAAACTGCTGCCAACTTGACTGATGGCCCCGGCATGCTTGGCTGCATTTTAAGTTCATCTATTTGTGGCATATTGCCTGAACTGAGTATCGAGTGCCCAGTCTTCAGTCTACAGTTCTCTCGCTCTATCTCTATCCGCATCTCTCCATATTCCCTCTAGTCCCTACTGATTGCTATGCCAGGCCAGGCCAGGCCAGTCAGGAGACGAAACGAGCTGTTCAATTAATATTGTTGCCCACTTTGAAAACAAACAAATTGGCTGCGAGTGCGACAAGTAGAAGTGCTTCACTCAAGCATGCTCAACTCGATGTTACCCTGTACAGTAAAACCAATTCAGATGGTGTTTCAGTTCAGCTAAAAGTTTTATTTAACTGTTTTTGATATTTCGATGTAGAGTATTTTTTAAATACTAAAATGTGTGTTCATTAAAATAGTAGTGCGACAATTTGAAAATATATACATACATATCTATCTGTTTTAATCTTAATACTAGTTTAAAATTGTGTTCAAAATATTATGTTTATCACAAAGTTCTGTTGTCCACCATTTCAGTCGCACTACTATTTTTATGAACACAGCTGTATATAATATATTATATATATGAATATATAATCTAACTATTTTAATTAAAAAACTAAATTTCATATGCATTTTTCATCCTTTTTCGCCTTTTTCCATGTTCACTTAACTTAAATAAATTCGAACTATAAAATTTCTATAAAAATACAGCAATTTCTTATAGGCCATATCAAAAATACCCATATACATATATCTCTCTCCATATTTGGGTTAGGTGCTAGCTTAACTAATGCATCCAGCTGTGCGTAATTTTCATCATTTTCTCAACTTGTTGCATTTATCATTAATTGGCCCCGCTCGGCACGAACTGGTCTTTGCTCGCTGTGCGCGTTGACATATTTAATGCCTCAATTAAGACGTTTCCAATTCCATTTTTATGGGTATTCCACAGATCCTAACTCATTTCTCCATGCTCGCACCCCATCACGAATTTCACTGCGAAACGCTTGAGCCGGCGAACTCGGGTGCAACATATGTGGCCTCATTCGAAGGAGCAAGTGTTGAATGTTGAATGATTGTTCGAAAAAGAAGGCTGGGAATGGGATTGCCACTATAAATAGACGGCAGCTATTGATAAGCCTAGCTTCAGTGGAATGTAGACGTCATTAGGCAGATTAAACTAAATGACTTTGATCACATATAAATATATATACTATATATGAATATATGTATGTCTTTATCAATGGAATTTCTTTGCTTTACAATCTTATCAAATATGACAAGTATGCGTAGGCTTTTGATAAACAGCTCACAGATGTCTGCTTATATTATTTATATATATAGCTATGTCTACTCATGCACTTTCACTCGAAAGTACGAGACATTCTTTTAGCTTTGGCATGCTTAAAATATTTATTAAATGCAACTTTTACTTGAAACAGTTGCTAAGTTTAAGATTTGTATTTAAGCTCGGCTGTTCAAGAAATATTGCCAATGTTGAACTGCCAAGGCTTACGTATATTCGACTTGAGTTATTTTTATGGCGTTATATTGAAGTCCTTCAGCTGTGGATATTTTGAATGCTCAGTTTATTTTGGGCAGCTGCTTGGACGTGTTTCGGCTCGCCTTTGACTTTTGCCTATTACGAAAAATGGACTAAAAAATCTGTATTAAATTGTTGGCCACAAAGAAGACGTTAATGATGCCGCAGTCAGTGTATTTTCCAGATCAATCAATCTGTTCCGTAAACTGCGGAGACTCCTGAGGCTACGCCATGATTGAGTAGCTAATGACGGCATGGAAGGAGCAGCTGAACAAGATTTGATTTTGATGGAGAAGGGCACAAAATAGATATAATTAAATATTTAAACAAGTACGAAACTCTAGTCGGTGGTGCCCGACTAGGAGATCCCCTGAACCCCGCCTGATCTGCGTTTTACAATATACTCAATTATGTATTTATTAAAGCAGAACAAACTTAAGCTTGAATTTGTATTTTAGCCGGTATCTAAAGTATAATAAAAATCAAAATTTTATAAATCATAAATGAATAAAAATACGGTATTTGGGTGCTCTAGCTCCAAATATGTAAGAAATATAATTTAATAACTTGATATCGATAAGGGTTTTAATCGACAACAATAAAACGGGAATAGTTATCGATTTTTTAAATCAAATTTCATACTTTCAAAGAAAAAATTTCAAGTCTCTAGCTCATAGGTTCTGAGATCAACGCGTTTATACATACGGACAGACGGACAGTCGGACAGACGGACAGGGCTAAATCAACTCAGTTCGTCGCCCTGATCAAGAATATATGTATATACTTTATGGGGTCTGCCACGCCTCCTTCTGCCTGTTACATGCATTTTAACAAAACCCCATCATACCCTGATTTCCCATTTTCAATGGGTTCAGGGTATACAAAATAAATATGATACTTTTTGAGCAGACCTCGTATATTAGTATAATATATCAAAAGTATATTAAAAGCTGGCTAATCATATAACTAGCTCTGTCATTTGACAGTCTATATTAAGCACAGCTTTTCATTTAAAAACTTTAAGTCGAAAATGGCTTAATCAAGGGAATTAGAAAGCTAGAACAAAAGAGAAAACTAACTTCAAAATATATCGAACGCCCATTTAAGCCTTTTAAAATACTCGCATTTGTTTACAACTTTCCATTTTCATGTTATTTAAGCAGAGTGCATATTGATCTGGCGCTAATTTCCACTCGAATATGTTTGAGTGGGAAAAACAACAACAACAACAACAACAACAACAACGCTAACAAATGTGAAAAAAACAGTTGTTTATGTTAATTACGTATACGTAGAGCAGTTGCCTAAGCATTTATAATTTTTGTTAAGCTCATGAATGGGCTACAAATTGTGTATGGGGTCGGTGACCCAATTGGTTATGACTAACCATAAATATCTATCTATATATCGTAATGATAATTAAGCACTTAATTAACATGAGCATAACGAGGCGAGACCTTTTATGCTTTTATATATGTCAAATATGTATTCATAATTCTCATAAAAACTTATGGCATTGCTTCTCTTTTGCAGATGACGTAAACGACAACAACAACAACAACAACGATAAAGATAACAACAACAGTAACAACAACAGGGACAACAACGACGGCGGCAACGAGTCGAATCGCTTCACTTTCCCCTCTGGCATCTAATCTCTGTATCTGTATTAAACAGTCTTTGGAATTGTTAAACAAAGCGAAACGAAAACGAAACTGAAATTGTATTCTATATAGAAGTCGGTCGTCTATATAGATTTAGCTGTTAAGCATGAGGCCGTCCGTGTTATCAGTGAAGTGCAATCGAGCCGCAACGTTGCCAATTTTATGGCTATGTTTGCTATGGGCGACGGCAGCGAATGCCGAACGGGATTTCAATGCGAACGACTCTCAGGTGAGGCGTGCGGCGGGGAAAGCAACCAAAGAATGCGTTGCATTGTAGCTGCTGCCGTTGCCGAAGCTAATGCAACAGCAACAGCAGCAGCAACTGCAACTGCGGCCTGTCATTTGTCTGTTAATTTTGATTGATGATGCCTGACACATTTCACTTGAAAATGCCGACAATGACTAGCTGCCACTCCCCCACCCACTTCTCTGGCCAGTTGTTAAACTCTTGAACTCTTTTGCGGTCTCTTTTGTAGGTGCCGGTCATAGAGCCCAAAGAGGCGCCCGCCTACAAGCAGGAACCATATGTGACGGACCTGATGCGCTGCCAGCAGGCACAGTCTGAGATTGTGCTCTCGCTGCTGCTGCGCAAGCATGACTGGAGCGAGCTAAGCGTGGCCAAGCGCATGCATGTCCAAGCCAAGCTGGCCAAGTTCTTTGCCATACCCAAGGTAAGATAACTGAATGCATTATATTGATACACTAAACTCACGTCTCATTTGCAGGAATTCATTACGCTGGATTCGGTGACGAAGCGGGAGCTGGGCAACATGCATAAGCTGGCCATGCGCAAGGGCGGCAAGGGCCAGAAGCATGTGGACACTGTGAATCGTCGTCTGGGACGTGCCAGCTTTATGGTATGTCGTTAAATGTGTTTCACTTGACGATGTGTTTGCCTCTAATCGTACTTTGAAATCTTGTGCAGATCGGCTGTGGTTCGAGTTACTTTAGCATGGGTGAGCCCATAGCCAAGCAGATAGGACATCAAGTCAAGGATGGCACCATCGGCGCATTGACGGAGGAGAACTTTGGACTGTGGTTTATATGGCGCAAGGAATTGAAGTCCAGGTAGCTAATAAGAAATAGATAAAGCATAGTGTATATATATGTGGAGAATGTCATGAATCATATGAGTCTAAATGAAATGTTAAGTTAAGCTAAATCAAATGTAAAGTTAATCTGTGACTGTGAGAAAGATTAATGAAAATGCTTCGATGAAGTTCATTATCAAGCAATAGCTAAAAACAAGGCAACAGCTAGTATTAGAACTATATGTAAAATATATCTTGAATGCTTCGATTAGCTGTTGCCTTTTGCTTGCTCTTTGCTTAAACTTAATCGAAGCAAAATGACATTTGTATCTGTATTTGTTCTCCCAAACTTTGTTGACTCAGCAACTGATTCATTTGTGATTTGTATTTGCAGATCGCGGCGCAAGCGCAGTGATGCAGAGGGCAGCGGTACTGATGATGACTATGACTATGGAGAGGATGACGAAGAGCAGACGTCGTAAGTGTTATCAATAAAAAATCAATACAAAATTGCTAAATATAGATATTTGTGTATTTATATATAATTTTGTTATTTGCAGTGAACTGGCTACGGTTATGCCCACATCGCATGCTCACCGACATCACCATGGCGCGGTGAGTGTTGAAATTGTAATTGAAATTAGGAATTGTCATGTCTTCGGCTACGTTTTGGTTTTTCTTTTCTTTTTGTGGTATTCTCGATTTCCTGAGGTTTTAACTGTTGGTTGGATTTTGTATAACTAAATTACACTTATTATATATCAAATTATAAACGACCATACCATACAGACCAATACGTTTAAGTGTAAACTGTTACGGAAGATCATAATTATGTTTGTTACTGCACTTTGTTGATAACTACTGCAAAAGACATGCCACACGAAAACCACACAAGTTCACAAAATACTCACAAATATATATATATATTTAATATATATATATTATAATATATATCTATATATATCTATATATAAATATCATTGAATTTGATGAAATGATTCTTTAACATTGTGTATATGTAATTCATCATATGGTGTTCTCGTCTTTTCTTCTCTCTCTCTCTCTTTTTTTGACATTTACATTATCTTTCTCTCTCTCTCGCTGTGCTCATTTACTTACTGTTACTACCATTGCAATATATGAATGTTAATTATTCATAAACTAACTAACAACAACTACAACTACAACAACAACAACCCGAACAACAACCATCCATACACAACTAATCCCTGAACGAGCAACTGCAGTCGGAACAAGAGGAGAACACGGGCTCCGTCTCCACGTCGTCGGCTTCATCTTTGCCCGCTAACAAATTGGACGAGGAAATCGAAGAGAGTGTCTCCAAGTTGGAGTCTGTCATTAGCAAGACCATTGAGAACACGAAGAATATTAAGGATCCGGTGCTCAATGTCGACGATGAGGTAGAGGACGTTGAGGAAGTTGAGCTCCCACAGCTGGGCCAGACGCAGCAGCTGGGCGTGCCCGCCGCGCCAGTAATTGTGGAGACTGAAAATGAGCTTGGCAATGAGCTGGAACTCAAGCCGAGCATCGAGCAGCAGCAGCAGCAACTGGAGCTGGAGCTGCCCTTAACCACAACCGCTACAACTGGCAGCAGCAGCACCATGGCAACGGTAAACGTTGCAGCTGAAGATGCTGACAACAACAACCAGGTTGACACTGCGGCCAACGCTGTTGATGTAGCTGAGCACACTGCAACGAGCACCTCACAAACGACCACTAACCACAACAACAACAACAACAACATCAACAACAATAATTTAACACCTGCTACACCAGGCTCACCCTTGCCAGCGTCGTCGTCCGCTCATCCCCAACCGTCTGAATCATTTTCACCATACGATGCCAGCTCCACCATATCCCAATCCAACATTTACACATCCTCATCCCCAGCGATTGCAGCCACAATTGAAACTGTCGAATCGTCTGCCCCCAGCAGCAACAGTAGCAGCAGCAGCAGCAGCAGCAATCCTGTTGCTCCTGGCATCACAAACACCACCTCAGTCTCGTCAAGCACAGCAAGTGTCATAGACTTTGATATGGCTAATACTCTCACAACAATAACAACAACCGAAACTTCATTATCATCATCATCATCAACACCTTCAGCATCGTACCCCACAACTTCATCATCATCATCATCAACAACAATTGCAACTATGCCAACAACAACAACAGCAACAACAACTACAACACAATCACAAACGCCAAAGGTAATGTCGCTTTTGTCAGTGTGTGTGTGTGCGTCTGAGTGTGTGTGAGTGTGTGTGTGTATCTCTGTCTCTCTCTCTCTCTCTCACTCTCTGTTACACTCTCTATGTCTCTCGTTGTGCGACAATTGTAACTGTTGTTTAGCCTTTTATGTATCTGTATCTGTATTTGTCTCCTGTTTTGTGTCTCTACGTCGCCGCCGCCGCCCCCAAAGCTCCTCTAGTCAGCGCATAACAAAACTATATGTATATGTGTATAAGTGTGATATATACATGTGTTGTTTGTGTTGTATAATTGTTATAATCCTGATGTTGTACAACTCTGCCGCCGATCTAACCTCAAACAATAATAAAACCCATAGCGCAAATATAAACTTAAGTACTTTGTACAACTTTTAGCTATAGAGAATTGTGTTTTATGGACTTAGCTGTGCATGTGCCCAGTGGGGCACAAAGGGCTTTTAAGGTCTAGACACACTCAAACAAAAATTATGAATAAACTAGATATTATTATTTTAGTTTATGTTTGTTTTTAAGTGTATTTAGCTTAAGTTTTTGTATAGATATTTGACTTTATTTTTAGTTATATATTTTTAACTTGACTTTATTTTTGTATATATAATATATATGATATTATAAAGGGTGTTGGCTAAGATTTAATAAGGCTCTATAACTACATTTTTAACAGTGTTTATGGCTCTTAACTCTACTAACTATTTGCACTATATAACCCTAAAAGCAAAGACATTAAATATTTAGAAATATTCAAAAATTAATTGATGCCTTACGAAAAGTGAAAATCTTTTAGAAAAAGTTCAGATCATCGTTAGATAATTTTCCCAACTAGTTTCTATAATTTCAAAATATTTTTTATACAAGAATTTCAGTATTTTGAGCTGCTAGAATTTAAAAAAGCAGATCTAAGTAGATTTTATCGCAGCAAGTCATAATATTTCTACTTCATTCTTAGTTTTTTATGCCCCTGTCGATATTTTCTCTAAGATTTCAAAACATCTTAAATAGTTAGATCAGCTAACTTTCGATCTGGCCCCGACCCTTTGATTTTGTTTATTTTCTGTTATCTCATGAATTTTTGTTTTGCAATCGAAATACTGAAAAAAAAAAAAAAATACTAAATGCAAACTGCAGACAAATGCAAATGTGCTTGAGCCAAGCACCTGGCTGACTACAACGGATGTGGCTGATGCGGATGCGGATGGGGCTGTGGTTGCCACCACAACGCCGCTTACAACGCTGGCCGAGATCGAGTTGGTCGCATTGGCCACGACGACGCACAGCACGCTTTCGATTAGCCCTAAGGTGAACTACTTCACTGTGTGCTATGCATAAAAGTAGTATATTTCTATATATAAATTCATATTTCTATAATAAGCTGCACAAAACTCCCAATTTTCCCAGCCCACCAAGCCCACCAAGCCCACCATGCCCACGCAGCCCTGTAGCACCCACCAGCCAAGGCAACTAGTTAAGCCAATTAAGGGATTTCAACGTTTACGTCTAATGCACTTATCCTTTTGAAATGGGATGCCAATCAACGCTGATTAGCAGCGTTGTTTCCTCCTCGCATGGTACTGCATGTAACTTTATGTATCTTTAGCTATGTATATGTATCTGTATCTCTATCTGTATTTGTATCTGTATCTGTATCTGTGTCTCTGGCACCCTCCATAGTTGCTACACTAAAAAACTCTGCCTGCTCTCAACAATATTCAAAGCATGACACTTAAAGAAACAAAATATGCAATGCTGTGCAGTCGGCTATAACCGACTAAGCAATACTCGTTCATGGTATAGAAAACAGTTTGTAAAATGTATAAAAAATTAAATTTATTCTTTAATTTTTGTGTCTTTGCCTATTTAAATGATGTTGAAAACAAAGTTCATTAAACAATTTGTCTTATAGAACTCCTGTAGATCAATGCCAAAGTCAATCTACCTGGTCTTGTGGCTCTAGCTCCCAGTATAACTATAATATAGCCAACTTAGCTATGTCTTTAGCAAACATACAAATGCAATCTGTTTAGCATATCATGAGCGAGCATGGAAAATAAGTGAAATAAGAAGATGCGTCGCTTTAATTAGCCAGTTCGTAAGTCATTTAATTATTTTTCTGTAATTCCTAGGCAACGAATGCTCTGGATGCGCTCGAAGCCGCCAGCAACAGCAGCGTGCCCCATCTGCCTAGCAATGAGGTAAGACGAGAGGCATATAGACTATATCAAAACTTGTAGTAAACCGAGTTTATTTTACAGCTGGCAACAGCATCGACGACACGACAGCCGCAGCTGGAGGCGGTGAGCACCTCGACAGATGCGTCCACGGATTATGTGGAGCCACGGCAGGAGAATAGTGTGCCGATCATTAAAATGCGCCTGCAAAAGCTGGCCGTGACGTCCGGCAAGGCATTCAGTTTTATTGTGCCCGAAGAAACGTTTTTCGATGCTGAAGATCAAACTAATTTGCGCTTGGAGCTGACCGATAACGATGGACACGAGCTAAAGCCCACATCCTGGCTGCAATTCAATGCGGATAAACGCGAGCTCTATGGAATGTAAGTAGAGAATATAAATACCTAATCAGGCAGTTATATAATCAAATAACTTTTTCTCGACTTGCAGTCCACTGGATGATACCGTGTCACGTTGGCAGTATCGCCTCTCAGCTACCGATTCCGGCAATGCCAGTGTTACGGAAACTGTGGAGATTAGTGTGCAACAGCATCGGGCGGTGCGCACCATCAATCATGAGATCAGCATTGCTGTGCGCATCAATGAGAAGCATGGTCACAACATTGACTGGCAACTGAAGCTCATAAGGGCTGTTGCCCACACGCTGGAGGATGGCGGCAGCTCGGCGCTGGTGGTGCGCGAGATACGACAGACACCGCAGGAGCCACAGAGCGCTGTCTTTGTGTACTTCAATGAGACGCTGCCCACCAGTGAATGCCCCGAGACGGAGTTGAATGAGCTGGTGCGTCGCTTGGATGTGCAGCGCTTGAATGATCTGGTGCAGCCATTGCTGAGCATTAAGTCCATAATGGGTCAACTCATTGGCACTTGCCAGAAGACCGAGTTGGCCAAGATAAAGCCCACGACGCATATGGCCAAGAATTTGCCACCTATGCCCCGCAATCAGGTGGATCGTGTGAATGCCTCCGTTGGTCAGCTGCTCGTTTACAAGGTACCCAGCGACACCTTCTACGATCCCAATGATAACGAGCTAACGCTCACCCTGAAGACGAAGGACCACAACGAACTGAGCACACGTCACTGGCTGCAGTTCGACTCAAAGAATCAGGAATTCTATGGCATACCCAAGAGCGGGGACCTGGGCAGCGAGGGGTATCTGCTGATTGCCGAGGACAGCGGCGGCCTCAGTGCCAACGATGCGCTCGTCGTGATCGTCAACAACACGCCCAAAAGGGAGTATGCCATACTGTACAAGGCATATCTGGCCATACGCCACGAGAACTTCAATGCGGAACTGCAGCGTAAATTTATAGAGCGCATTGCACAGCTGCATGGCGATGCCAATACCAATCAGATTATTGTGCGCTCCATTACCACGCACCATGACTCGGATGGCACAATTGTCAACTTTTACAATGCTTCACTGTACAAGATGAACAATCGCTGTCCCGACGCGGAAATGGCTGCCACGCGCAGCATCTATCTGAGCAGCGATATGATGCCAAGTGCCAGCGTGAAGAAGGCATTGGGACCGGAGCTAAATCTAACCAACTTTACAGTCGTGCCCTCCGCCGCATGCCATCGTAAGTGCAGAGGAGGCTTGGATTAGCATAGATCATATTATTTCATATTCTTTTCTGCTTGCCTTTAGATGCGGAGAACAGCGATATTAGCCAGCACGAGTATATACCACCGCGCAACAAGGAGCCGAGCCTGAAGCCCAGCTTTCCACACGAATATATAGCTACTTTTATATTGCCCGCCGTTATTATTGTGGTCATGATTTTACTGGCCTCCATCATAGCCTGCTGTTTGCATAGACGCCGCCATAAGAGTGGCAAAATGGAATTAGGTAATTAAAATTAACTATCTATCTTTGTATATTTATAATATTTATATCATGCTTACATTCGCAGGCGATGAGGAGGAACGCAAATCGTTCCGCACCAAGGGCATACCCGTCATCTTTCAGGATGAGTTTGAGGAGAAGCCCGAAATAGGCAATAAGAGCCCTGTTATACTTAAGGATGAGAAGCCGCCGCTGTTGCCGCCCTCGTACAATACCTCCAACATGAATGGCGACAACGATGTGGATGAGTATGTGCCACCGCCGGCTGTGGTGCTCGGTGGACGCGAGGTGCGAGGGAAATCACCGGCAACGCCCTCCTACCGCAAGCCACCGCCATATGTTTCGCCATAAATGTTTCAACGGGAAGGGAAACGGCAGCAGCAACATCAGCAACAATAAAAGCAGCAACAACAACAATAATCACTATTAATCAATTCTTAACAAACAAAAAAAAAAGAGAAAATCTAAAAAAAAAGCAGATAACAATTTACAATCTTAATCAAACAAATCTTTCGCATCCTCAATGTCAACATTATCAACGTTAAATTTGAATTGAGGTGCAACTCGACCCCCCCGCCCACATTAATGATAATATATTTAACAACAACAACAACAAAAAAACGGTATTAAGTACGGACACAACTGTAAAACAATCAATTAACGATTTCAATATGCGACTCTTGGCTAACAATTTAAGCTAAAACTAAAAATTTAAAACAAAAATCACTATGCTGCATATAATTTATCTAGTATGTACCTTAACTTATATGTATACACACACACACACACACACACACACACACACACACACACACACACACACACACACACACACACACACACACACACATACACATTTTGGTAAACAAGCGAAAGAGCTTGAAAAACACGAATCTTTTTTATAGAATAGCATTTAGAACTTATTTGTAACTGCGGCCAGCCGCTGTTTTGCCCTTTGCCACAAGGCTCGACTTGCTTGTGTATGCTTTTTATAAGAAATATGTTCCTTGAGCAGCTAATAGAAGACGTTCGACTTGAGCTGTTTCAAGTCGAATTGTTTTTGATTCTTGCTTGGGCCAGTGCCGTCCGTCCGCTCACATTCAAACTCTTAACAAAGACTGGCCGCTGCCCGGGGGGCCTCTATGCGAAATTTTATCGGCGCCAACACTCGAGCCATGCTTTCGAGCTTGAAATTGTTGATCGCCTAGTATTATGTCATATCATTTATATCATTAATTGGCCATGCCCTTGAGTACACAGTCACTTGAGCAGAGGGCACTTAGCTTCACTTGCATTTAGTTTATAAGAAGCAAACGTTTTTTATAATGCTTACTCGATACAGCTGCCAATTTGAATAGTGAACGAATCAATATTCACTCAACTCATTTACAAAGAAGAAGAAAACAAGAAATCAAAATAATAGAACATGTTCCGAATTCCTATATAGTTGCCCCACAAGTGCTTCCTCCATACCACCAAATCATATCCAAACGAACATAAAGTAAACAACACACAACAAACACACACAACACACACACACACTAATTATATCAAATCATTACTTAAAGTAGCCCTCCCAACTCCCCTTAGTTATTAATTCATTTTACAAAAACCCTATATGATTAGAATATACACGTATTTATATATATACATAAATATATATATATATAAACTTAAACTTAATATTAACTTGAGAACGAAACATTTGAATTGTACTAAAAAAGAGAGAAACCCTGCATATTTGAACTATGTGGCGAGTATGTCCATTGATTTTATATACGAGATCGTCAGCTTTGTAAGTTAGAGCAATAATTTCTCTGAAAAAAAACAAACAAACTTTATAAGAATTTGACAAAATTACTTAATGAACAAATGAAATGAGAAAAGAAAAGAAAGAAAATTGAATGAAAATGCGACCGCAATGCGGCGTAATGCCTATTAAATTAAGCATATATAGCATATAGCCTATGTACGTTAAAGTGTACTAAATTGAGTAAATTGTATAAGCTCATTAAGCCTAAAACAATATTTACACTGTATTTTGTAACAACAACAACAACAACAACACAGACACAAACAAACACATACACACAACAATAACGGTATCAATTTATTTTGAATAAAAAATGCCAAAGATACATAGTTTTTCTTTATTTTAAGCACTGATTATATAGACTACTGCCACAAATCCAAGAAATTAATCAAATATTGGATATTTTAGTATGTTGAAAAAGGCAACAGGCGCTGCCAATTGTTCATGCTGCCACAATCATTGATCAATTTGAAATGAAAGTGTTTTTTTTTGACTACGAGAAATCGTTTAGCTTAAGCGAAATCAAATTTTATACAATACTCAAGCGCAGCTAACTTAATAAGCCAAGTTCAAGCTTGTTGGCGTTGCCAGACTCAATTGATAAAGTCATAAAGTCAGCTTTATAAGTTGATGACACGATCTGCTATAGTTAGGCGCAGCTAACTTAATAACAGCCTGTTGAAAATGCATCATCGAAATCAGTTTATTAAAAAAAGCCTACAAAAAGCTGCCTGATTAAGACAAATGCAGCTTAAAGTATATTAATACAAATTTAAAAATGAAATAAAATTCAAGCGAAGCCAACTTAATAATACCATTTAAAACAGACGTTGCCAGATTGCTAATATACAAAATTGCCTAAGGAAACTGCATTTTTGAATATTTGAGCTTATTGATATTATATTAATCTAAAAAAAGCCTATGAAATTTGTTGGCGTTGCCAGACAACAAACAGCTGTACATTTTCAAAACCTTTTCGATCAGTTGAAAGCGTTGTCAAAGTGCTGCATGCTAAAAATGTGATTGTTATAAAAAAGATGTTGGATTATTGTACACCTAACCTAAAAAGAAATCCACTCAAGCTTTGTAGCGTTGCCACTTAGTTGGAAATTGAAAAGTTGTTAATTTCAGGGCGTTAAAAGATCACTGCAACAATTGTATAAACTGAAATTCAGCTTAAATAAAAGTCGCCAGCAGCTTACTTAAAGCCAATTCAGCTTTGACGTTGCCATATGTTTGAAAACTGCAAAAGCTTAAAGAGTTTTTGTTTACTTTAAGGCATAAGCACGTATTGATGGACAGCACACTAAACAACTACATACACACACACACACACTTATACACACACACACTTACACACACACACACAAGTAAGTACACAATTTACTAATTAAATACACAAATAGTTTTGAATTGAGCCACAAAAATTGTAGCATAGAGAACTGAACTAAATTGATGAATATAAATAAATTAAATAAAATAGAAAAAAAAACAATAATTGTGCATAGAAATCGTAAGCCCTCTCCTATATGAACATATGTATGTAATTGTGTGTGTGAAAAACAACAAACAAAAAAAAAGGAAAACGGAAAAAGGAGGAAATTGTGGAAAAAGTATTTGTATAACTTTTGGTGAAATTATTTTGGCCTTTCGCAATAATGTTGGTAATTATTAAAGAAGGAGAAAAAGTCAATAAAACAAGAATAAACAAAAATCACAAATGAATAAATTGTTTGCAATTTGTAAATTTAATTGCAACACAGACACAACTTACACACGTATAAATATTGCTAATAAACATTTATATATATATATATTTTGATATAAATAAATATGCGTTTGATTCTATTTTAATTGCTGTTGGGAGCGCATATTGAAATTCTGCTGCTAATTTTGCTAATGAATGGGGATATTCAATTTATGAAAATAGCTGGAGCTGGGGATGGAGCAAATTAAGGTATCAAATCAAAAAGCATAACACATAATGAAGTAATATAAAATTTTCCTTTTGCTTTGTTTATGTTGTTGTTGTTGCTGCTGTTGTTGTTGTTTTTTTTAGCGCTCACCTGCCAATAATAAAAAGATGTTGCCCCAAAGAGTCCTTGAGCGCGTCCTGTGTTGTATGCCATTGATTCGGTTACTTTGACAACCAATATGCGTTGCCCGGTTCCGGGGATGCTGTATGCTTACGTATGCCCATAATACACACACACACACCCACACCCACACCCACACACCCACACACACACACACACACCCACTCACACACAGACACACATACTTAGCTGGCTTCGTTGACGCCAAGCGTAATAGCAGCAAGAACAACAACAGCAATTGGAACAACTAAATGTGCTTTGATTGAGAGTGCTTGACTAGCTGATACCCTGTATGCTGTGATGGTAATGGGGTTTTATATTGTTAACAAGCTAAAGTAATACTATGAAATTTGAATTATCTATTTACATATCTCTTAGTCATTGAGTTCTTGCTTAACGTCTCATAAAGCGATTGAACAATATCAAGAGATTGCTAAGAGTTTTAGAGCACA
The DNA here is from genome assembly GCA_035045365.1 of Drosophila leonis. Lineage (NCBI taxonomy): Eukaryota > Metazoa > Arthropoda > Insecta > Diptera > Drosophilidae > Drosophila > Drosophila leonis. The sequence goes on along the minus strand of JAWNPC010000110.1, from coordinate 14,040,850 downwards.
AGCTGATGTTTATCTACATTTGATTTACATTGATTTGTACTTTATTTATATAACATATAAATCTAAAGCAGTTATTGAATATATATAAAATATATCCAACTATATTAAAATGAAAAGTCTCTAGCTCTTATGCAAAGCTAACAGTTTGAAGTGCCTAGAACGTTTGAGCTATTGATTCTGAGCAACATTAACACAATAATAATAATGTCTTACAAAAATCTGATTAAATATAGTTATCAAGTATAAGTTTATACTTTCTGAAAGCCATTGAAGTGCTAAATCTGAATCTGAAATCAATTTTGTTGAGAATTTAGTGCATAACTGCTCTACAGCTCGTCCTCCACCTCGCAAAGCCTCCCTTATATAGCAAGTCTCTTTTTTGAGCAATAACTCAAAGACAAAAAAAGATTTTTAAAAATTTTAAAAAGCGCTTTAAAGCGAATGATTAGTTCTTTAAGTTATGCAACTATATTTGGCAGCAAAAATTATATTCCTAATGCTATACGACTTCAAAAGCCAGCTTTCAGTTGCGCAGTTAGCATGTCGTAGATCTTTGCCTCAATCTTTTATCTATTGTCTATTTTAAAATTATCTCTGCAATTATATAAAACTAACTTTGCGTATACAAAAAGTACATATCAATATCTGAATATATGATACCCTATTTCTTGACAATAGGGTATAATCAGAACAGTTGCCCTGCCTGTCACTCAATTCAGTCGTAATGGTTGCTGGCGGGGGTTAGCAGCAGCAGCTGCCACTTCAGGCAGTTCTCGTTGCTGTTGTTGTTGTTGCTGTTATTATTATTATTATTATGTAATGCAGTCATTTAATTGGTAACAAATTGTATTGTTTGGCTTGGCATTTCTTTGCCAGTTGCTTTTGTACGCTTTTATGACTTTTCCGGGAAACCAAACCTAAGCATTCAACAAAACACAACACAAGAGCAGCAGCAGCAACAACAACAACATACATACCTGACTCAGGTATCCATGTGATGGGCGACATACATATGTAGATGTCTCATAATGCTTAAAGCATGCCTTTAATGCAGCCCCTGCCCGGGAATGTGTGGGTGCACAGGATGTTGTTGCTGCGCACTAGTTGGGCAGTCAGACAGGATCTGTATCAAAGCAAAACTTTTGTCGTGGGCAGCAATTGCTGGCAGCATTCGGAACCGACAGCAAAAGCTTTTGATTTTCGACTGCAATAAGCTTATGAGACTGCAATTAAAAAGTTGCCAAACAGCAGCGGCAGCGGCAGCAACAGGACATCAAATGCTGCAGAGCAACCAAATTATCCTAACAATTTGTTTGGCAATATGCAAGTAATTGCCTCGGATTGCATACAAAGATAGCACAGCACGTATCCAACTGGATTGCTGGACCTTGAAGAAGTGAGCAGAGAGAGGGAGAGAGATATGAAATGGAAAGTTATTAGCTCAGCGAACATAACCATCAAACTATGGGCAAGTGTAGCGAGAAGAGAACTGCAAATGGAGAGAAGCGACAGGTAGAAAGAGTGAGAAGCAAAGCGTAAAAAGAGTTGCTTTTAGTCAGCAGAGCGCAGTGGCCAAGTGTTAAAAAGCAATCAGCAAAGTTTGCTCTTATCGATTTGCATTTTCATCTCTCAATTCTCCACTCACTTATTTTCTCTCTTTGACTCTGGTTGAAGTTTTTGATTTTGTTTTGAATTCTCTTTATTTCGCTTTACCTTTTGCTTAACTTCTCATTTAGCTGCTTGCTTTGCTTTTTGCTTGTTTATTTCAGTTCTTGCTTGTCTTCTCTGTGGCTAAGTTTTCTACAATACTTTAGCTAAGGTTTATTTCTACAATTATTTCTTGAGTTGCTTCTCACTCTTCTGCTTGACGGCTTGCATAACTTCTTATTCTTCTGCTTGATATCTTAACTAACTCTGAAGATCTGGTATTCATTTCATGCATTGCTTCTCGCTTTGGTATTCAATTGACAGCTGGCTTAACTTCTCATTTCTCTTCTCGTTAAGTTTCATGCTTTCCTTTGCTGTATTAACTTCTTGCAGTGCTTCTCGCTTTGGTATTGACTGGTCAACTCGTTCCGCTTATCATTTTTCTGTCGCTAAGCTTCTTACTTACATTTTTGGTTAACTTCTGTCTTAACTTCTTGCAGTGCATCTCGCTTCTGGCATTCACTTGTCATCTCGCTTAACTTCTCATTACTCTTCTCACTTGATTTCATACTTTGCTTGATGTTCTCACATTCGTTTCTCAGCTTTGCTTCTTCCACACTTACTCACATTACTACTTCTTGCTTAGCTTCTCTCCCTTCAGTTTGCAGATTCTTGAACTAGTTAGCAACATGTATAGAAATTTGTGTTTGATATTGATATAAATCTGTAATTAATGAGAAACTTATGTCGACTGCTAAGAGTTTCACTAGAATATTTCGTCATTCGAAAGTGGCTGAGACATTTGAATCCCTTGTCTCAGTGTTTCTATGGAGCTGAAGCTACTTAGTTTGCTTTATGCGCCTATTGTGTTTAAATAGATCATGTGGACTAGCTGCGACAATATGACTAGCTTTATCATTGCACAACAGCTGGCTGTGATGTCCTTTTACCTATGCTTATCCGGGCGTTGCCATAACGCTCATTATCGCTATGCTGGCCCCATTATGCAATGAAGCCTTTTGCTGCCAGCCAGCCAACCAGTCGAGTTTCAAGTAACCAAACGACAGCCAGAGGAGACGGCGAGCTGACTGAGGCGAGCATATAATTAACTTACAGTCTTACAAAACCAACTAAAACACAAGGATGCTCCGTGCTGTGCTGTGCGGGCCGTGTCCTGTCTGTGGCTAAAACTTTCGATGGGTATAAATACTTTTAGTGGAGCACACACACAGAGATATGTATATATGTATATGCATAAGTGCTAAAACTGTATCATAATTTAGTCAGGGCGCGTGCTGGGGCAGCAAATGGAAATCTCTATTTTCTTTGCTTGTTTTTTGCTATTGACTCGTGTCCTTTGCTCTGCTTTGTGCTCAGGTATCCTCCTGTTGTCCTGTCTGGCTGGCCATCCACGCCCTAAATCGCACTCGCACCTCGGCACCAAATGTGATTTCAGCTTTTGTGCTTGCTGAAAATATTTACTGCACAAAAAACCAACAACAACAGCCACAAAAAAATGGACCAATTTTCGTGTGGCTTTGTTTTTGTACAGCGAACGGCGAACGGCGCCAGCAGACAGTCGGTGTGAGCTGCCCACTTGAACTCCTACCGTTTGCCACGCCCACTGCAATTGTTTGACCTGTCACAACAGTAAGAGCATCAATTTTTGTTGCTGCAATCCACAACACAAAAAAAAAACAACAAAAAAACGCCAATCAAATGCTCTACATTTGCTTAAATTTTATTGCATTGAGTTGAGCTTACATGAGACAGACTTTGGCTGAAAGTGCATATGCCTTGCCTGCCCTAAGGTAGGGCATTCGAGAAGGCCATCGTTTTTTTGTTGCATATTGTTTTTGAGTTTTTGTTTCGGTTTTTGCTTCCTTTTTTTTTGTTTTAGTTCTTTTTTAATTTACCGCCCATGGTCAAGCGTTAGACACGCCCATTTAAATGGCTGCCAGCCACTGATATCTGATATCTTTTTTAATGCAGTTAACTAAACGAATTCAATGTGCACTATGCAAACGAGGCAGCCCTAACAGCAATTAATTATATAGAAATATATAAATTTTAATGGTTTTAATGATTTTATAGTATTTTTAGGGCATGTGAAGAACTTTTTGTGGATTGGAATGCTTTTGGCGACTTGAAAAGAAGTTAAGATTGTGAGAGAAGCTAAGAGATAAGTACAATGTCTTCTGGATGTAGCTCTTGACTTGGGCTTAGCTTTGCTCTTTGCTGCAGCTGAAGTGCATAGCTGGATATATTGAGTCATAAGAGAAGTTCACATTATAAGAGAAGCAAACTGATAAGTGTTAGGCAGGTAAGCTCTATCTCACTCAATTAAGTTTTGCAGTTGCTTCTTGCTTTGCTTCTTGTCCTGGATGTAGTTTGGCTTATGTTGAACTACGCCATTGGCACACTGAACTATCAAAGAAGCATAGATTCTGGGAGAAGAGAAGAGAAGCGAAGAGAAGCGTAGCGATAAGTGATAGAGTAGCAAAGCTACTCTTTGGCCTTCTGCATTTCTTATTTTTCTTCTTGCTTTGTTACTCGCCTTGAATGATAGAATTATGTAGAGATAAGCAGTCAAAGTTTGTCTCTTATGTTTTAGATGAACTTGTCTTGCTTCTCGCCTTTAGCTCTCACTTCAGTTTAAGCTTTACTTTTTCTATTAACTGATTGAAGAAGTTGAAGAATTTTGTGAGAGAAGCAAAGAGATATGTATTAAGAAGTAAGAGAATGAATTTTACTTAACTTTTCGCTGCTTGGTTTCTTTTGCACTTGCTTTTGGCTTTGCTCTTTGTTACTACTTAGCTTCTCAGCCTTACTTTTGCTCTCTCTTAATTTCTTAATTGAATTCTTGATTTTCCAGTTGATAAACATTCCAAATTTCTCTCAGTACGTTTGCAACCCTCAAGATATCATTTAAAGTACCTAAATAACGAAATTTCATTTTCACACAGGTTAAACTGGCTAAAAGAAGCTTAAAACCAAATATTGAAGGCCTCTGGCTTTAGGCTGTTCAAAAATCTTCATGCCAGGCCACAGATGATAAATCCCAAACTAGTTTTTAAAGATGTTAATAATAAACTCTATGAGCTCTACGAACCATCATGTTATGCGCTCCATAAGTTATGCCATTCCTAGTACTTAGCCACACTCGTAGTCCAATTAAGTCATTCTCTGTCGCTTAAGTCCTTGTCGATGATTCAATAATGTGCGAACGGGCTTAAGCTGCAACCGGGGCTGTATCAATGAAAGGATTCGGGGATTAGTCAATGTGTTTTCAATGGAGTGTATCCAGAATGCGAGCCAGCCAATAGATGTGTCTGAAGCACGTTCGCTTCGTTGCGCAAAGGTAAACAGTGTATCGCATTTGGAGTCGACCATTCAGGATTCACAAATCAGAATTGTGTCTGGGTGAAAAGGGGGGCAAATTGAGATTAATAACAAAAAAAAAAGGAATCGAAAAACCTGTAACGTGACAAATGCCGCAGGAGAGACGACGAGCAGGAGCCACAGTGCTTGAAGCATTAAAAGGAGATATGCTGGCTCTGCTGTGGCTGAAGGTAAATCTGAGGCTACGAATCGGTTTGGGGTTATTAGATTGAAATAAAATATTCGAATTGCTTCTTGGCAAGGACTAAATGCAAAAGCCAATGATTTGTAAGCATGGACACGGCCATGGCCACGGCCACGGACATGGACACAAGCATGGACAATGGACATGCATGGCACAAGAGTGGGAGATCTCCATATACATATGTATATTTAAGTTTCCATTCAATTGAACAGCAGGCGAAATCGTTCAAAATGCCAGCCAAATTGAGAAGGAGAAGGCACAAATCAATTATATGCATTGGAGGCGGACGCCACCGAAAGGGGGGAGCAAAACACAAGACCATAAGAGGACACAGATCCAGAGAAAAGGAATGAAAGAAAGAGAACAAAAAAAAACAGAGCGAACAATAGACAACATTGGCAACCTGCTGCGCGTTGAGCTAATGCCGCAGCTCAGACAAACAAAAATTGACCCTCTCGCCCCACGGCCAGCGGCCACGCCCATTGCCGCCCCCCCCTCGGCGACGCACAATACGCTTTGTAGTCAATTGAAAGCAGCAAAAAAGAAAAAATAATCGTTGTTGCTGAAGCTTTGAGATTGAGAGCGGCTACTGCCGACTGGCGACTGGCGACAACAGACTCTATTATAGAGGCACCTAGCGTGAGGCTGGATATGGGCGTTATGGAGGCGTGACAGTTGAGAGTGGGCTCTGCTGGGCTGTGGGTTGGGCTGGGCTGAGCTGTTCTGTTCTGGGCTTTAGGTAAATTGCTTTTATTGCATACGTTTCGTGTCGCCATTTGAATTGCACTTAATTTCAATCAGACGCCCGCTGCTAAGCCACTTGAGCTAATTGTTTGGCTTTTGAGGGCACCAGGAACGGCAGCCTCGACAGCAGTCGCTGTTTTCCGTCTAATTTGTAAATGCTCTGCGTGCTCAGCTCTAGCTGCTAGGATACAGCTAGCAGCGGCAGCAGTAGCAACATCTTCACTGCCAGCGACTTAACTTGGCTTTAAAATCAACTGAAGTGTACTTTGACTTTGACTTGATGTCGCTGATGTCTCTAGCTGCCTCCATACCATGTTTTAGCCTGGCTGGATTGCCGCCCCAAAATTAATTGTAGTGGCGTTATGCGTGCCATTCGGAAATGCCTGGCACTTTATAATTTCCAGCGCGAGTGTATCATTAGCCGTGGCTAAGCCGCCGTCGACCAAGCCAAAAAGCCAAAGTCGTAAGCCGGGTGGGGGGCAATGTTGAAGTGCTTCAATCCGCGCCGCCGCTAATGGAACTTACTTGTTGTTGCCACATTTGTAGTTGCTACATTTTCGCATTTAAACAAACAACAAGCACACTTTCTGCCATACTTTAAGCCCACTTCTTGGCCAGCGCCAGCAACAGTCGCAGTGCGGGAGCTGCTTTAGCTGGCGCGTGGCCTGGCAACGCATCAATAATGCGTTTCTCACTGCTCATACCCTGTAAACAGGGTATCAAGTAGGCTATGTTCGTTAGGCAGTTACTTTGAAAAGTAAATAAATATTAAAATGTGAGCTGAGTCAAGTAGGTATTTATGCTGTATTCATTTAGATAAACTATTTCAGTGAGAAACTCAGTGATACATAGGGATACAGTGGCGGAGCTCATTGGGCGATACAGGTTCAGGTAGGCGGACTGCCAGGATAGATGGCAGCGCATTCAAGCCAACTCGCATCGTAACTGCTCACAAATAATTGTAGGCAAAGTTTGAAGAGACTACATCCTCTGGCCAGCAGGGGATTTTAAAACAGAATAGATTAGAAAAAGATAAAATCTTAAATGTATATGCTGACCCATAGGCTCAGGCTTAAAACAACATGCGCTATTGAGTCGTAAGACAATAAGCTACAGCAAAGAAACTACTTAAAAAATAAATAAATAATAATAATAATAATAATAATAATAATAATAATAATAATAATAATAATAAGGACAATAATAATAATAATAATAATAATAATAATAATAATAATAATAACATAATAATAATAATAAATAATAATTACAATTATTGTTTATTGATATCAAGTCTTAGCCTCTAAACATTCTATAACTACAACATATATCTTCTTTTAAGCTAATAACTGATATTTATGTAATTCCATGTTATCATATGATATTGTGACTGGAAAGTACCCGAAAATTCTCATTTGAAATGCCCGCGCTCGATATTTTTGGAAAATTCTATTCTCTTTTCACATACCATACATCAATATTTGAGCTTCTTGTTCTTTAAATGATGATGACGAACTCAACCTTTTACAGTTCAAAGGAATTTGTTAATCAAGTATTAGACTATACACTTTTCCCAAGGGTTTTAATGTGCCTATTCCATCTGGCAGCTATGGTCCTAAAGATAATTATTTAGAACTGCAAACATCGTGTTTTTTAGGTAGATTTGAGGTTCCATAGCATCATAACAAAGCACCATTAAAAAGACTCTTATAATAGCTAGAGTTAAACTATTGTATATTGAATTTACTTAATAGCTGTCTTAAGCTCTCTTTTCTCAACTCTTTCCCACCAACGGCAATGCTACGGCAAATCTGTTTTAATTCACCTTTTTTGCCGCTAAATAATAATTTTAAAAAAATTTTATAAGCTATTTTAAGCAATAGTACTACTACAATTTTAGACATTGATGTATAACAGAGCTGTTTGTCTTGGTTGCTTGCAGCACGAAACAAGCTATCTCTAGAGAACATGACCAGGTTAAACAAGAGTTGGCTTATTGCCTCTTCTATGCCATCTAGGTGTATGGAATGGCAGCCAAAACGCACTTAATATAAACTGCGTATTGTTCATGTGTAAAGAAGATCACTGTGGCCCAATGGCAGATGAGAACCAGGGATAGCGAGCGTGATCTCAAGTTGCGAAAGCTCCAAGACGTGGCCAAAAATAACCACGAAAGACTAGATGCTCTCCTGGCTAGGCTTCATGACACTGCAGACCAAGGAACTAGGAGAAGACGCAGACGCCACCATATTCCAGACCAACCGAGCCGGGTCTTAAAGTAAAAGCATTCTTATTTAATATTTGGAAAGTGTCTTAAGAAGACTATTGAAAGCTTGAAAATTACCGAATGAAATCCTATAAATTGACTCTTCGACATAATTATTTGCTAGAAACTTTGTCACAAATAGCACAGATATACAAAACTCCGCATTTATATATATTATTTCAGCATAAATTAGAGCATATTACGTAGTCAAGAGAATCCAGTTGGGAATTCATTTACAGGGTAACATCTGGTCGTGCAATAGAGAAACTTGCAGATTAGAGTGGAAAGAAAGTGTTGCCTACTTCAAGGCAAATAAAATTTCCTGTGCGGCGCTGCTCCCAGTGGCGGCGTCAACTGGACTTGACGATTTCAAAGGCTAACGGTATATTCCCATATGGCGAACGTGCCGCGTCTCATGACCTCATTTTCAAAATCGAAAAATCAGCGGGCGCAAAGCCCAAAGGAGCGCTCGATAAAACTTGGATTTAATACAAGTCAAAAGTGACTGAGACAGGGACAGAGAGAGAGAGAGAGAGTGAGAGACGGGTTGATAGAGCAAAGTATATGGACAGGCTATATAAAGACAGAGACTGCTGTTCCCGCTGTTTCCCAGCCTCAGCTCCTGGTGAATCCAATTGAAGTGGCAACAATAACTAAATTAAAACTAAAGCCGCATGCCACTAGCGCGACAGGAGCATTAAGGGGGATAGTCAGCCAAAGGGGGGCACGCTGCGGTTGGGGCTTGGCTCCTGACGTCGAACACGCGCTTTGAATACGTTTAAGCAAATGCGTGCAGCTGGCCCCTCGCCGCCCCCCGAATGCTGTGCGGGCAAATTAAAATGAAGCATTGCGGAATGATTTTGATGCCGCCCAAAACCCCCAGCTCACAAAGCCCAGTAACCCCACAATGTCAAGGAGTACATAAGAGAGTGCGAGAGAGAGCGGGAGGAAGAGAGCGAGTCTCTAAAGGATGTGCGTGGCTGGGTGGTTGGTTTCTTGGGTCACACGCATCCACACGCACAGCTGGCTGCTAAGCAGACTGGCGCCAAAATTGTGGCTGACTTCACAGATTTTTCATGACGATGACAAGTTGACGGCTTAGCTTGGCATGGCCATAAGGATATGCGGCAACTGGCACTGGCTGTGGCACTGGCACTGACTCGGGCTCTGGCTTTGGCTTTGGCTTTGGCTTTAGCTTTACCGGCCATGCCCAGCAGCCATGGCTGCTTGACTCCTCGACTCCATGGCTGTCGCACGGACTGGCTCGTTAATGCCGCCCAGCGCCACAGGGCAACTCAGACTCGAGACTGCCTCTCACTCTGGCCCTCTGCCTGACTGCCCACTCCCCTACTCTTTCGGCAGCATCTACATGTGACTGTGTGTAGGTGACATGTCCTGACACAACACAGCAAGAAGGCGAGTGACGCCCGCTCGCAACGAGGCGCCAGCTCATCAACTACTACTCTGGCCCGAGTTCTAGTTCCACATGGAGTCCAAGCCAGCGCCCGTTTGGCTACAGCCCACACGGCCGGCCCGCCTGGCATGGCAACGCGTTTGCTGTTCCTGTTGCTGATCCTTGGGGAGATAGCAGCAGGAGCAGCAGCAGCAGCAGCAGCAGCTAGAGGAAAATACTTGCCAAGTGTCATTCGGGGGTTGCTGCTGCTTGTTGCTCCTTTATGTTGTTGTTGCTGTTGTTGTTTTAAGTTGTCGCCGTATTAAAAAATAGAAATAGCAGCAACAGCAACAGCAACAGCTCGCTCCATATGGCTGCTTGGCGCACAACCATACCCAGTTCCACTTTTGTGTTTTCTTTTTTTTTTCGACTAAGCACCCAAGAAGCGACCCTTCTCACAGCCATTGGCGGGTGCCGTGGGGGCGGGGGCAGGGGCAGGGTCGGCGCTTTGGTGGGGTTGATTTTGACAAACGTTTCGCTGTTGGATGCCCGCTGTTGCTCGTTTTCATAATCGGGCGGTAATTGTACACCAATTTGACTTATGAATATAAATTAACTGCGAAACGTGCGACAGTAAAATAACACACACACACACACACACACCCCCATACACACACATGAATGTGTGCGTGACTCAGTCACAGCGGGCGGCGAGAGGCGTGGCACAGACACTAGAAATTATGTGACATCAAGATCTGTGCACAATATTGTCAACAATATTGTAGATAAGATTGTGAAAACATGTGAAATACTTGTTGATCTTTTATCTCTATCTTCTTTATCTTATAATTCAGATTACGTTTAAGTTTTATTAAGTTGACACCATGTCTAAAACTAACTCAATTACCTAGTAATCTGATAGAGATGGTCTTTGGCTAGAACTGGATTCAATCCACAGAACTATGGACTACTTTATCTTCTTAATCTTTTTTAGGTGTAGAAGATACTTTTCAGTTCAAGGAGTTTATGAAATTCATGAAACAAATTGTTTTATGAAATCCGTAAAACAAATTGTTTTATGAAATCCGTAAAACAAATTCCAGAAAACAAATTTCTTGAAACAAAATAAAACTTGTTTTATGAAATCCGTAAAACAAATTGTTTTATGAAATCCGTAAAACAAATTGTTTTATGAAATCCGTAAAACAAATTCCAGAAAACAAATTTCTTGAAACAAAATAAAACTTGTTTTATGAAATCCGTAAAACAAATTGTTTTATGAAATCCGTAAAACAAATTGTTTTATGAAATCCGTAAAACAAATTCCAGAAAACAAATTTCTTGAAACAAAATAAAACTTGTTTTATGAAATCCGTAAAACAAATTGTTTTATGAAATCCGTAAAACAAATTCCAGAAAACAAATTTCTTGAAACAAAATAAAACTTGTTTTATGAAATCCGTAAAACAAATTGTTTTATGAAATCCGTAAAACAAATTGTTTTATGAAATCCGTAAAACAAATTCCAGAAAACAAATTTCTTGAAACAAAATAAAACTTGTTTTATGAAATCCGTAAAACAAATTGTTTTATGAAATCCGTAAAACAAATTGTTTTATGAAATCCGTAAAACAAATTCCAGAAAACAAATTTCTTGAAACAAAATAAAACTTGTTTTATGAAATCCGTAAAACAAATTGTTTTATGAAATCCGTAAAACAAATTGTTTTATGAAATCCGTAAAACAAATTGTTTTATGAAATCCGTAAAACAAATTCCAGAAAACAAATTTCTTGAAACAAAATAAAACTTGTTTTATGAAATCCGTAAAACAAATTGTTTTATGAAATCCGTAAAACAAATTGTTTTATGAAATCCGTAAAACAAATTCCAGAAAACAAATTTCTTGAAACAAAATAAAACTTGTTTTATGAAATCCGTAAAACAAATTGTTTTATGAAATCCGTAAAACAAATTGTTTTATGAAATCCGTAAAACAAATTCCAGAAAACAAATTTCTTGAAACAAAATAAAACTTGTTTTATGAAATCCGTAAAACAAATTGTTTTATGAAATCCGTAAAACAAATTCCAGAAAACAAATTTCTTGAAACAAAATAAAACTTGTTTTATGAAATCCGTAAAACAAATTGTTTTATGAAATCCGTAAAACAAATTGTTTTATGAAATCCGTAAAACAAATTCCAGAAAGCAAATTTCTTAAAACAAAATAAAGCTTGTTTTATGAAATCCGTAAAACAAATTGTTTTATGAAATCCGTAAAACAAATTGTTTTATGAAATCCGTAAAACAAATTGTTTTATGAAATCCGTAAAACAAATTCCAGAAAGCAAATTTCTTAAAACAAAATAAAGCTTGTTTTATGAAATCCGTAAAACAAATTGTTTTATGAAATCCGTAAAACAAATTGTTTTATGAAATCCGTAAAACAAATTGTTTTATGAAATCCGTAAAACAAATTCCAGAAAGCAAATTTCTTAAAACAAAATAAAGCTTGTTTTATGAAATCCGTAAAACAAATTGTTTTATGAAATCCATAAAACAAATTGTTTTATGAAATACATAAAACAAATTGTTTTATGGATTTTATAAAACAAATTCCAGAAAACAGATAATTTTGTGAATTTTATAAAACAAATTCCAAATTTAACAGCTTCGTCACTATTTTATTTTGAATAAATTTTGCATAAATTACCAATTGTTTTATTATAATTGTGGGTAAGTCAGCTACACGAAGATGTGTCTTCTTATAATGTTCAATCGAGATTTAAGTAGTCCAATGTCACAGCTTAGGTTAAGGTTTATGGGTTACATCACAAGAAACACATGAAATATGAAAATATGAAAATTTGAAAATATGAAAATAATATTCATAATCTGTGTAATAGTTATAAGCAGCTGATGGTTTTATATATATTTCTATCATTAGTTCTTTTGCTGTTTTATTTTCCCCTTTTTAATTGAAGCCTTAAAACTTTATTCTAAAAGTTGCTTATAGATAGCAAGCAACTGGCTACTAATTTAAACCTTTAATAAATAAAAACAAATATATATTATATATATAGTCCGAGCTGCATGCTGGCTGGCTGCTGCTAGCTGTTCCACCTGCACTCGCACAAGAACAATTTACCCTCTACTTTTTTTTTAGCCAACATAATGAGAAAACTTTCGAACTAAACACAAATTGAGGAAGACATGAAAGCGCTGATATGTAGGCAAGAACAACTATTTGCATTATATATAGTTTACATTGAATATCAAAAAATGCAAAAAACAAGAAGAAGAATTTATCCATTTTCCGGCTAAAAATCTATTTCCATTTGTTTTTTAGCGCAGCGTTCGCAGTATTTGCACAATGAATGCGCGAGAATTCAATCATTGACGGGATTTAATGAAAAGCTTGTTTTGTAATTAGATTTCGTCACGGACGGACAACAGCGAATGGCGTCAGCGGGACGCATATATGTGTGTAATTGCTTTAAACTGTACGAATGGCCATTAAGATGCAAACCGATGGGCAATCAACGGGCCACATCCTGCGCCCAAGTTGCGCATGGCCCAAAACGAGCAGAGTAAGCGCCGCACCAAAAGGCAGACAAGGACGAGCGAAAAGCTGTGGCTGAGCCAACTGTAGTGGACAAGCGTCCAAACCAAGTGATTTGCATGTGTAATTCGATTTGCGGTCTCAGGAGTTGACAAGCTCAACACCAGCAACAGCAACAGCAACAGCAGCAGCAGCAGCAGCAACAACAGCAGCAGCTGTGGCTAAGAGATGACAACGAATCTGTGTGATTCTTTTTCCAAGTGTGTGTGTGTGTGAGCTGACAGTTAGACAAATGCTGGCAGCAATGAGGCTAGCTGCCTGAGCTACGAGCACAATTTTCAAATAAATCAAAGAAAGCCAATTTATATTTTTCGTATGTGGCCCATTAAATGAAATCTTATGAAGTTCGGATGACAATTACATAAATAATTATATGAAAGGGTGTCGCGTCTAGCATATCAAAGTGTCTATGTGAATGTGTGTGTGTGTGTGTGTGTGTGTAACATAAGTATTAGATGTGCTACACACACACACACACACACACACACATACACATACATATATATCAAAAGTGGGCAGGGGCATGCTCATGTGCTTTTATTATTTATGTGTGTCGCACACACACACCACAAAAACCCTGGGCAGGATATACAATTGCACTTAAAGCACACTCTCCATATGTTGCCACAAAGCGCCTTTGCTGACTGCCGCATCCGCATCCGCATCCGCATCCGGTCGGTGAATGTAACTGTAACTCAATCCATGTGATCCACGCGCGTGGCTTGGCGCCTGGGCATGAGGGCGCTGGCTATGGTTACGCCCAGCAAACGACAGAGAGTCCTGAGTCCTGTGTTAGTTCTCGTTGCCGACGACGTTGCAGCAGCAGCAGCAGCAGCAGCAGCATTTCAAGTGCGTTTCATTTACAATTTCCTTCGTTTTTATGCGACCGTTGCGCCACACAATATACATGCAGCATGGGGAGGGGCGGTTGGCTGTTGCATGTTCTTGGCTTTTATGTCATTGTTATATGCTTATTGTGTCTTGCGTTGCCGTTAAAACTGTTTGTTGCAATCGAATCACAGCGGCCGTAAAAGATGCAAATGGCAGCCACGAAGCCATTCACCAGATCCCCAAATGCAGCGCGTACCAAACGGCGTATACGTAATGTGTATATAAGCGTAAATAACTAAGTGAGTGTGTATGTGTGTGTGTGTGTTTGTGTGTGTGTGTGTGTCTGTGTGTGTGTGTGTATGTGTGTGTGAATATGAAAGCAGACGCTGAAAATTGAGCAGCAGCTGTTGCCAGCTGGACGTGTAAATGTGTTTAATGCCCAACCAACCAAACCAGCCAAACAAGCCAAAAGCCAGCCAAAAAGTAGGCCAAACATACAACAAATGATGTATATATATATATATCTATATATATATATTTATATATATATATATAAGTGTGTTTGTATGGATACCCCGCCTTAACAATTGTTTGTCCAACGAGCTGTGTCTGCCTGTGTCTGTGAGTCCAATTGACTCTCCGACTGCTGCGCCACGCTTTTGTCTGTCTATCTTTGGTGGGCTTCGTCTGTGCGAGGCCATGGCCAGGGTCAGAGCAGGGCGGGGACGGCTGGCTGGCCAAGTACCAGTGACAGAGGCAAAAGGCAGAATCAGGAGCAGCAAATGCGCGCTCATCCAGCCAGCAAAAGTGCACGGATGAGAGACAATTCAATTTCTCATGTGAGAAGTCACTTCGCGGCATTTCGCTGCCACTTGGCAGCCATTCGAGTACGAGGGCCACTCGCTCCGGTTCGAGCTAATAAAATAAATGTATTGCATGTGGTTTACAGTGCACAAGGCAATGTAAGATATATATCTACAGATGCTCAAGTGGATATTGATATATTAAGCAAACACGCACGCTAAGCAGGCGGTTAACGAACATTAAAGAAATTTACTTTCAAGAGAGTTGAATTGCACACAATTTTCTAATGGAGTAGATATTTAATTATATTATAGTGGAATGTGGATAAATGAGAGTATATTATGTAGTAATTATTAGATATTAATTTGCTTAATTTTATAATAATAATTTGAGTTAGGTAAATGAGTCAAGAAATCTTCCATATTTAGTTGCATGTTGCTTATAAATTATGGAATATTTTTATAATATTGTGAGTAGGCTTAACTTGGTCAAATGATATATTATGCCTATAGATCTATGTATAAAAATTAGTTGAGCTAAGTTTTACATAAATATCTAAGGTACACTCAGTTATAAATCAATCATAACTTGTGCCCAGCCCTAGCTTTCATCTAATCAAATTTGGTTTCTGCCAATTTTGTTTAGATATCAAATTTAGCGACTTTTTTGTGCATAAAAATATTAAAAGGCTGAAAATATTTTTAGTTGAGCAGTCGCGCCATAAAATCAAACTGCCTAAATATACATCGATGTCATCAAAACATAACTAACAAAACTATAAAACTCTTGCCCAATCCAATTCCCAATTCAAACTCACTTTTTTTTTGGCACTGTAAGTCTCCTAAAAAGCATTCTAATTCTAACAGATACTTTTAAGTGCAGCTAGAGTGCAACATTTGACTTTTTGCAACTGTTTAAAGTCGCTTAAAAAACTTTGCCAATGCCAAAAGTCAGCGCAACTATTAAAAAATCAAGTATTTTGCATGCACCCCAAAAAGTATGCTACGAAAAGTGCAAATGCCCTTAATGGATCGCAAGCTGTTCGAGTTAGTTAGTTGTGGTACTTGAGCTGGGTGGCGTTTATATGTCAGCTATTTGCCAATTTAGTTGCACAATTACCAAAACTTAAAGGCGACGGATGTGTGTGTGTGTGTGTATGGGTGTGTGAACTTCGACTGCAAGTTTGCTGAAAGCGGACAGCAACAAGTTTACCAAGACACATACCACAATCACGTACTCATATATCAGTCACATGCACAGCCAACACTTCACACACACACACTTATACATATATATACATGTATATATATATATATGCATCGTATGTTACAAAAGTTACGCCAGACCCTCGTGCAGGCGCAAACAATTGACTTTTGAGCACACCGTCTGCCCCCTTCAACTGTCGTTGTCAATGTAGCCGGCGCCAGTGTTTCTTGTTGTTGTGGTTGTTATTGTTGCTGTTGTTGTTGGTGTTGCTGTTGTTGGCTGCTGGCTGCTGGCTGCCTTAGCCGCAGCTAAGTAAAAGCAAAAACATATGAGACATACTTGTTACTTTTTGCTTGTTTGCTTCCTATACCAATAAATGCCATCACATATGGACGCAGCAGCTCAACTTGTGCTACGCCCACACCAGACCCGCCCCCCAATCTCGGTGGCAAGCCAAGTGCCTGCTTACTTTAAATGCCTGCAGTCTTTGCTTTGTTGCCTTTATTGTTGTTGTTGTTGTTGTTGTTGTTGCTGTTGTTGCTGTTGTTGTTGTTGTTGCCGTGTGCTTCTTTAATGGCAACTCGGTAAAAATTAAGCATAATAATAAGTAGACGGCGACCAAAACTCCCAACAGCAAACAGCATGAGGAAAGCAGCGCAAAAAAATAAAATAAAATAAAATAAAAAATAAAATATAAAAAAAAAACAAATACAACAACAAGAAATATAAAATATATAAAAAAAAAAATAGTAGAAAACGCCGACAGCTGTCCATATGGTTGTTGCTGTTGTTGTTGCTGCTAATGTGTGTGGCCGCCACACACACTCGTGCGCGCTCTTTCGCTCCAATTGGCGTGGGCGTGCGTGCGCTCTCGCGCTCTCACTCGCTCTCTCTCTCCCACTCACTCTGTTGCCCAGGGCCAGACGACTGCTGCTGCCGCCGTTGCTGCTGCCGCCGCTGCTGCTGCTGCTAATGCTTGTTGCTGCCGCTGCTGCTGCTGCTGCTGCTTGTTGCTTCACTTGTTGGCAGCTGGCGCCGGCGCAGTTCGTGCTCGCTTCGTAACAATAACAACAGTGAATGCAATCCACACACAATACGTATACGCAGCGTATGCCAGCGACTACAGGTGGGTGGCTGGGCGCAGCGGGTGTCCTGCAGCTTGCACCTAGACACGAAAAGCAGCAACAATTGCACTCACTACACACACACACACACACACTCAGCATATGTGTGTAGTTGTCAACTGGTTGCCGTTTGTGGATTCCATTTGTGTGCCGAGCGAAAAGGAGCTGGCTTCAACAGGCAGCGGCAGCGGCAACGACAACGACAACGACAACGACGATTTTTCATCCCTTTTCGAACTGTTGCGCCGTAGAGTACCACCGCGCCCAAGTTGCCATAGATACGTCGTAGTCCCCACTATGGCGCGCGAGGGTTGTCGGCGATGGCGACGGCGACGGTGACGGCGACAGCGACGTCGACAGCAGGCAGCAGGCAGCAGTCGACGCTGCCGCCGTGTGTTGTCGTCGCAGCATGCGCTGCTAGACTTGCTGCCCGATAAATTATCAGGCTTCATAACAGTCACAGTCTGACTGGCAACGGTTGTGGTACTGCTGCAGCCACTGGCACCAGCACCAGCTCCAGCTCCAATCAACAATTTGTTGTTAACAAAGCCTCAAGTGAAAGTACAATTAGTTTTTATTACAATGTTTTGCTCAAGTTCTATAAACATAAAAAGAAAATAAAAAAAAACAACAAAAAAATGGAAATATAAAAAAGAAGAAGAGAAAAAAAAACAATATATGAAACAAGGCCGCAAGGCAGATAACAAAAACTGTAGCATACCTATTGGGGCAGCCCCTAGTCAGAGCGAGTGTTTCGTTTTTTGTGTGCCACCATATGGCTGGGTAAGTAGATAATGCGCACATTATTAACTTTTGCTTTTACCATATTAAATATTAAATATTAAATGTGACGTTGTTCAGTTGTTGTTGTTGTTGTTCAGTTGTTGTTGTTGCTGTTGCTGTTGCTTATCGGCGCATAAAATTCCGTTGCATTGAGTTATGCGTGTGTGAGTGGCCCAACATATGGCAGTAAATTTATGATATAGACGTGCCAGTTCAAATGCTAAAACGTGCCAGCAACACATCGAGCTGCCTGACAGCCAGCCAGCCTGCCAGCCAGCCTGCCAGCCAGCCTGCAGCACGACTCGAAACCAAAAAGCCAAACAAATCAAACTAGCAAATTGAATTGACCAAGAGACCCGACCGCCAGCAATTTGCCTCTGTCTCGCTCGCCGTCGCCGTCGCCGTCGACATCTCCATCTCAGACCTGGACTCTAGCTCAATTTTGCTCAGCATGTCTGTGGCCGTGTCTCGTTCTTGGCCTCTGGCCCTGAGTCCTGAGTCCTGAGTCCTGCTGTGGGTCCGGTGTCCGTGCTGCGTGATTGATCATTGTGATATATCGCACAGGCACAGTGCTAACACCTAAACGTCAACTTTAATTAATGTCCCTTTGCTCAAGGCACATTCTCTATCTCCCTCTCACTATCTGCCAGCATCTCTCCCTCCCTCTCTCTCTCTCTCTCTATCTAGCCCACGTACGCTGGTTTTTGGCCATAAGCTGACATGGGTATTGGGGCCAAATTTAATTTCGTTTAAATTACAAACAACTGCCACAGGCTGCACTGACTATAACGTTCGCCGTTCGCCGTTCGCCGTTTACCGTTGACTCTGACTAATAAGCAATAAACTGGAAATTGAAATTTAACACCTGTTGATAACACACGACGACGACGACGACGACGACGACGGGAACGACGACAGCCTCATTAATTGCACTAAACAAACGAAGCCAGCAACGAGCAGAGCTGAAGGCAATAGCACAGGGTTTGGCCAGGCTATAGGCTACAGGGCGACATGGCGACAGGGCTGAGGAGGGGTGTGTCTAAGGGC
Organism: Drosophila leonis; assembly: GCA_035045365.1. NCBI lineage: Eukaryota > Metazoa > Arthropoda > Insecta > Diptera > Drosophilidae > Drosophila > Drosophila leonis. The sequence goes on along the minus strand of JAWNPC010000110.1, from coordinate 14,021,795 downwards.
TGTTTTTCGAACGGGTGCAGCAGCTGCCAACTGCCAACTGCCATGGCGGGTGCTAAATTTATGGCCAAAGCTCATATGCAGCCCGGAGCCGCAACAAGGCCAGACCAGGTCTGTGTGCGTGTATTTGTAGGTGTAGGTGTGTGTGGTAATATCTGCCTGCTGCATGGGTATGCGTGGCTTCTTTTTTTTTTTGTGTGTGTGTGTGCAGCCAGACAGTTGCTGCATATCGGGATTTTATGCGTTGGGTATGCGAGCAATAAAAGAAATTTGTTGGCCTGCGCGCCGTTAAACTATATTGACTTAGATCTAATCCAATAGACAGCAAGAGAAAAGGAGAGAAAGAAAGAGAGAGAGAGAGAGATATGCAGTTAGACAGTCTAAAGTAGTTACAGAACGCTACACACACCAATCTAGGAAGCTGGCACTTTTATGGCCATCGCCAGCAAACATTACTAATAGACATAAATTCAAGTTACCAAGCAAAAAACGCAAAATTTTGCGATAAGAAAACATGCAAAAAAGTGCAGACTGAGGCACTCGCCATATGCGATAATAGTGAAATCATAATAGAAACTATATCAAACTTTATAGCTGTCTTAATGGCCAGCAAAAAGGGAAAATTGCATGGTAAGCGACTAGCATGCATGCTAAGAATCAAATTTCATTTAAAGATTCTTGAAGATCGGCAGTCGTTGGCATGGTAAGTGTCGAGTACTTTGGGCAACCGAACAATAAGATTTGAATAAAGTGAATCCCAGGCGAGTTCATGTACCTAGTGTTGTCTGAGAGGCAGATCTAGTTAGTTGGACTGCTCACAATTAGTTCATAATGATTTGAAAATATCAATCAATTTTCCTATAAACTAGTTTCGTTTTCAACTACATTAATATTTACGTTAACCAACACTAAACTACAAGTGAAGTCAAGTTTATTATAATGAGAAAGTCAAGTGAAGTCTCGAACAGCTAGAGAAGCGTGAAGCTAAGTCAAGCCCTAGTTCTGCTATAAAGCGAGAAGCAAAGATAAGTACAAGGAATTTTGTATGTATTGCATTAACCAACACTAAAGTTGACTTAACATTATTATACTACAAGGTGAAGTCTAGGAAAGCTGGAAGTGAGAAACAAGCTATTGTATAGCAATAAGTAAAGAAACGAGCAGGGTATTTTATGAATAAAGAAGCGAATATAGGTACTTCTTTTACTCTAAGCTGAAGTCTAAATGAAGTGAAGTGAGAAGCAAAGACAAGCTCTAAGTGCAATGAAGAAAGAAGCTAAAGCTAAGCAAAGATAACTTCTAAGTAATATGAAGAGAGAAGCAAATATAAGTCCAAAGTACAACAAGCGAAAAGTCTATAAAGTCTAGTGAAGCGAGACGAAGCACTATGAAGAAAGAAGAGTTAAGCAAGTGAGAAGCAAGCATAGGCACGTCTAACAGAAAGAGCTACAGCAAAGCAAGAAATGAATGCTTTAGTGAGAAGCAAAGCTAAGCTCTAAGTACTACGAAGAGAGAAGTAAATATCTACTGAGAATAAGCGCTTAGCTCCTCCATAATAGCCGAACTTCCCATAGACCTACAGTAAAGCATGAAATGGAAGCAATTTCCTGAGAAAAATTAAAAAATTTCAGGAATTTTCCTTAAATGTTTTAAATGCGAACTATGAAGTGTTTTGCGGAACTCATTTCTGGTTAATAGATAAGCGCGAGTTAATTTATTTCATTTGAAATGTAAAAAGCGCCGTAATCTCTCAAATGAACGTTGCGAGAAAAAAAAACAAAAATTCTCCTAATTTATTTAAATCTTTACATAGTCAGTTAACACGAACTCAAACGAAGCGTTAATTATTTCACTTTTAACTCAAAAAAAAAAAATAAACGAAGAGAAGTAAAACTTGACAGACCAAAGCAAAATGGGGAATGCACAAAAACTTTACAATCAAAGCCACAAAAAAAAAAAGAAGACGAGACGAAAAGGCTAAAACACAACAGTACAAAGGCATAGACCAGATGAATTCAGGCGACAAACCAAACTGACAATCAACTACAGTTTCCGGGTGTCGCTGCCCGCTGCCCGCTGCCCGCTGCTCGTTGTTCGCTTCTCACTTAACTTCCGCTTTTGGAGTTTTCGTTTGCCAGTTTGTCTAGCTGCACAAATGGATTAAGAGCACAGCCACAACTTTGTATTTAACACAAAATCAGCTTAGTTACATGATTATCACACACTCGCACAACACCTAACACCCATACACACACACACACACACACACACATACACAGTTTATATGCTTTCAGCTGTGTTAATTAAAAACTAATGGCAACTATTCATATGCATTAGAAGTTGTAATCCAACCCAAGCCAAGTAAGTAACCTCAAGCTTAGCACACACCCAACACACACACACACACACACACACACACCCAACACATATGTATATGTGTATGTAAGTATATGTGAGAAATATAATGTTCATAAATATCCTTTGGCAGTTACTTTTCAAATATATCATTAAAAGTGGAAACGCTGTGAAAACATCAAAATTGTTTCAAAATATATATTTTTATATATATATATATAGATGTATCGATGAGCGCACCATGTGACCATTAAATGCCTTTAAGTGCCAATTAATGTTTGACTTACACACACACACACACCCACACACACACACAGACAGCCTGTGGGTAGTTGTGGCTGGACTGGGCAGGGGATTTGAAGTCGGGAATGGCTACAGCTGCCAGACGCACAAAATCTTATGACAAAAGCATGAAACATTTTCAATAGATACATATATATATATACATATATATTTATATATATATATACATACATACATACATATATATATATACATATATATTTATATATATATATATGTATGTATAACGGTATATATATAGCATTATGTAAGGAAAAATACTTATCGTAACTTTTGTGCGAGTTTTTAAACATCAATTATATTCAGTTATTGAAGCGTATTAATGCGACTACGTTAAATAGTAAAGTGTGAACAGACACACACACCCACACACATACACCCACCCACACACACACAGAGGCAGACAAATGTTGAGTGTAATAGAATCTATTATACCTGAGCCGAATGATGCGCATTAAGCATGAGCCAACAGGAGCATTAGTCCATAACAGCTTATTGCGTTTGGCATTTACGAGTCAGGTGGCATGTAGCATGTGGCATGTGGCATCTGTCATATGGCATGCGGCATGCGGCATGTGGCATGCGGCATGTAGCGTGCCGTAGACCAGTTATAACTGGCAATAGACCAATCAGCATTGTATTGTGCAGCATTAGCTGCTATTTAATTAGCATTTTGGGGCTGTCTGCCACGCTGTCGTCTACGCAATTTGCATGCAGCTGCAGCTGCAGCTGCAACTACAGCTGCTGTGCATAATTAATAAATGACAACTCTAAAAGCAACAACTCTACACGCTGATTGAGTGCTATTATGTGCAGCTGATGTTGCAAATGACCCAGTCACAGTTGACCCCAAAAAAAAAAACACGAAAAAATCAACAAAAATAAAGAAAAAACAAACTGACAAATGGCAAGGCGAAAGAGAGAGAGACTTTGTGTGTGTGCAAGTGAGAGAAAGAAGTGTCTGCAATTTCGCATAGCTGGCACTTTGAATGAATGCGTTTTAATTAACTTGATATGCAGCGCACAATACACATCAAAGGGTTGAATAGCTAGCGAAATTGCAAAGAGCTTGATAACCAGCCAAAAGCTAAAAGCCAAAAAGCCAAAAGCCAACGAAAACTTGCTGCTACAGCATTTTAAAGCTACTCAAATGGCCAGGTAGGAAGAGCAGCCACAACTTGACTCGAGCTTTGTTGCCATTTTAATTACGTTTAACCTCCAAACAACTGCTGTCAACTTCACTTGGGGTTCACTTAGAGGTCCACGTTCAGGTCCAGTCAACCTTCTTTGTTTTTTTTTTGTTTTGTTAGAATTAGAATACAAAATGAAAAGTTTCAAATTATGCTTAAGATAGATAGAGAGATGGAAAAGTGGAAAATGGAAAGAAAGTGGAAGGATTTCCATAAGAAAATATAAATAAATTAAAATAATTTATATATTTATTATAAGTCAAGATAATTAGTAAATATATGTAATATTTTAGTCAAATTTTAAAAATATATTAACTCTCCAAATTCAAGTCAAATCAAAGTCTGTAACCAATTGCCCTGAAAAGTAGGCAATGAAAATTATCAAAAAATATTCAATATTTAATTTTACTTTTCGCTCTCTTTTATTTTGCATTTCATATTACAAAAGCATATAAAATATTGATTTGATAAAGTAGCAATAAGAAGCCAGCAGACTTAAATTCTGAAAAAACTGCGACAGTTGTTATGCAAAATATTCCTTGAACTAGGACCCGTTTATTAGTTATGCAAATTTTTGCTTTGTGTCTGAAACTTTGCACTATGCGACGGCTAAATATTTTAATACAATAGCAGCTATAGAAAAAAAAGTGTATATCAAAGAGTGAGAGTGCGTGTGCGAGTGAGTGTGTGAAGTGAGGGGCAAAAGGGCCAGCTAGACCCGTCGATATGTACACACATCGAAATGGAACTCAACGAACCAGAACTTCAAATGCCTGAGCCCAAAATCAAAATCAAAGTTGCTTTTGTTTTAACATTTTTTGCATACTTTGTTTACTTTAGTTTATGCCGAATTGTTGCTGTTTGATTTTTGTTTTGCTATTTTTTCTTTTTTTTCTATTTTTATTGGGTTCTGTTTTGTTGTTTTATGCATAAATCAAGTTTGGGAAACGAATTCATGTGTCACAGCAGTCGCTCCATGCGCGGCTCCATTTGAATATCATTAGAAAGTAATATGAGAGGGGGTGAGGCAGGAAAAAAACGGGGACAGCCCAAAATACCAATGCGGGCGGCCTTGTTGCTCGCAGTTGATTATGCTCTGTGTGTCTGTGTGTGAGAGTGCGTGACTTGATTTGTTGCATAAATTCAATATTTGTGCAAATGCAACAAAATTGCATTTGTTGTTCATGTTTGCCGCTTAATTAAGCTGCGCAAATCATTTTTCAATTAGCGACCCCAGCGCAAAACGTAATGAAAATATTTATAAAGTGCGCTGCAGATTGACAGCTCTATCTCTTTCTCTCTCTCTCTCTCCCTCTCTCTCTTTCTTTTTATTGCTTTTTTTGTCTCTGTCTCATTTCTCATCTGCTGGACAGGCAGGCAGGCACTACAAATAACACCCTGACGTACGTGGCCAAAGAATAACAGCAACAACAGCAGCAACAACAGCAACAACAACAGCAACAACAGCAGCAACAGTTGTTGCTGTTGCAGCTGAAAGCTACCAAGTTGTTCGACGTCGCCGCCGCCGCCGCCGTCGCATGCTCAACGGAAACGGATGCGGATACGACTGAGGATGAGTATGACCTGCTGCTTCCCCTCCCATACCAGTTCCCTCCTCCACTTCTCTCGTCTAGCTGTAGAAAATGTCTGCGTCTGTCAATGTTGGCACAAATTGTTTGTCACGCAGTGCAAATACTTCGTGCTGTTGCTCTGCTATGCGGCATTATGCGCGATTTATTTTCCAACCAATAGCCTCGGGAACAGCCTCGCTCAATACACAGATACAACAGATACACGCACACGGAGACGCAGCAACCTGGCAACATGGCAAAAGAAAAGGACACCCAAGCAACAGAGCCGCGAGCAACCTACAAAAAAAAAATAAGAAAACATGAAATACATACATCAAAAAAAGAAGAAGAAGAGGAAGCAAAACTGAAGATGGAAAAACAATTTGATATTGGCAAACAGCAAACGCAGACAAACAGACAAATTTGTAATTAATGCGCGGCGCGGATCTTGCCAAATGTCGACACATTTAGCTAGATATATAACATATATAGATAGATAGCACACATGCTGGCTGCGCTGGCTGCAATACCTGCTAATTAGCTGGAAGTTTACCTTTAACTTTGCTCAACTCTTTGCACATCAAATACTAAAAATCCATAAGTTTTAATGCACTTTTTCTACACAGGCAACCGACATCCGCCACCTGAACCCACCCCTGACCCACTCCTCTCAGCTTGACTGTCTACGCAGTAATTGAGTTTATATACATTTTGCATTTTGCCACACACACACACGCACACAAGTTGCTGGTAAAAGTTGTTTGATTGGCTTTTGCCCAGCCACCAAATTGCAATATAATTGCGTGCAAGTGAAGAAGGCGGCGCAGATGGAGGCGTGGCGCGTGGAGTATGGTTAAGGTGCAGTAGCTGATTGCGAAACAAGTTAATTTTATTGAAAGTGACATTGCAGACGCTTGTCAACTGGCCTTGCCCCCAGTTGTTGTTGCTTTTGCTGGCGGTTCATTACGTTTTGCAACTGCAACAAGCAGCAGCAGCAGCAGCAGCAGCAGCAGCAGCAGCAGCAACAAGCAGCAGCAATGATGACAGCAAGTTTGTGTAATGTAATTAATTAATTATAGTGAAACAACGCTGTGGCCACATACCAACACACACATAGAGAGAGATACACAGGGCATGCAAACCAGAAACCCAGCGACGACCCTTGGACAACAGCAACAACAGCAGCAACAACAGCAACAGCAACAGCTCCAGTTCCTGGTTTCGTTTTATGAGCTTGAAATTTGCCCCACCTCTCGCTCCAGCCATTTCCCATCGCAGCACATTGTTCGTGTTTTGTGCCGGGTAACTTAATTACAAATTATAGTGCAATTAATTTTGCGGCTGGGGCATTATTAGGCATATCTGCCGTAACACAAAACCGCCAACTAAGACAAAAAAACTAAAACCCAACGAGAGCGAGACCTCTGGCCTGGGCGTGCTATGGAGCTGCTGCTCAACCACGGCGGGGGTAAGTAGATGGAAAATTAAATAAAAACACGTAAAGCAAAGTGGCCGCAAAGTGACCGCGCGCGTTGGCATGCGAATCCCGATCCCGAACGAGATTAAGTCGCCTGTGCAGCTGCAGCTTGATTATATTTATGAAGTGGAAACTGGCAATGAGCTGAGTGTGGACAAAATTGGAAATTGGAATCGGCAATGGCCACGTGTATGCTCGTAGCTATAACTTGTACACTCAAATGTTATTGCTTGAGAATACACGTAGTTAACCAGATTCCCCCAACGATCCAATGCCCAACATCAATTATTTACCTCAGCGAACTCCATCAATAAGCATTAAGTCCAGCTCTGAGCTAACATTTTGAAGAGTTGTTAACAAAAACTAGATGAAAGCAAAAAAATAAAAAATAATAAAAGTGCGTTAAGATTGATTACGTTGGAAAAACTTGTAAGTAAAGAAAATTCATTTCATAAATCCACTTGGATTTTTAACAACAAAAAACAAGGGAAAAGAGAGAGAAACACAGAACAAGATAGAGAGAGAGAGAGAGAAAAAAAGTAAACATAGCGCAAAACTTTAGCTTCTTTTTTTTAGCACAAAGTTTATCAGCATTTTAATGGCGATTTTATAAGAGCATTAATTAACTTTTGAAATCCTTTTCAGCTTCCCTTTTGCAGCTAATTACTTTAGCTACGCCATTTTTCAAAGGGCTAATTAAGCTTTTTGATTTTCGATTTGCCATTTTTGATTTTGGATTTTTGACTTTTGACTTTTGATTTGCCTAAGCTTACAATATTATTTGACACTTCAAAGAAATCTTTTTTGTATGAATTGCCTGAACCTCAGAGATTCCTAATCTTTTTGGGCATTAGATAACTTTAGGCAACTTGTAATACCATTGAAGTTGGAACTCTGTGCTTATTATTGGTTATTGTCATAAGTATTACTATTATCATAGCCATCATTATTCGCCTTTTCATTATCATTATCATTATCATTAAATCATTGCCTTCATAAGTTATTAACTCAACTTACTAATTTGGTTGCTTTGCCAGCCTTTCACAAAGTTTATTCTTAACTCAGCCAAATATGATAATAATGTTAGTATACAAGTACGAGGTGTGCTCTAAAAGTAACGCAAATTTTATATTTTTATCAAATATTTTTATCAAATATTTAATATTTATTCATAAATATCTTTTTGCTACTCTGCAAAGCAATGCCCATTAGATTTTATTCACTTGCCAATCCTTTAAGCTGTTCAACAAATTTTTAAGCTCAAATCTTGTTCAGTTCCTGCCGTCTTTATCTGCTCAATCGTAGCGAATCCTCCTTCTTTCTTGGGGCTGTTTCGGGTACAAGTAAAAGTCACAGCTGTCTAAGTCTTAGGTATGCAGTAGCTGCGGCATCATTAGTGTGCTCTATTTGGGAAAGAATAGTAGAAAGACATGAGTACCAAAATAAAGTCACAAAAGAGAAAACAACTCGAAATTCGAATATATGTAACAGATGGAAATCTAAATTTGCAATACTTTTTGAACAAACTTCGTACAACTATTGGAATCCTCAAAAGATTTTTGAAAGAAATTTTTACTTGTGAAAGATTTTCTTAGAGTTGTTAAAAGTTGCTCCCAGCCACCATAAGGAAACATTCTTCAAGCAGTGAAAATTTCAATAGCAATATGAAATATTACGAAGTATGGTATTGCTCGAAGTGTTAAGTAATTAAAAATAGTGTAAAAGTGGGAAAAGGAAGGCAGGGAAATACTCTGCATGGGAAAGAGGCATGCAGCTGTTGAAGACAGTCAAATCTATAGTGAAAAATCTATATAGAAAAAGTATGACAAATCTGAAGTTAAGGATATCATTCAATATACTAAAATATATTGAATTATTTCATAAGGTTAAGGATATGAAATATATATTGATAATTTTCATATGATTGATTTCATATGCTCTGCCGATCCTAAACAACATTTTCCTAAAAATAAAAGAGCATTTGAGAGTAGTTCAAACAGAGGCTGATTCTTGTCATTTTCTAGTCAACTCCTGCAGTTAATATTCATAAATACTTGAGCTATATAAGCCAGCCGTCTCTACTGGCGTCACACAGCTACCAGAAGCCCTTAGGTGCGCTAAATATTAAGACTAAATAAAAACGTTGCCAAATACAAGGACTGCTAGGAGCGGGGCATTATTATGTACGTCATCAAGAGACTTCAAAGAGAATCTCTCATAAATTCAAGTTGTTTCAGCTTGTTGTAATGGGGAAAACTGATATGTCAAATAAGCTTTAATAGAAAGTGTATCGTATAAGTTTCTGTCAAATTCAGAGAAGCACACATGTAAACATGTAAACATGTGTGCATGCGTACATGCGTGTGTGTGTGTGTGTGTGTGTGTGGGTATTTATATATATTTTTTATGTGTGCCTGCGGCTTTGTGTGAAACAAAAGACCTAATTAAGATTCATTTGAACATATGCCCAAGGCACAAAAATCCACGCACACACACACAGGCACACACACACACACACACGCACATAAATACGTATAATTAGCCGGCGCAGCCTAAAAGTATGCAGCATTTTGTTTGACTTGTGATTAACAGCCGCATTTAAACGCCGGATGTCGGATGTCGTTGGCGGCGGAAATGCGTATGTGGTCGGGGGTTGGTTGTATGACAAGCCTTTTAATGACAACATCACACATACACACACACACACACACACACACACACACCTACACGCACCCACTCACATTTGCATTAATGATATGCAAATGATTTGTTTATCATTTTATGCTGCGACAACATTCGCATCTTTTATTGAAAAGTTTCTCATGCCGAAACAAATGCGCAAATAATCAGCAAATAAAGTAGCCGCGCGTCAAATACATTGATAAGAAATGAAGTCGCGCTGTTTCGCTCTTCATTTGATTATTTTGTTTTTTCGTTGCTTCGTAAGATGTTAATCAAAGGCGCACATTGCTCATATATCCAGGGCCGTGTCAAGGCGCTTACTCTCGCCTTTTGCTGTAATAAATATGTACGACTGAAGATATTTTTATTTTCGGTTTTTTTCTTCTTGTTTTTGGTGCGAGTGTAGGAATACCCCTGCCCATATGACATGTCAGGCGTGTCTCGGGCCACACGCAGAACGTCTGACGTCGCTGCGCTTGTTTATTATTGTAGGATGTTTGGCTTGGCTCACATCAGCGAACTGGAAGGAATGCGCATTGACAGCGACAGTTGCTACTGCTGGCGTGCGTTGGTCCTGGCCAAGAAGACGCAATCTCAAGCTAGAGCTCCAAGCACAGTCCTGACGTGCCTTGCCAGACATTTGCATTGTTTTATTTACATACTTTGGCATAAAGTTTGGCCGCGACTTCCAACCTATCGATGATGATGATGATCACGATGATGAGCATGGCAATGAGACTGAGTGTGTGTGTACTTCATCTTGGCATTGGCATGCATAATATCTATCAGCAGCTAAAGCTAAGCACCCAACTTGAGCATTTAAGACTGACATGAGCAAAATTTGCAATTCGTTCTGGGTTGCCAGCCAGCCTTGCCTTGCTTTGCCTGCCTGTCTGGTGTTATCATAATCATTATTATTATTATTACATTGTATTCCTTTAACTTAATTCGAAAACCCAAAATATGCAAAACGTATTCAGCTTTTGATGGCGCATAATTTGTTTATCTTTAATTTAAATTAAGTTCAACGCATTTTTCGTTCAATGCTTTTTCACAGTAGCTCTTTCACTCACTCTGAGTCTCTCTCTCTCTCTCTGTCAGTTTATTTTACTGATGTGGGTTTCACTTGCTGCTAAAATTTATTTGTTTCTGCATAAATCATCGAAGCTATATTGATTGGCTTGCTTTTCTAAGTATTCCAGCACAGATATCTCTTGATAAATTATTTCTTAGAAAACTTGTAAAATGATTCAGCGAACTAACAGCAAGTCTTCAACATATAATGATGATGTAGAATTCATTATTATTGTTGAATATGCTAGATTTCAGTTAGAATTTAGATTTGACATGGGCGTTAGATGTGAATGTAATGGCAATTAAATAGCTTATTAAGATACACTGGACACTGGACTTCAATATAAATCGAAAGAAAGATAAGCATAGAGATGGAGTGAGAGCGAGAGTGAGAACGAACATAGTTTATAGCACAATGAGCGCTCTTTTAAACGAAACTCTGCTGAAGCCTGTAAATATAAACAAATTTATTAAAAATACTAACATTGATAGTAATCAAATTTAAGAATAACAATATATATTAGCTTACCTTACCTTACTTACTGTCATTTGATATCCCTTATTCCTGCCAACAACCTTAGAGCATAGTGCGCACCTCTGCAGCTGCACACGCATTGTGCCCATGCCCATTCTTTGCTTGCCGCTAAAAATATAAATAATGCCCTCAAGTTAACAATGTTGCCAGTTATTTATATGTGACCTTTCGACTCATCCACAATCTGCTCACGTTTGCCCGCCGCATAAACGAGCTCATAACGCCAAGGCCCCTGGGACTCTGAGTCAGCGCTAACCTACTTGGAAAAAAACCAAACTTCCTTTTCAGTACTCCCATTTAGTACTCCATCCGCTTTAGATTTATGCCTTTAATATTTAATTAGAATCATACGAAGTTTATTCCCTTGGCTCGCGATATTTTCAAACATTGCGCAAATCAAACAAAAATTTTTTAAAATTATTTTCTAGCTATTTTCGCATTGAATTTCTTAACCAACTCCACTTTAAAGTTAAAGCCCCAAAAACTTCTTCAGCCACAGAAACTTTGTGGAAACTAAGCGAACTTTTCAGCGGAATGTGCTCAGTGATGGCTTAGATTGATTTGGCAACTAAATTTTATTATTGATTTAGGTAAGGAAGAGGAGAAGAGAGAGAAAATGAAACATTAATGAAATTTTGAATATTGTATATTTGTTCTTTATATTTACATTTAGAAATAACATTTTGAGAGTAGTTCAAGGAGTCCGTTCTCTCGGTATGCGCGGTATATATATATATATATATGATTTGATACATATATATATATTTATATATATATATATGTTATGTTAGTAAATAGTCGTATCATCTATAAGAAATGTTTTTGTCGCATTAATAAAGCGAACTTGTGTAGTCAACATTAAATTGCTTTCATTTTCCATATATCTCTGACGCACACACATACCTAAATAATAATAAATAAAAAATAAATAGAAATTTTTAGAATTATTATACTTTTTGTGGTTTATCAATAAAAGGTTCTCAAGCGGAACGTTATTTATTTTGATTAATTAACACAAAAGCATTTTGCAAATAACAAATAGTGAGCCATAGTGAGCCATTGTGTGCCTTTGTGTGCGTGTGTGTGTGTGTGTGTGTGTGTGTGTGTGTGTGTGTGTGTGTGTGTGTGTGTGTGTGTGTGTGTGTGTGTGTGTGTGCGTGTGTGTGTGCGTGTGTAATTATATCTCTTTATTCCATCAGCAATGAAATGCACAGCAAAAATGTTGAAAGCAAATTGAATTGCAAATTAAAAATCTATTTGAAGTGGGCGTAAAAAAAGAAAAACAAATAGAAATCAATTGACATTGGCCAAGGCATTGTCCAGGGGCGATACAAAAAACCCAAATCAAAATAAAAACTAAAATCTAAATGAAAAGAAAAATAGAAAATATACAAAGTGCAGCAGCGCACAACAATTGGTTTCGGTTTCAAATATTTCGTCTTTTTTTTTTTTAATTTTTCATTTATTCCATTTTTTTTAAATGTAATATATATGTATATGTATTTGTTGCATATTGTTGTTGTTTATTTAATTATTTTTTATTATAGCAAACAAAATGAAAACAAATATTTCTGACTGCAGCTAATTAAAAAGTGAGCAGAGAACATCGCGATCTGTTGCCATGGTTAACACACATTAATTTGTAGTTAAAAACAAACAAACAATTTAAAAAAAAAAAATAAAATAAAAATCACTAAGTAACACAGTTTTTTTTTCTTTTTTTTTTACCGTACCAAAAATCTGAAAGTTCGTCTAGACACACACACACGCACACACATGCACAACCCCGCTTACACACACACACGCACACACACACACACACACACTCTTACTCATGGAGTAACATTCGCTCAGCATGCTCTAGACATAAGTACACCCGGCAAATTATCTAAAATTTCCTAGCTCTTTTATATGTTCGCATAACATCTGGTTGTTGGTTGTTGTTGTTGTTGTTGCTGTTTTCTGTTGTGTTTAAATTTGGGGCTAACCCCTTTTTAGTCCGCCCACTAACTGGCCGCCCAGCGCCCCAAATATCCTGTGGGCATTGTATCTTCATATTCAGTTGTGGGCTGTTGTTGCGGCTTCTGCTGCTGTTGTCACTTGGTTTGATGTATGCGGTAGAGTTTTCATCAGCTTAGCCGGCAGCACCTCCGACTCCTGTTGCTGCTTTGGCTCCTCCTCCTCACCCTGCTGTTGCTGTTGCTGCATGTGGTTTGTTGCGTTGTAATTTGCTGTTGACGTGAAGCTGTCGCCTTCTATAAAATCAACTGTTTGCCTGCCATCCATCATTGTGCTTGGATTGGCCCAAGCTGCTGCTGCTGCTGCTTCAGTTACAGCCTGGACGTCTGCTCTGGCTTGTTTTGACGTGAAGGCTGCTGCGTCAGCTGCTTCTTCTCCTGCTGTTACTTTGTTTTGGCTCGACTGGTCAGTTGAACTGTTTTCCTTTTCACCTGATGACGACGGCGTCTGCTGCGCTCTTTGAGCTGGCAAATTATTTGCTAATTGCTTTCCCAATGTGGGCAGCAGCTGGGCCTGTGGCTCATTCAGGCTTCCTATTGCTGTTGGTGTTGCTGCTGTTGTTGTTGTTGTTGTTGCTGCTGTAGTAGTTTCAGGCGTATCCGGCATATTTATAATATCCGCTGCAGCGGAATTTAGATTCTTCAGCATCTTAGACACGCCTGCCTGCCCTAGATCCAAACCCTGCTCCAATTGCTGCTCGTCCTGAGATGTTTCCGCTGTTGCCCCAGCTACTACAGCTACTTTTTCTGCTTCAGCTCCGGCTCCTGCTCCTGCTCCTGCTGCTGCTGCTGTTGCTGTTGCTCCTGCATCATTGATGCTGTTTGCTGTTGTTGCCGGCGCTTGGTTTCGTCCTTGTCCATGATTTGATTCGACATCTAAAATATGCAAAGAATGGCAAAGTTAGCAATGAAATAAAGTGAAAATAAAACAGGAAATGACAGGCGCGTTACAATTTACAAAACATTCGTTTCACTGAATACTTTTCTTCTTCTTCTTCTTCTTCATCTTCTATTTTTTTTGTATATTTATTTCGCCAGCGAATTGAGAAATAATTTCATATTATTGTAAACACATAAAGAAGGTAAAGCGAGATATAAAGAGAGAGAGAAAAAGCTGTTGGGTTGGCAAATGGCTCGGTGGGACACACACTCGCTTCGCATTTATATTTTATATCGTTAATATTGACTACGTTTTATGTTCGAGTGCGACGCCTCTTTGACATTTATTGCCACTCCTTTTTATACCCTGCTGATAGCCGGCAACAAAAAAATACATTGCCAAATTGGGTATAATCCAGTTGGGCACTCCACATGAAATGGCATAAATATATTCGGGATAAGCAACAGTGGATATTAGTCCGGAAATCTATGTGCATTTTTTATGCAGTTGCCTAAAGATTATGGATTATAGATTCCAGATTAAAGATTATAGATATCATAGAAATATTTGCCTTTTAAATTTTGTGAATTTTACATTTTGATTTTTATATTATTTTTCTTGTTTTTTTTTAACAAAATTATACAAAGGTGACATTAAAACATTCTAGAAGAATTTGTATTTATATTCAAATTATATTTAACTCTCTTCAAGCAAATCTATTAAATGCCTAAGTAAATGTATTTATAAAGCCCCAAAATCATTATTTCTTTTAAAATTCAGATAAACCACAGAGTAGTTTCCAACATAATTGGAGTATAACATTTTTATATATATAAAAAATGACAAACTAACAAAAAATAAACAAAATTTAAAAAGGTTTTTCCAAAACTTGAACTAAATTTTCATAAATTGTAAATTCCGCTTGAAAGTGCGCATCACTTGATGTCCGATTCAGTTATTCTTCTCACAGGGTATTTAATCCGCCGCAGAGACTCGTCTTGATGCGGCCTCAGCTTGTTTGCACACACACGAGGCTATCAGAGATTTGTGTACATTTATTTTCTGGGGGTTTTTTTTCTTGTGCTCTTTCGGTTTGCCACGTTTTCATTTCGGTTATTTTTTCTGTTGTTGTTTGGTGACTGCGTTTTCGAGTGCAGTTGAAACGAAATATTTAAATTTATCTTTCGGCTGATTGCACACTCGATGGCCCCATCGAGCGTCACCGTTATTTGTGGCATTAGATTGTTGCCCAAAAGCGATTTAAAGCCGACGCCAATTGAGTGCAATGAAGTGGACACAAAACTGGGCACAATTCGTGTCCGATCATGTACTTAGTTACCTTCAGTTGTTGTTGTTGTTGTTGTTGTTGCTGTTGTTGTTGCTGCTGCTACTGCGGCGCGCGCTGCTGTTGCTGCCGCCACCTGTGCCGCTACCTCGGCTGCCGCAGCCGCTGCAGCATGCGCCTCCAGTCCAGGTAGGTTGGCCAAATGGATGCCCTGCAGCCGCACACGCATCACCTGTCCGGCCATGGGGCCGGTGGCAAAAACTAGCCGTCGCTCTGTGGCTAACTGGTCGCGTCTATGGAACCACTGCCCCACCAATGGCAGCCGCCTCAAATTACCCAAAGCCAGCGCCAGCGCAGCGCTGAGATTATTGTGTGTGGCTGGTTGAGCAGCGCCGCCACCACCACCACCACCAGCCGCTCTGAAGACATGACGCTGTGCCATAATGGCGGGCAGCTCGTACCGATGAAAGAAGAATACCATGGAGTGCTAGAAAGAGAACGAGTCAGATGTAGTGTATACAGTCAGACAGAGAAAGAGAGAGAGAGAGAGAGAGAGAGAGAGTGCGTGTTACGCAATGGAGCTCAGTGCTGTTGTCAGGCACGTGACGGGATGCTGTCTACACGTGAGTCCGTAGTCAAATAGAGACTGGCAGACATGGAGACAGTCAGACAACAGACAACAGACAGTTGAACAATAATGCGCTGGGTAATTTGTCATGCAGCTGACAGGCAGCGCTTGGCTCCAGTTGCGTAAGAATTTGTTTTTGTTTGTGCCTCGCATTATGCAGCAGCAGCAGCAGCATAGTTACCTGAATGAAGAGATACGACGAGAGCAGGGCCAGGCTTCGATATTGTCCACTGAAGCGATAGTGATACGCATAGAAGGCATAATGATATAGGTAGAAGAATCTGAAAGCAAACAAACAAACATTCCATTTCAGTTAATACAACAGCCACTTCATCCGCTTTCTCTTCCCTCTTCCCTCTTTGCGTTTGGATTGCTTTTGTGCATGGCCGTGTAACCCTTGTCAAAAAATATAGATACTCTAGGGTCTAGGCCGCGATTACCATTCAATAATATCGTATTTAACATTGCTCAAATAAAAAGCAACAAATTATTGTTTTGTTGTTTTATTGCTGTTTACTTACCGCCTGTCTGCTGGCTTGGCCAAATGCCAACTAAGCTGTGAAGAAATGGGTCAGACAGGACGGACAGTAGGACAGACGGACAGCAAGACTGAAGGACTGTACTGTGGCAACAACAGTTGAAAAGCGGCGCAGGCATGACATAAGTAACGCCTTCAACTGACAACAATAACACTTACAACAATTGATATAAATGGCGGTTTGCTGCCTAGGCTTGCTCAACGCTGAAATACCCTGTATTTAGTTAGTTCATATCCAAGTCAAATGTGTGTGAAGAGAAATTAGTGAAGGAATGTTATGCAAAATATGAAACGAAAGTGTCTTAGACGCTCTTTGATAATGACAAGTTGACATTTAAATAATTTTAAGGCTGTTGCTTATATGTTTGCCTGTCTTATCGCTTGCTTCTTGCTGCTTTCAATGCTCTAGTTATTTATATAAAAATATATTTTGATTGGATGCGCGCATTGCTTGTTTCTGCAGCTTCTTAAATTTGAATTATATTCTTTTAATGCTTCTTTCTAGATTCTCTTTCTCAAGAGTTTCTCTGCATTGCTGCACTCGCGCTTCACTCTACTGCTTCCAACTTCTTTCCACTACTTTCCGATTCTCTCTGGTGCTTTCCGCTTCTCTCTACAGCCTCGCATTCGCTCTAGAGCCTTGCGCTTCTCTCTAATGATACCCGCTTCACTCTATTGTTTCCCACTTCTTTCTATTGCTTCCCGCTTCTCTCTAGAGCTTGCTGCTTCTTTCTTAAAGCCTTTTAAACACAACACTTATCCATAGGTGCCAAATTTTACTTCTTTCTTCACTTGAATATGGTTTTTCTTATCTAAACTCCAACCCTACAACTCCATTTCTCTAGAATACACAAGCAGAGAAACCTTTAGCGCTTTTATTATTTCATTAACTAAGTTCCTTTTTTGTGTCCTTTGATGCACGTTTGAGGCGCTTCTCTCACACACAAAAGTTAAGTGTAATAATTTGTTTAGGCTGTCGCATTTTTTAAGGTTTCTCTCGCCAGAGTTTGCAAGACTTCAGTGTCAGTGTCAGTGTGAGACAATGATATGATTCTTATTGAGCTATGTTTAGACTAAGCTTAAAACCAGAAATAACAATTGTCTCTAGCATATGCTGTCTATATATATAGATATATATATATATATACCTAACGACAATTGTTATATTTATAGGGTATATCAACAATGGCGAGGACACTGAAGAGGATTTAATAATATAAATAATTGCTGGCGTTGTGTTAGTTGAATTGTTGTTATGCAAGCCAAAGACAACAAATAACAAACACAATGAACGACTACTGCCCCAATGATAAGGAGCAGGAGCAGGGGCAGGAGCAGGAAGCGGATGGCAGGAGACAGGAGAGGCCGAGAGGAAGCAGCCAGAACAAAGCCATAACCATAAGCAGCGTAAGCAACAGCTACACAGAGTCGTCAAGAGTGTCCGGCGGAATTCAACTTTAATTTATTTTTACAATGCCGCTGGACATTGCGACATTAGGTGTGGGCGTGGACGAGAGCGGGGCGAGGGCGAGGGCGAGGGCATGTCCATGATTGAGTTATGTTATTGAATTTAATTTGAGTTGATTGTGCACACACACACACACAGAGACGGAGACGGAGACAACGAACATCACAATCGACAGCGACAAATGAAGACACACGACACTTATTTGGCTCGTAAGCCTTTCCAGTGGGCGGCAGCTGGCGTCATGTGGCGGCATTATGGACACAGCGTGCCAAACGCTTCGCACCAGCATTCGAACACAGTTCGTAACCCACAGCAAGTGAGACAATACTAAAGACTGGATAATACCCTGAGATTAGATATAGATTTGACTGTTCAAGTTATGCTAAGACCAAAGAGGCTCAATTATATCTTTGGCTTTGAATGAGTTATACAGAAAGTGAAATTATATTAATATGTATATGATATATGAGCACCTGAATACCAAATGTTATATCTATAGTTTGCATAGTTCTTGAGTTATGCAAAAATACCTGGAGAAGATATTTGAAAAGTGAAATATTCTTCATCTTATACGCTCTATAAGTATTGTAGACTTATACCACATTTTAATAGCGCCAGCTCACGTAATCTTTGAGTGTTTATTAACCTTATAGAACTCGACATAATTATAAACTATTTCTATATCTCTATAAACTTGTGTTCATAAAAATAGTAGTGCGACTACAATGTTGGACAACAAAATTTGGTGGATAGACATCAAATTTTGAAAACAGTTTAAATATATGTATAATATTATATTTGATTTTATTTTATTACATTTTGCAGTTCAACATTTCAGTCGCACTACTATTTTTATGAACACAACTCAGTATGAACTCTTTAAGTACATATGCTTATCTCCGTCTCAAATCAAGTATCTTTATAGATATATATACTTGTATAGCATATACTACACTCTGTCGCCTGTCACATGCTTAAGCATAAAACCAATTTAGCCCTGTTTAGCCATTGTGTGTGCGACGTTCAGGGTATGCATGAAAAAGGAATAAAATCAACCCGAAGACACGTAGACAACACTTATCGCTTGTTCGTTTCCGTTTCATTCGTTTTCCTAATGTTGCGTAGCGTTGACAAGCGTCAAACGGGCGGAACAGTCAGCTCCTCCTCTTACCTAACCATCCTGCCGCGCACACACCCTGCTCGGTCTTTGAGTTGCCACAGCTAGCGGCGTGTCGCAACGGATGTGCGCTGAGGAAGTGCTATTGGGATTCATATCCTTCGACTGAACGGAAATGAGGGCAAATGATGTTGCAGCAGCAGCAGCAGCAGCAGCAGCAGCAGCGACAGAAAGGGGCAAGCTATGAGGCAGGAGTAGGGCAACAGGAGCAGGGGCTTAGACACTGGTTAACAGCTCAACTGTTGCATGTGCGAATGTGTGTGGGCGCGTTGCATGCTTAAATAAGCAGACGCCCCAAACCAAACCAAACAAACTGACAGACAGCCAACAGCTAACAGGTGCCACAGGGCAGGTGGGTGCACGCTGATCCGATCGGCGCTGTCAGAAGTGTTTATTTGCTGCCAGCAAACACAAGCAACAACAAACGAAGACGAAGGCGAAGGCGAAGATGGAGTTGCAGCTGTTGCAAGAGTTGTATTCCACACATATAATGGGCAAAGTGCTCAATGAGCTTGCAAGCACTTGAGCTACACACACACACACACATACACACACACACACAGGTGCGCGCAGCATTTGCATATTGGTTAAATCGTTTGAGTGGAATGCCATATGAATATTACGATGTTGGCCAAGTGCGCTTGCCGCATTAATCCAGACGATTTGGCTAAAGTGCAACGTAAAATGCGCATACCTGTTGCTGCAATAATTGATTAGAATCGATTTGCTAACAACAACTCACCTGACATTTACAAAGATAAACTAAACTACTAGATGTTAGATAGTTGTCTCTCAGTCAACTCGCTGTTAGTTAAGCTAATTGAGTTTAATAAAAATTTAAAATTTATTGCCTACTTTTTAGCTGCTTTTTGTACAATTTCTAAAAACGTTTTGTAGTCTATAGCAAAGTTAAAGCCAAACCAGCTTAAGCAGCAACTAAACACAAGAAATGTTGAAGGCGCAGTTACAAAAGATGCATAACTTGGCCTAAACAACATGCATTGAACTAAACAAATTCGTAAACTTTAAAATTCGTTTAGATTATACAAATTTAGCGCATTTGATGTATTTGAAAATATTGATATTTTCAAATATTTTCAGCACAAGGCGCAATCATAAAATCATTAAAATTGCATTAGTTAGCAGAGAGAACTGTACTCCATGTGGATTGTGATTAACAAATTATATTTAATATCTATATAGAAAGTGAATTACTTGAGATTTGTGCAGAAACTAAATCTGAATAGAAACAATTTGATGAGTATATAAATAGTATATATAAATATATAAAAATATAATTGTAAAATTTTAAAATATCCAATATTTTTAATAAAATTCAAATTGAATAATAATATAATAAAAAATTAAAAAATATAATAAATAATTTAATTAAAATAAAAAATACATATATACAATAAAATTTGGCGAGTTTAGTTTCAAAAATGCGAGAGATGTGCTAAAACAAATACAACTCAATATGATAGGTTATCGATTCAATAACTGCAACTCTACATCATTTTTTATCGATTTCATTGAGTAGAGGAAAAAGTTATCGATTAATAGAAATTAGAGCTACGGCTGCTCTAGCAGCATTTACAAGCCAAATTTCAAGTCTTTAATGTATATATCAATGCATTATATATATATACATATATATTTATGATTATCAATATATATATATTTTATCAGTATAAAAAACATTTTAGCTTGCATGCTCATTTGGTAAATCAGCAAGCTTAAACCAAACTTAGTCTGTGGACTCTGCAGAGTCCTAAGCTAAAGTTTATGAAGGGAACATGCAGACAGCTAGTTTCGCCTACGCCGCAACAGCTTACAGCGCTGTTTTAAGAAATATAATAATGGTCTTACTCAAGCTACCTGGCATAGCTAATTGAAATTAAACTTACGCTCAGTTCTATTATGTAAAGAGAAACTTGGGAAACCCTTTAAAGTTTGCGCAGAGGCTGAGCCAATACTTAACAGCAAATCTGCGTTAACAACAAAAGCCCAATGCAAAGCAATGTTTTTAACAGCATATTTCATTATGTTAAGTGCATGTTAAGCTGTTAGCATTCTACCTTAATAAATGTTCAAAGTGAAGATAATTAACTGAGCTCAGTCTATATATAAAACAAAAATTAAATCAAATATGTATATATTATGGCAATGTAATCAAATTAGATATCAGATGTCGCAAGCAAATTATAGTCATATATATATATATGGGAAATTATAATTTGCATTTGAGTTATGTAATTTGAATTGATTCTTCTAATGAATTGAAATCGATTCATTACAATTTATTATATAATCATTATTCCAGTATTTCAATAACAAACTCGAGTCGTAATATGTCGATTGCTATGCCAAAATTGATTGAAATTTTTAGAAGTACAATCAGAAATACCAATTAACACAGATGCAAGCAGGCACTCAACACACACACACACGTATATATATATATTTACACTCACACATTTGTTGTAAAAACGTGACAAATATTAACGAATTTTTGTGAAAAATCTGATTCACTTAATTGAAATATAACAAAGCTGAAGTACAATCGCATACAAATAATGGAGGTGTGCGAGTGTGTGTGTGTCTGTGTGTGTGTGTGTGTCTGTGTGTGTGTGTCTGTGTGTGTGTGTGTGAGTGTGTGTGTGTGCGAGTGTGCGTTCATTGATAAATGCGTGTAAACGATCCATTTTCATGCATAAATTGAAGCAGTCGCTGCCTCATGTTGCATAGAAGGGCACGTTGCGCATACGCCGCGTTTGACAAACAAACAAACAAAACAAAAGAACGCAAAAAATGACAAAAATGAAGGAAAACAACAACAGTAGCAGTAAGAGAGTGAGACAGAGAGAGAGAGAAGGGGAAAAACATGCGAAAGGAAAAGCAAACAAGCTGAAACTATAACGCGTATAACAATGAAGCGATTTTGCCTCGTTACGAACACTCATCAACTGCACCTTTGAACAACAAGAGCACAGCAGAGCCAGGGGCAGGGGTTGGGGTTGAAAGGCCAAAGGATATGCGTGGCAAGGCAAGAGGCCAGGCCACTTCAGCGCCCCGGGCATTCGGTTCGAGGCGTTGGCTCGCGGACAAAAGTTATGGCAGCAAAACAAACTTGACGCAATTATACTTTGCGTAACATGATCTCAATCAACACGAAAAACAAGGACTAAACATAAGGTGAGTGTGCGGGGTGGATGGGGGCCCACAAGGTAAGGTTAAGGGTGAAGTGTTGGTTAGGGGGGGGCTACGCTGCCAATGGTTGCCAACGACGTTGACGTTGACGTTCTGGCTAAATGCGCGCGAACAGGGTAAAAGGACGCCAAAGTAGGAAGCAGGCTCATTGGGTTTAACAAGCAAACAGATCTATATATACTTATGGCATAAATATGTATATAAGTGTGTCTGTGTGTGTGTGTAAGTAGGTACGCATAACAAGCGTGTAAACAACAGCAAAAGGCGCGCCAAGCAGCAGCAGCAGCAACAGCAGCTGGAACTGATAGAGAGACTGGGATGACGGCGTGTCCTTCGCAGCTACTTGAAACGCGCGACTGTTACAAATTTGTCCCGAACTCAGAACTCGAACCCGAACCCGAACTTGAACCCAACCAAAAAGTACCCCTTCTGCTGCTCTCTTGATACAATTTGCTCTTTGAAGCCGCCAATACCACGCAATTCTCTGAAGTCCGTCCGTCGGTCTATCTGTCTGTCCGTCCGTCCGTTCGTCTGTCCGTCTGTCCGTCAATCTGCGCAAGACGTCGCCTTCTGCCTTTTTTGTACACTTTTGCAGCTCATTTAATACGTGTCGTCTGCCCCGTGCCGTGGCAACCAGATTTAAGCACAAAAGCAGCATTACGCGGCACTGAAAGCCGCAGGGCAAAAGTCAGGCCAGAGCGGGGCAGCGCTGACTCAAAGAGGTGGGGGGGTGGGAGACAAGCTCAAAGCTGAGCGAGCTGGCAAAGGGGTGCCAAATTATGCTCGTCTATACATTTTGGCGCCTGCTCGTTAAACGGCGATTAACAGAATTATTTTTAAGCGTGCCGCAAACGAGTTGCTTTGATGCCACTTTAAAGTCGCTGACGGTAGTCAATTAGGGCGTAAATACCTGAGTCGGCTCCGCCTTCCACGTGCACAAATACAGCTGCCCGCAAGCTGTTGCAAGCTGCTGTTGCAACGCTTGCAACTATCTAAGGCTTAAGCGGGGCTAATTAACGCAGCTGGCGAATATCTTTGGCTTTAAAGCGAACTTCAATCGCAGCTAACCGCAAACAGGCAACCAAAATGCCAGCACCAACTGTAGCGAACAGATTTCCATCTCTCTCTCTCACTTTTGCTCTCTCTTTCTGTCTTTTTCGCTTTGCCATAACCCATAACCGCAGCAGCAGCAAGCAGCAGGAAGTAAAAGGCAAAAGGTCTAAAGTGGAAACCCCCTTCGATTGCTTCGGGCGGTCAATAACAGCAAAATTAAACCGTACCAAAGTACACACACACACACACAGAGGCAAACAAACAGGATGTGTGTGTGTGTGTGTGTGTGTGTGGGTACATGCATGATGAGCTCAGCCAATATGTTTTGACTTTTTACAAAATTAATTTTTACTTGTGCTGCTGTAGACGAAGGGCGCGGCGCCTGGACGAGGGGGCGTGGCACAGGACAAAAATCCTGCATATGCCTTGACTTGGCTACTTCAATGTAGATATCCTTTAGCTACTCTTAGCCCTGGCAAATGCATCTTTACTGCGTGAACCCAACTCTACTAGGAATATGAATATGAATATGACTAGAAATATGAATATGAATATGAATATATTTGTACATATATCACAACAGCAAGGGCAGTGCCCAAACTTCTGGCTAATATCTAAACATTTCTGATTGCTTTGATTCTATGTAAAACGCCCCCAAGGCAAACCGGAGCTGGAGCAAAGCGAGCGGCGAACGGCGAACGGCGAACGGCTGAAATGGCTGCTGAAATCGATATTATCTCGAAATGTAATTTAAATTATTCAACAGAGATTTTTCTACCTAATTATCCATTATTATCCACATTTAATTAGAAACACAAATGACAGCTGGATGTAATTTGCATTAGATGTGGTAATCAAATTCAAATGAAAACGTAATAATAAATTGATGAAATCTAATCTGAGCTGGCAAGGTTGACCAACAGCACAAACAGAAAAAGTTCATTTTAAACTACAAATTGGACTTTTGGACGGACTTTAAAGCAACCGAATTTGCTGGCAGCATTTGGGCATGGGAAATACAGAGATAAAGGCGGCATGGCTTATGGAGAGAAAGCAAGTAAGGAAGAGAGTACAGAGAGAAGAGAGTGCAGAGCGAAGAGAGTGCTGAGAGGAGAGAGTACAGAGTGAAAAGAGTACAAAAAGCAGAGAGTACTGAGAAAAAAGAGTACAAAGAGGAGAGAGTACAGTGAGATAATGCAGAAGTAAAAGAGAATACTGAGAAGACGCAGTACAGAAAACAAAGGAAAGAGAAAGAAATTAAAGGAGAGACTGGAAACTGAAGAAAGAATGAAAACTGATAAAGAAAGAATGAAAAAGGAAAGTGAAATCAGAGTGAGAAAAGAGAAATGGAGAGAGAGTGAGAAAAGAGAAATGGAGAAAGATTGACAAAGAGACAGATAGAAAGACTAGTTTGAGATAGAAGATGAGAGGGACAGAAAAGATAGAGAGAGGTAGAGTACAGATAGTAGAAGCAGAGATAGAAAAGCAGAGATAGAAAGATAAGAATGAGAGTAGAGAGACAAGGAGAGAGTAAAGAAAGAAAGGAGAGAGTAAAGAAAGAAGGGAGAGTGTAGACAGAGAAGGGAGAGAGTATAAGGACAAAGAAGATAGTAGAGAGAGAAGGGAGAGCGTAGAGGAGAAGAGAGAGAGTAAAGAGAGAAGGTAGAGAGAAAGTAGAGAGAGAGAGAAAAAAAAGAGAAAGAAGCGTAAAGAGAAATCGAAAGGCAAAGAAATGAGATCGAGAAAGAACGAAGAGAATAAGGAAGAGGGAGAGTACAGAAACAAGGAAATGATAGAGAGGAAGGACATAGAGAAAGACAGGGAAAGATAAGAGAGACAATTACAGGCACACGCAGAGATAGGGTATAGAGAGATAGACAGAGGCACTGTCAAGTGTTTGCTTTAACTCAAAAATGCAAATTGTCAAAAATAAAAAGAAAACAATCTCTCCATATACAAGTAGTTAAAGGCAAATGCATATATGCTTTAGAGGAAAAATATTTAAGTGAAATGCAAAAAAGTTATTGATTTATTGTTATTGATAGTCAGACGAAGTGTAATTAGATATTTTTTAAAAATTATATATATTTTTAACAAGTGAAATAAAAAGAGAAAGCAAAGAGCAGAGGAGGAGCAAGGCTAATATGCAGGTTAAGCTGGCTTACAATATTAACAAGGAACGGCGTAGGTGCATGAGGAAACACGAGCATTGCGAGCATTACGATATACGATATTCAATTATAATTTAATGGACGTTTGCCCAGAGCCAGTGCAAGGCCAACACCTGAAAGATGCTGCGCGCATTTAGCTGCTTGCATAGCAGAGGAACAGAATTGTGAAGGGAAAGTCCTCGGCAGCACGCTTAAATGCCGCACTAAACAGTTAATATTGGGCGTAAGTGGGCGTGGCGCATGAGTACATTTTGCGGCA
The DNA here is from genome assembly GCA_035045365.1 of Drosophila leonis. Taxonomy (NCBI): domain Eukaryota; kingdom Metazoa; phylum Arthropoda; class Insecta; order Diptera; family Drosophilidae; genus Drosophila; species Drosophila leonis. Next base: position 13,995,924 of record JAWNPC010000110.1, on the reverse strand, counting down.
ATGAATGTTTAATGAATATAAATACGGCAGCTGCTCGGACCATGCGCCGCCACATTGATGGCCTTTTAATTCAGGCGCAAATTACGCAAAATCAACACCAAAATTCCAGAGGGGGAAGCTGGGCGTAGGAGGAGGTCAGTGAATAGTGATTGGTAAATGCCAGCGCATGAATTTCTAATGGAGCTCTGCTCATAAACAGCAAACAGACAGCCCAGCAGGGGAGAGAGTGGACGAGCGAGCGAGTCGAATAAAGGGAATAGTCGAGTGTCTTTTTGAATTATTGATGGACGCAATGTTTGAAAAATCTTGTTGCTGTTGGGGGACGGGCGGTGGCGGTTGCCTGCAGACCCATAAGAGATTTTCCAAAATAATTTCCTAGCTGTTCGCCTCTCAATTATGCAAAGTGCGCGCAATAAACCGCAAAGTAGCCCGCCCCAACCACAATGCGCGGCAGCAGACGAGGCTAGAAAAAAAGATTGATAAAAAAAAAAGGAGAGAAAGAAATACGGCAAGGGGGTAAACGGTTTTAGAGTCGAGTCCTGTTTTCGCTTGTCGGCCCGATTGAGTTTTGTATGACGTGCGTGGTCATTAATGTTTATAGGAGTTGCCCAGCTGCCCGGCTGCCCAGCTGCCAACTGCTCGGCTATACAATTTTTTTCCGTAGGTTTTCACTTATTCCATTTTGTGTTCGCAGCTATTACAAACAAGTTTATTTAAATGTTTGCTAATGGCGCGGCCCAGTTGAGGTTTGGGGTCTGGAGTTTGGGGCTTGGGGTTTGGGGCTGCTGCTTGGGTTACGCTTGTTGACTTAAGTGATGAAATTCTGTGTTCCCTCTCTATGTGTGTGTGTGTGTGCCGGCGGAGGGACTTTGGTGTTGTGTTGGTCGATTTGCTTTGGCCCCGGGGGAGGCTTGCGCAAGCCAAGTTAATTTTCAAATAACAACCAAACGAAACGAAACGCAACGCAACGCAACGAGCGATGAGTGTGAAATACGCCCTGGACATGGAGTGAATAGAAAAGAAAATATGCGAACAAAACGAAATGAACTGTTAAGTGCTGAGGGGGATAGTTCAGCTCAGCTCAGGTCCGGTCCGGTCAGGTTAGTCCGCAGCCAGCAACCGGACGGACATAGAGCGGACAGCAAAGGATTGCGACGCCGGCTTCAACTTAATGTAATTGAATTTGTCATTTGTTCTGGCGCACAGACGATTGCACAAACAATAAATGAATGAGAAAGAAAGCAAAAAAAAAAAAAAAAAAACAAGAGAAAAACTGTTGCAGCAACAGCTGCTGCCTCCTGTCTACTGCTCAACTACGCACCTGAGCCAATGGCGTTTCGTAATGCTCGTGTGACAGCAGATGGCATCAAATTGATCCGCGATCCAGACAATCAATATTATGTAGAAAGCTGTTGTTGTATCATTAAAGAACTCCGACATAATGGCTTCCATGCCTGCAAGGCAAACAACAAAAATGATTGATTAACAAGGCATAAGGTGTAATATGCCAGGTATTTATGCACACCTACGAGCGCCAGTATGACCGTCAACAAGGGCGCAATGGGAAAGCGTGCCGAGACATTGTACTCCAGCATTTGCAGCAGATCCACTGCGAAAAGTTAACAAATTTGATTAAATCATATTGGCAGATAAGAAAGAATCATCCAACTACCTATGAAGACAAAGATCTGATGATGTGAGTAGCGCAGCAGCATGGACACCGAAAACGTCTGCAAAGAGAAGAGAATTGATAAACGAATATATATATATATATATGGATATATATTACAGCTGTGGTCACAAAAATAGTAGTGCGACACAGCACAACAATAACAATTTGAATATATATACATATATTTATAAATTTATATATATTTATAAATATATATGTTAATTTTAATACTCGTTTCAAATTGTTCTTATCACCAAATTTTGTGCTACAACACTTCAGTCGCACTACTATTTACATGAACACAGATAAATATATATATGGGCATCAGCTATATATGAGAGACATACAAAGAGCAGCATGACACAGAACGCAGCTGGATAGCTGCTCCAGGCAGCCCACCACATGGACACAAAGCGATAATGCTCGCCCGTAATCACATTGCGCAAATAGCCCTTGTTGTCCTCCTTCTCGGCAATAGTGCGCACCGAAGCCATTAGCAAGTCGTCATAGCTGCCAATTGGGCAAAGAACTTAATTAAAAGATTTCGATTGAAATACAGCCAAATATACCCCAGTAAACGCTTGAGCAGGTAGCGCGTCAGTCTGTCGCCAAAGCAGGCATTTGAATTCGGGTCCAGCTGCACAGTCAGCACGGGTATATTCAATCTCTTGCGTGTGTCTGCAGAGAGACGCAAATGTCCATATTCCAGTGAATACTCAACAATGTATTGCTCATCTGCAAGAGGGAATTATATATATATAAATTGTATTATTTATTGCATATTTAGTTAGTAAATGCATGTACCATCGTCGTCATCCGCCTTGAGTGGTATAGCGCTGGGATGCTCATAGCTATCCAGTATATTGATGGCATCAAAATAATAATATAAACTCTCATTGCCGTAGGCGAAATTGGGGCGCACCGGCAGGCCCAGCTTGCGCAATATCGTCTCATAGCGCCTCAGCCTGTTGTGATTGTCCAGTGTTTGCGGTCCGACGCCATAGTGACTGCAAGTCAAACAACAAATTAGCTTAGATTCAATCGGATTGATATTAGGGTTGGTGATATTAATTCCTTACTAAGTATGCTTCAGCGCCAGCACCAGCTGCTGATCGGTTTTAATGCGCTGCCATATGGCACGCTTCTCGGCCAAATGCGGTATGATTTCCACACGGATAACGCCATCGCGCGGCCAATTCTGTACGTCCTGCAGGCAGGTGCACGGATGCTTTATAAATGCCGTATGTATATGGACCAGCGTGAAGAAGAACACCAAAGCCTTCAGCAGCAGCAACAGCTCAATTGCCAGTTGCACCTTGCTGCAATGAGTGAGAGAGAGAGAGAGTTTAATTAGCTAACAAGCAGCTAGAGTTCATTCTTTGATTACTTACCGTGGCACTAACTCGGCGTAGGTGGCTGCTACACGAAAGTAAATGGCATGAAAAAGACGATCCCGCATGTTCATCATGTTGTTCTACCAATTGTTCAAGATAAGTATTGTGTATGTGTGTGTGTGTGTGTTCTTACTTGGCCAACACCTCCGCCTCCGCCTCCGCCTACGCCTACTCCTACACCGGCAGCTGGCACTGCGGCTGCTCCTACACCGGCAGCTGGCACTCCGACTGCTCCTACACCGGCAGCTACTACTCCGCCAGCTGCCACTCTTCCACCTGCCACTCCGCCTACTCCTACACCGGCAGCTGCCACAGGCCGTCCGCCACCGACCTGACGATTGCGGCGGTACATGGTGCTGATTGCATTCATAACGGCAACTTCGACCGCACGTTGGTTCCTCCCAGCCTCATCGGCCATGGCTCAATCAATACGCACCGAAGGTTGTTTTCAATCAAGTTTCTTGCAAGAAAAACACTTCCGTGTCTCTTAAGCAAACCTCTACCGTAGTCACTCGTCAGACCCCCGCCCCGAATTTGTCTTAAAATTAATGTTTGTACAGCTGATGTTGTTGTTGTTGTTGTTGTTGTCGCTGATGATGTTGCCGTTGCTGTTGTTTCGTTGGGTGTCCGTTGTGGCTGGTGACACCTGCGCTACAATTCAATCAGCCGCTGCACTCTAGTGCTTTGTCCAAACATTGAATACAAAATATTTGCATTAGTATTTGCAACAAATAAAAAAGAGACTGCGACTGCTTACCATTATTGTGAGTAATATGTTGTTGTCCACGCAAGGCTGCCAACTCGTCAAGTAACCGGTACTTGGTAACGATTCACAGGCCATGCAATCAAATAATTCACAGCCGAATTATTGTAATAAGAATTTAACAATGCGTAGCGCAAAAGCCTACCATTTCAGTTGAATAAAGCTTGCAGCGTGAATTGAAAACTTACAATAAGCTACAATTTTCTATGCCCACATAGCTTGTCAATACTGTCCAGGCAACAGTGACGTCACACATATATGGTGCTGTCAACCTGTTCAAATTTGGTTTACATTTTACAGCACTGTAAGTAGCGAGCGCGCCAACTCGATTTGATTTTAATTTGAAAAACAATGAAAAACATTTCAGAATTTTCTTTTTTCTTTTATATTTTTATTTTCTGCAAACCAATGTACGAAATTAAATATCTCAATGCTTCTCGTTCTTGCATATTATAAATAAGCTACATTGAATGTCGTTTAATTTAGTTTTACATTGATTGGTGGTTGTGATTTCTTTATTCATTTTACGCTTGTTTTTTGTTTTCACTATAGTTTCTCATTTATATATATATGTATATATATATATATATATATATATATCTTTTTATATATATAGCTACGTATGTAGTTGTTATCATTAAGCTACAAAATCATATTCATAAGACGAATACAAATTTCTTTTTTCTTTTGCTTTTATGTATTTTGCAATTGTTTTGGTTGTTAGCATTTAAAAATTTCGCTATGGGATTGTTAAATTGCTTAAATTTCTTTTTCATGTTATCTTTTAGCTAGTTGTTGTTGTTGTTGTTGTTCTTGTTGTTGTCTGTTGTATTGTAGTATATAAATTGTTAAAAATCGCTCACATATTTCAATTCTGGTTCAGCGCGTTGTGTCTGCATGTGTGTGTGTGTGTGTGTGTCTAGTGTTGTATAATGTCTGTATAGCTTACGTATGTTTGTTTTTTTTTCTTTGGTGTATTTTTCGTTAATATAAAAGTTTACATAGGCAGGCTTTATGTGTGCGTGTCTGTGTCTGTGTGTGTGTGTGTGTGTGTGTGTGTGTGCCAACTTACATGCTAATACACGCTACACATTTATTAACTTACCAATTAATAAGTATGTTGTATGTTTACGCTGCTTCGACTCGACGTTAACGTTTGCATTTGTGTTGCTTAATACAGTTATAGAACTTCCACGAAGTACAGAATGTACAGTTATAGTTTGTTAGTTTTTGTATTTGTTTTCTTTTGTTTAAGGTACAGCAATGCGAAAAACGAAAGTATTGCCAATATGCATGTGTATAAGTGTGTAGTAGTATTACGTAGTAGTTGTGTCTAGAGTGTGTATGTGTATGTGTATGTGTGTGTGTGTGTGTTTGTCTTTTACAAAAAGGTGGCAACTCTGCACACAAAGCGTAACGTTCACTTAAATCAAAGCGCTCAAAATGGACAAAAAACATGTGCAAACTCTTCTTCTTCTTCTTCGTTTTCTTTTCTTTTGTTGCTCATTTTCTACATACAATATTTGTTCAAAGTATTTTACGCATAGTTTTTCTCAGTTTTATAAATCTTTTGCTAAAGTTATATATAAACTATTCCATTCTGAAGTATTGACAGTCACAGGCTATATGAAGCATGCCTTATTTTTTTTTGGGTTTTTTCTTTGTTTTTATATATATATATATAAATGTTTATATATATATTTATATTTATGCATTTGTATATAATCATTATGTTTTTGTATGCACTATATATTATATGTAGTATGGTTTACTATATTTACTTTAGTTACTTCTCAGCTCATCTCTTGGCGTAAAAAAATTCTCCCAACTAGAACTCACTTCTCTGCTCGCACTCTTTCCCTTTCTCTGCCTTCCACTCTCTCTCTCTCTCTCTCTCTATCTTTGCCATTCTCATTCTCAGTTGATTTTAAAAGCGTCTTTGTACAAACACAAACGAAATAGACATATTTGTAAACATTCCGTTAATTAAATAATAACATTTAAACTATTTGATATATATATCAAAAGTCTTGAGGCTTATGTAAGTGCAGCGTTTCATAGTAGGCCCGTCTCCACGTTGTGCGCTGTGCCCAACGTATTCGGATCAAAGTTCAGTTTCTCGCCAGCCAATACGATCTCCGATATGCAGCCAATAATTCCACTCAAATAGCGCTGATGCGTAAAGTATGCCACATCAGGCATGCCACCTATAAAAGGAAATCAAATTTATATAATATATATAATTTATTTACTCCAAGTCAAGGCCAACACCTACCAACATAGAGTCCGGTATCGGTGTTCAGTTGTCGCAGCTTGCCCGGCGCACGCTGCGTCTGGGTCTTGCGTCCATCCACTTCTAAATAGCCTTCCTGGGAGTTCCTGTAAAGTAAGCGAAAGCTTTAAACATTTTCATTCAAGTTGAAACAGATTATTGGCATATTGATGGAGTAGGCTCTTAGTAAGCTCTATGAGTAATTTAATGCTCATAATCTCTAAGAGTAATACAGATTTATTCTATATAGATCACGAATTTATATGTTGTTATAGCTTTACATATACTTCATACGATTTGAAATGTCTTAACTCAAATATTTCTTATCTTAAGTTATTTAGTTCTCTCCCGCTTACCGTATAGCTCTGACGCGATGCCATAGTCCATCGCTGACTTTGGTGCCATTGAAGCGTATGTCCACCTCGCCAGCGCCCAGATCATAGCGGAAATGCAAATATCTGTTGAATGTAAAAAAATATATATGTGTATATGACAAATAAATTATATTATCAAATGCAAATGATGATGATTATTACGATTCTAAGACGTTTCTAGCTTTCAAAGCCTTCCTATAGCTCTTAAAAACTAAGCATCATCAACTAACATCAGATTAACATCAGATTAACAACACATATACAAAATATGAACAGAATATGAACAGAATATGAACAGAATATGAACAGAATATGAACAGAATGTGAACAGAATGTGATCAGAATGTGAACAGAATGTGAACAGAATGTGAACTGAATGTGAACTGAATGTGAACTAAATGTGAACAGAATTTGAACAGAATATGAACACATTTACAAGAATAGTAACATAATAGTAACATAATATTAACAGAAGAATAATATAATATTAACAGAAGAATAATATTATATTAACAGAGTATTAACAGAATATTAACATTAAATTAACATTAAATGTACATGACATTAACAGAATATTTACATAATAATATTAACATAATAATATTAACAATAATATTAACAATATTACTAACAAAATTATTCTTAAACAAAATATTAACAAAATTCTTATAATAAATCACTTTGACACCGACTGCTCACCAGCTGATCGGGCACACGACTAAAGACAGTCTGCCCAGGCGCGCCTTTATATAGGCAGAAAAGCCGCGTAAAATTGAGCACTTTCTCAATGAGCTTTGCCTTGAGTTACTTTTTACACTCGATCGGCAGATGGGAAGTTTGAGTGCTTTGCATTGAGCTACTTCGTTTACTGCTTTGCATGCATATCAAGAGAAACTCTCACACATACATGCAGACACCTACACACAAGTTCTCTCCGTTGCCCCTGCTCTCCGCTACTCACCCTTTTTCAATGCCCAACGACAAGTAGTCATCGTGCTCCTCCGTGGTACCCTGCCGCCCCGTCCATAGTATCACGCCGTTCTCCGAGTGCGTCTTGATGCGCAGATTGAGATCGATGTTGTAGCTGATGACCTGGCTCATGGTGTCCGCATCATTGTAGTGGAAATAGCTGTCGGTGCCGGCGAAGCAGGCGCCAAAGTTCTTGCGCACGCTCTGCACCTGCGACTGATGCTCCGCGGACAGATCGAATTTCTTGAGCAGACTCCAATCGGTGTGCGTTTGAGGTGTGCTAAGGGCAACAGCTGGAGCCACTTGCTCCGACTTGAGCACAGGTGTTAACAGCTCATCGTCGCTGTAATCATCTTCGCTGTATTGTGGTTCAACTGGTGGCTGTTGCTGCTGCTCTTGGTTTTCTTTTTTCTGCGCGCGTGTGTGCGTGTGTGTATTGGCCATGATGCGCTTCATGTCCTGGGCTAGCTGCTTGCGTTGATAGTCCTCAGCGCCGTCGTTGGCATCAAACAGTGACTCATCGAAAACAAAACCACTCGCATCCACATCCGCTTCCACATCCGCATTGCCATTGGCCACATCAGCTTCCGCTGTCTGACCCACTTGACTGGTGGCCATGGCATCCGCATACTCCTGCTGCTGCATGCTGGCCACCCAGTCGTTGTTATCATCGAATGTTAGTATATCACTGTCCGGATTTGTTTGGAAACTCTCGTAGTGTGTGGGCAGGCGGCTAAGTTTGCGCGCAAAGGTGTTTGGCTTCTGATGATGCTCGTGCTTGCTCACATGCTGTTTGCCCACGAGTGGAGCCTGCTGCAGCCCCACAATGGGGCTGGGCGCCTTTGCGGCATTCTCATGTACAAAGCGAAAAATGATATCATCTTCGATTTCCTCATTGCTGGGCGCACCACCCGCTGCTGTTGCTGTTGTGGGTGGCTTCGCTGTAGTCGTTGTTGTTGTGGTGGTGGTGGTGGTTGTGGTTGAAGTGGAGCTGGTGCTGGTGCTGGTGGTGGTTGCAGGTGCCGTCTTGTGCTTATGCAAATTCTTGCGCTTTGTGGAATGCTTCTTGTGCGCCCACAATTTCTTAGACTCAACTCCTTTGTGTTGTTTGGCTTCAAGTGCCTGGGCATTGTGCTGCTGGTGCTGGTGTAGCATCAGCTCCGGCAGCTGCTCGGGTGGCACTTCAGCTGCCTTGTTGCAGCGCTCGTTGTAGATGCTGCAACGGCACTCGTAGCTCTCCATTTGTGGCACACACTCGGCCAGCGGTCCGCAGGGGCGGGCCACACAGGCGTGTGGGCAGTTGCCAATGTTGCTGCCGCCCAGCGCCTCGGCCACAATGCCCAGCGAGTGGCCATTGATGTCAATCTGAGGTGCAAATTGTCGGGTTAGTGGCAGCCGCTTGAGGTAGCCTAAGCTATGAAAACTTACGCGCTGAATGCAGCCCACAAAGAAGGACTTGTACTTGAGATCCAATGGCAGGCGGTCCACATGATTGACGCCGCCCACAAATAGATTCTGCGCCAGTGACAGATGCCAGAAGCCATTCGATGATATGGTCATGACCTCCTGATGCTGGTCGATCTGTGTAAAGCAGAAAGAGAGACAGAGAGAGACAGAGTTGAGTATGACAGCCAAGTTCAATGTTTGCTGCTGGCATACCTTGAGCACAGCCAGACGTGCGGTCCTTGAGATCTTGATGGTGTGCCATTGTCCCAGGCTAAGCGAGTGTTCACTGCTGCTAATTGAAAGGTGAGTTAGACAGAGCGTAACAGGCATTGCTAGCCATCTTTTGCTATAGTTAACTTACCGCACCACAGCTGGGCCGCTGCCCAAATCAAATGCAAACTCCACAAAGCCGTCGTGCAAATACAAAGCTATAAAATCGCCACGCTGCTCCGGTCCCGAATAAAGTATCAGACCATCCGCCTGCTCCGGCTTCAGTATAACCTTCAGCTCCAGCCAGATCAAGGCGCTGTCGCCCAGCGGCGCATAGCGCAGAAAAGAGGATCCATTGAAAGCGGGCACCTAATAATAACAAAGTCTTACTATATGGAACAGTTGTCAGCATGCTTCAATTGCACTCACCTGCAAGTCCATGCGTATCTCGCACAAATCGCCCACAAAGCCAATGGGGCACAGGCAAACAGCGCCCTGATCTGAGGGCAAACACTTGCCGCCATGCTGGCAAGGATAGCGCACGCACTTGTCAGTCGAGCAATCCTCTGCAGGAGCAGATGGATTAGACTAGATATTGAGAGTTATCAAATTCAACTTACGTATATCGAAGCCATTGATGACATCGCCCAGTGGATGCTCCGTGAACTTGTAGTCGTGCTCGTTGGCCACGAAGCGACGAATGCAGCCGGCAAAGCCTTCGGCCAGTGGCAGACGCTTGGCCAGGCCCGTGATGTTGCCAATGCCGCCCAGAAACACCGGCTCGCGGAAGGTAATGCGCGAGAACAGACCCTGCCAAGTGGAGCATATTCATCATTCAATGGCAACTAAATCGTTTTCTAATAGCTGCACTTACATTCGATCTGCCCTGGACTTTGGTGCCATGATTGAGCACTAGCCAGGCATCCCAGCGATGGCGGTAGATAATCACCGAGTTCCATTCGTTCAGCATGATGGTCTCTCTGGATCGAACGCTGCCCACGCCGGAGCCGCAATCGAACCAGAACTCCACGAAGCCCTTGTTCAGCAGCAGAGCCATAAAGTCGCCAGTTAGATCATCCCGTTCCCCGCTCAACAATATGATGCCATCAAAGGATTCTGGACGGAATTCCAGCCTCAGCTGAACATGCTTATAGGCGCCATGGAGTGCCGCAAATGCCAGCCAGGAGCGCTTGGCAAAGCGTGGCACGTGCGCCCTGATATCTGTGCAAAAGATTACCCATTAGCTAACTATAAAAATGCAGGTAAAATGGCCATTAAATGCCACAACACACACACGCACACACTCACACACACACACGCACACATACCTTCCAGGCAACTTTCGCCCGTTTTGCCAAATGGGCACAAACAGCGCGCTGTGGACGCCGTTGCCTCCAGAGCACAAATACCCTCCGAGCCGCAATCCAGATTGCAAAGTGCGCTGTAAAGCAAATGGTAAAAAGGATTCATAAACATTTTATATTTTGCAGCTATTTTAGTGTTTGAGAATACTTGATTAAGCAGCACATTAAGTTTTAGTCATTTCTGCTATAAGCAATATTTTGTTTAATATTTCGCGACCTAGTAGAATGAGCAAGTGAGTTATGAACAGATGAATACGAATGCCCAAAGTTGACAATGCTTATTAAATTAAGTGAGTTTTGTTAGCTTATAACGATCTGCCAGACTTCTATTATTATTATTATTATTAGACTAGATTTCTTTTAAATATATATTTTGTTTCAAATACATAAACTCTGTCAACTTAATTCCTTTCATAACATTTATTTAAAATTTAATGAACTCTTAAGATGATAATTTAATTAAATATTGAAACAAAAATAAAATAAATAAATATACAAATTTTATTTTGTAAAGTTATTCAATATGCTTTTCATTCAACTAAACCTAAGTTAATTTAGCAAATGTATTCATTCTTTCAAAATAAAAATTTCTTTGAGAAATTCAACAAGCGTAAAGTTCAATTATGACAGGATTTTACGCAACAATTATTGATTGAAACTCAATTCGAGCGAGCATTGCATCCAGCAGTGATAATTAAATGAATATATCAAGTATCATTGCGCACTCAACACATTTTCAATGACAATTTCTATTGCGTATTGTCAGCTTTCTAGTCTGTGAACTGTAATTCCACTTCAAATAGATTAGAGCAGTTATGTGCTGCCTCGCTAACTGAAATGAGAATATTGGTTGCATGAAATGCAAGATTGGAGATTGAGACTTAACATTTCGGACGGACAGACGGACAGATGGACAGACGGACATGGACATATATCGACTCAGCTCGTCGAGCTGATCAAGAATATATATAATTTATGTGGTCTGCCACGTCTCCTTCTGCCTATTACATACATTTTCAGAAAAACATTATAGAAACAACTGAACCTAAGCAGACAATTGTTGTTATCGCTGCTTAAAGACCAAAAACAGTTGATGGCAATTCAGGCTCACAAATCAATCAATTGATGCGATACGAGTCTAGGTTAGCCAACAAATATATAATATTTATATAATTTATGAACAACTTTTCATATCGAATAAAGATATATAACTATCTACAACTGTTGAGCTGAAATCCAAACTTAAGCCACAATACGATCAGAGTCTAGCTCAGTCAAATTTAATATATATAAATATAATTTATAATCAAATTCTTATATTAACTAACAATTCTAAGTTCTATCTAACTGAAGAGTTATTCTATTCTAACAATAATTAATAAACTCAACTCAATATCATATCACATTAAAATGCAAGCGGGCATTACGCAGTCGTTAACATTCTCTTAACATTCGCTCACCTGCTGATTGCTGCTGCTGGAGCTGCTGTTGTTGTTGTTGTTTTAACAGATATGTTGCTATTGGCAGCATTCTTATTATTGTTGATATGCATTGCGACTTTAAAGTTGTCGTTGTTCAAGTTGTTGTTGTTGTTGTTGTTGCTTTTGCTAGTCTGTTGATATGTATGCGAATTGCTGTTGCTGTTGCGTCTTAAATTTAATTGATTATTATTGACATCGTCATAGATGGACATGTCCGCTTTATAGCTATAATACTCATCCACATCGCCATCCACATCGGACAAACCATAATCCATAACATTCCGTTGAGCATTGGCTTTGTTCGCCATTCTGCCACGTTCAATTGTGCCACTTGTGGTTGGTGTTGTCGTTGCTGCTGCTGTTATTGTTGTTTTGGTTGTTTTGGTTGCTGTTGGCTTTGTGGCTTTTGTTGATTTAGTTAGTTTTGTGGCTGTGCCTGCTGTGGTTGCCACCTTAAAGTCGGCCGCATCGAGCTCCTGATTCTCGTTGAAGCTAATGCTCTCCGCTGATATGTAATAATCGTTTGAATTGACTTTCTGTTCCCGCATGCCATCTAAATTCTCATCGTTGTAATCATATTCGCTATTCGCATCCGCTTCAGCCACATCCGCTTCAGCCGTTGCCGCCGCCGCCGCGGCATTAGCGAGCTTCGCACTAAACGATGCGCCCTTCTGATAGAGCACATCCTCATCCGATTTGCCATGTCCGTCCTGGCCGCTGTTTGTCGCGTTTATCACTGCAAGTGAAATCAAATCAAAAAGCAAAATGAAATCAAATCAATTGAATCTGCATATTAATAATATTCATGTTCACTCACCTTGACAGCTGTAGCCATTCTTGTTCAGCTCGTAGCCCTCGATGCAATCGCACTCGTACATCCCATCGTGTATCTCATAGCAGAGCTGCTCGCAGGGACTCGTATGACCGCAGTGACCTAAACACAAAAACACAAATGAACAACAGAAATTGTTAAGTGTTTTTATACCCTGAACCCATTGCAAATGCGAAATCAGGGTATAATGGTTTTGTTAAAGTGTCAAATGTATGTAACAGGCAGAAGGGGGTTGATCTAGCCCTGTCCGTCTGTACGTCTGTCTGTCCGTCTGTCCGTATATATGAATGCGTCGATCTCAGAACATATAAGAGCTACAGACTTTAAATTTTTTGTAGGTCCCTGTATAGCACGCGCATATCGAGTTTGTTTTAAAAAATCGATAACTATTTCCGTTTTAAGGTTATCGATTAAAAACCTAGTCGCAATCAAGTTATTAAATTATATCTCATACATCTTTCGAGCTAGAGTCTCCAAATTTTGTATTTAGATTATTTTATATTTTATACAATTTCGATTTTTGTTATATTTTGGATATTTTTTTTTTATTATTTAATTTTACAAACTTAAATTTTTTCTGCGTTAATAAATACATAACTGAGTATATTTAAAAACGCAGATTGGACGGGGTTCAGGGGATCTCCTAGTCGGGCACCACCGACTAGAGTTTTCTTACTTGTTATCTATCCCTCTCTCTCTCTCTCGCTGTTCATTTTAATTTCGAGTCGAGTTCATAATTTTGGCTCACATCAACAGACGTGCGTGTCCCCTGGCTCTGGCTGGGTGTGACCGACGTGTCCGCAATAAATTCTAATGAGCTTTACTGACTTAGAGCCAGAGTCATGTTTGGTAATTTACTGTCCACATATCAGAGACACGCCCACACACACACACACACACCTTTTTGGCTTTGTGCCAAAAGTGAGTCCATTTCCCATATGCAGTTGCTTCTCGCTCCCATTTTCAATATGGATCTGGCCCCAATTTCAAATGCAAATGCAAATGCTCGCACGCTCTCACAAGTATGCCATGGAATTTGATGCAGCACAAAAGCCCCACCCAAACGAGCCAAACGCGCAAATGCTGTTTGAGCTGAGCCAATCAAAGTAAAGTAAAGTTGAAGTGAAGTGAAGTGAACTGAAGTTAAGTAAAACGGGCCAACGCAAAGCTTTCTCTTGTTGCTTTGCGTTTCTTCTGCTTTGATGTTGGCCTCCATCACCGACCGATTCACTTGACATCAAAAGACAGGAAGTAAAAAAAAAAAACAGGCCGGCTTTTAGGCAAGTCTGCGAGTGATACATTAGACTCGGCTCAAGTGCAATGAGTGCGACTCAAGTCTAACGAGTTGTGGGTTAAGTGTAACGAGTAACTAAAGTACTCGATGAACGGTGAACGATTAGGTCATGCGAACTATGGGGTGTGTGCTATATAAAAACAATTGTAGCGAGTAACAAATGGCACTTAAAGTATAATGAGTAGCGAGTAGAAGCAAAAGTAGAGAGCTCTAGCGAGTGATAGGTGATGGTAAGACTAGTTAGTATAGGATATAAGTCTAATATATTGTACTTACACATAGGTTAAGTTGTTTCAAGTTTAATGAGGGGCAAGAAATTCAGCGAATAGTGGAGTAAGTGTAACGAGTAGTGTATTCAATGAATACCTAATGTTAACGTTAGCAGTTAATTCTATGTTAACAGAAAACAAATTTAACGAGTCGAGTGTAACGAGTTGAGTGTAGCAAGACGAAAGTAGCGAGTGGAGAGTAGCAACTGCATCGCGAGTTAGGCATAACGAGTGAGCAGCTAGTTGAGTAACGAGTATGTTTAATGAGTACAAGTCTATGTGACTCAAAGTGAAATGTAACGAGTGACGAGTAGCAAGTAAATTACAACGAGTAACGAGTAGAAAACGATTCATCAAGTAAAGTATAACAGATGCTGTACTATTGTATAATACTAGGTAGCTTAATGTCCTTATTCATTTGACTACGCCAAGTTAAGACAGGACTCTAACGAGTTGTACTTATGTAAACTACATTAAATATCCAGTACAGTAAGACGGCTAACAAGTGCCGCAAAGTAGGCCACATTAATGAACCAAACAAGTGCACAATGTCAGTCTTTTCAAAGTCTAAATTCAATTCAATTGACCCAAAAACCATTTTTCTTTTTTTAGCCCCAAAATCACAAAACTTTTGAAGGACATTCAGCAAATAAGCATAAATAACTGAGAGAAGAGAGACTGCAAGCCCATTGCACTTAGCTGGGAATAGTTAATGCAGCGCGATTTGAACTGAATTTAATATATAAAATAATAATAATTTAATATATCAAATAATAATAATTTAATATATCAAATAATAATAATTTAATATATATAAAATAATAATAATTTAATATATCAAATAATAATATATATATTTCTTTTAGTTATATTGATTTAGGTTTATTTTTCATAATTTATATTGCATTTGTTGTATAAAACATGAAAAACTTCTTTAAAAGTTGATGCAAATATTCGAATTTGCTCAGGTGGAAAGTTGCGCGAATTGCGCCTCAGGCAAATTCTTTTTGCCTTAATTGAACTTTGGCTGTATTCAAATGAATATTACAGCTATGTATGTGTGGCATAACTGTAGTAGATATGTATGTATAGTGTAGATATATAGATATACATACATCACATAACGGTTACCAAGCACTATTGGTCTTTGTCAGCAGCTTACGTCATGCTGGCAACTGCTATGCTTAGCTTCTATTCTATTAAATGGAACACGCAACAACACGCTTAAAGAGCCATCAAGTCACACACACAAGCACAAAGCACACCTGTGCATGTGTGTGTGTGTGATTGCTAGTTGATTAAGCAACTGTGTGTGGTGGCGATTAAAGTGCACTGGACACTCAACACATTTGCATTTGCATACACACACACACACACATGCAACATGCACATACATGTGAATAGTTCTGTGCCCTGCCACGCCCCCTTTTGCAGCTTGTCTCGTCTGTTTGGAGTTGATGGAGTAGCAGAGCAAAGCTTGTCGTTTGCCATTGCGTATTCAAATTGAAATTGAAAAATCGCATATTGCATGCAATTGAAATCGAAGTGTCAGCAGCACACACAGAGGCAGAGAGGGAGAGAGAGAGAGAGAAAGAGAGAGAGAGAGAGAGTGGGAGAGAGAGCGCGCTATAGTTATGCAGAGTGGGCGTAATAAGGCGTGTGGGCAGCAGCGTTAAGTTTAAGCGCTTGAAAATATGCCAAAAACATTGCATAACAGCATTACACACACACACACACACACACACACGCACACACACACGCACACTATTGTTATGTGAAAGGCATAATTAAGTCGCTCATTAATGTCAAAGCCAAACCAGACAGACAGACAGACTCCGGCAGTCCGGCAGTCAGGCCAAGCTCGGCCTCTTCATTTATTGATATGCTGCCAAAATTTCCACAATTGGACAGCTCGTAAGGGGTGGTTGGGGGGTGGGTCAGTGTCAGCTGTCATACGCACCTTGAAAGGCCGCCTCCTCGGGCTCCACAATGTTGCTGCCATGGGCTGCCCAGCTCAGCGTTAGCAATAGCAGGCAAATGTGTAGCAGGCGTGACAGGCTGTGAGCTCCTTGCTGCAGTTGATGTTGTTGCTTTAATGTCAACATTTTCGCACTAAATGTTGTTGTTGCTGTTGCTGTTATTGTTGTTGTTGTCGTTGTGGCTTCTTGTTTTGTGGCTGGTATGTTGCTGCTGCTGCTCCAGGCAGTTAAGTCTACGCACAGTTCACACGATCGTTGGCCGTTTTAGACGACTTCGGCCAGCAGCCAGCGCTGAGCATTGAGCGTACATGCGTCTCGACGTTGCCTCTGCGACTGCGGTTCCCTGTTGATATATATCAAGCACAAGCACAGCACAAGCAATTAGTAATAGTGAGAGAAAGAGCAAGAGACAGAAAGAGCGAGAGAGTGGAATGGGGCTCAAAGGCGCAGGCAAATCAAGTGGTCATTATAATATAACCACAAATTGCTAAACACGCAACGCACACGGACTCACACAAACATGATTCATGGCTGTTGCCTGATGGTTCTTGCCACATGCCGCATGCCACTTGGCCCCGTCGCCTCGCGCCTCGCGCCGCCCGCTGTTGGCAGCAGTAAAATCAATAAACACCGTCATGGCAACGCCACCACAACAAATACTAATAGTAGACAATGTGCCCCATGCTCAGCAATTTGTTACCATTTGGCTAAGCCACTCCCACAAATATATATACATATATATATCTGGTGATCCCATGGCCCTACCTTAAGCCAAGTAGCTTGGGGCAAATGCATGTAATTAGAAATCAATACGACAATTGGGCAAATTGTATATAAGACAAGTCAAAGCTGAAGCAGCTGCAACAACAAAAACATTATTTAATAAATTTCTTTTTTTTTCCTTTAAATTTTTATCATTTTGGTTGGCCAATCGAAATTGAAATGTCAAATGTCTAAGCTGAAAATCAGGCAGAAGCAGCAGAAGCCTCTTAGGCCGGGTCACAGACCCAAACGCACACACGCACACATATGTCAAACTTTACATTTATATACATATATATGTGTATGTGTGCGTGTGTGTATTTGGTACACACACTCATGCGTGGCACTTAACCCGTGCTCAAAAATATGTAGCATACTTACTGGGGCAAAATTGCAGCCACAGCATGAAATCTTTCTTCATTGCTACAGCTATTTGCTGCTGTAACTGTTGTTGTTGTTGTTGTTGTTGTTGTTGTTGTTGCTGTTGTTGTTGTTGTTGTTGGTAATATACCCTAGCAGCATAATACCCAATTGGGTAAAATCCACAGCTTACAAATTGATAGTTTAACTCGTGTTTTTGGCTATCTCAATTGAAATCTGGCATAAGATTTTGTTCACTTTAAATGAAATGTTATTTAACATTAGTATTTACTAACAAATAAATTTAATATATAACTTAGCTATGCTGTTACCCTGCACAGTCTCTGATACATGAAAGACTCAGTAAGAGAACTAAATGCAAGTCTTGCTACTCTTAGTTACTCTCTGGCAGTGTTGCCAAATCAGCTTTTTTCCCGTCAGATCTAGTTTTTTTCAAAGTGAGAATAGCGGGAAGCGGGAATTCTAGCTTTTCAGAAATACGAAAAAGCTTTTTTCAGCTTTTTTATCTTCATTGCTTCTAGCATTTTAACAGGAATATTCAGAGGAAATCATAGGTTTTATAGGTGCGAAGCAAGAAAAAAAAAGGTCATCATAACCAGATTTTATGAAAAGGGAACTCTATTTCGTATTACAAACTGACAGTTGAAAGCAAAAAGAAAAATAAATAAAATAAAGGTCACCTGAGTCAAAGCGTATTGCGTATTGCGTACATTACTTTACGTTGCTTTTAGCTTTTTCTGGTTTCGTTTCCCGCCAAATTTGGCGATTTGGAACTTTAAAAAGTTGGCAACACTGCTCTCTGCATACATCAACTTTAACATGCAACTGTTATTACACATACATATGTATATGCTTAACAGTTATGATCTTTCTTTCTAGCTTCTTAACAGTGCGATTGACAAAGTCTCCACTTACAAACTGTTAGCTAACAGCGCCATCTAGTTAACAGAAATATACTCAATGTTAACAGAGCAACACTTGAGCTAGATTAACAGTAGTATAAAAACTGTAGTTAACATGGCAATTCCCACTCACTCCAAGTTCTCTCCATTGTTTCATGCTCTGATTTTACATATTAAATAAATTCAGTTAACAGAAAAATGTAAATTGAATGATGTTAATGCAGTTTCATGCGCAACACAATTCCTAATTGAATTACAGGGTATTTTTGTATTGAGCATGCTCAGCTGTAGTAATGCCTTGTTGTTTTTATTTTTACTTTATTTTTATATCAAGTTTTGTATGCCTGCGCTTAAAATCGCGACGTCTGTCGCTGACTCGGCCCATGGGGCGTGAATGTGGGTGTGGGCGGGTTGCCTTGCGGTGAGTGGGTGTGTTTGTGTGTGTGTGTGTTTTGAGTGGGTGGCTGGGCTACTTTTACGTGTGTTGTTGTTGCTGCTGCTGTGTGCGTTGCTGTGCGTGCAAAAGTTTTGCAAGTTGGACTTTGGTAGGCCAAAATACAACAAAAAAAGAAAATGTGGAAAAAAACATTTTGCCATTTGTACTGTCTCGAGTTTTTGGGTGTTTCAGAGTCGACCAAATGTTACCGTATTCATTTATATCGATTTTTCCACCTTGGCTATTTGCACTGAAGTCTTAAGCACGCACACTAACTAACCCACACACACACACACACACACACACACTTTGACATACTACCAAAGGCTCACACACATACTTTTTGATACGTTTTTGTGCTTTCTCTCTCTACGTTTTATTTTCATTTTGCTTTCATTTCATTTCGGTTATATTTTTTTCAATTTTGTTGTTGTTTTTTTCTTTTTGATTTTGTTGTTGTTTTTGCATTTTTATTGCGTTTTTAATGGCATTTCTTTCCGGTACGACGCCTCCGAATAGCCAGCAAATGTTGAAGGCTGTCGCACGAGCCTCAGCCTCAGCTTCGGCTTTCAGCTTTCAGCTTTGGCATCAGCTTCAGCTTCAGCCACAGAGCCAGAATGCATACATTTAACTAGGCTGGGATGTAGCTGGGATGTCCATGTGTGTGTGCGTGTGTTTGATGTGGGGCATGTGGCATGTGGCATGTGGCATGCGGCACATGAAAACTCATTATTCAGGTAAACGCAGCCAAAAAATAAAAAAAATGACTGTAAAGAACGTGCGCTCATTTGGCTGGAAAATTTTACAGCAGTCCAAGTTGTTAGTGGTAAGTGGCAAATGGCAAATGGGTAAGTGGCAAGTGGTAAGTGGCAACTGGCAACTGGCAACTGGCAAGTGGCAAGTGGCCTTTTGGGCGCTTTAGACTATACGCTCTCGGCCACAGGCCCAAACTAATTAGACGCACACATTGATAGTGCCTCGAAAATCAAAATTAATGGCACTTAGTCGCTGCGTCCGAGCTGCTACACTGATCAACCCAATTATACGGCTAATGGAACTAAATTAACGTCGAGTGGCATTGATTTAATTACACAATTATCCTCCCCATCATCTAACTGTCTAAATGCACAATAAACGACGTCCAAATGAATTGCGGCAAAAGTCATTCTCAAGGCGACTCAAAAGTATGCTACGATTCAGTTTCTATTCCTCTATTCACAAAGACAAATGATGGAAATAGAAGTTATAGAAGAGAAGAGCTAGAAGCAATAGAAGAGAAGAGCTAGAAGCAATAGGAGCTCATCTCTCCAATTGCAATAGAAGCTCTTCTCTTCTGTTGCTTCTACAGTTTTTAGCTCATCTCTTCCATTTCTTCTACTACTTTTAGCTCTTCTCTTCTACTGCTTCTATTCATCAATTATTTATATTTCCATCAATTTATAATACGAGTGAAGATAGTTAGATAGAGCTTCTATTGCTTCTTCTCTTCTATTGCTTCTCTTTCTATTATTTATCTTCACTTGCATTATGCACTCTTCTATTTTCTTCTCCTCACCAGTTTGTTTCTTCTCTTCTCTTCTCAATTCTCTTCTTTTCATTTCAGTTCGTTTGCTTACTATTCTCAATTCTTGTTTTACCTCTTTTTTTCTCATCTTTTTATTATTTTCCTCTCTCCTCCGGTTCTTTTTTCTCGTATTTTATCCACTCTTCTTATCTCTTTACTCTTTCTTATGTTAATTTCCATTTTTCTACTCCAATTTTGTATTTTCGTTTGTTTTTACATTTTCTTGTTTCTTCTACTTTTCTACTTTTCTTCTACTTTTCACTTTACTTTTCTTCAATTTTGTTATCTTCTCTTCTCATTATTTCATTTGTCTTCTATTCTGAAATCTTTTATTCTTTTCTCTTGTCTAATTTTATTAGTTTTTATTTATTTCTTTTCTCTTCTCTTTCTCTCTTTACCTTTCACTCAATTATTGAGATTGTAACCAAGATCTGGCCAACAATTTATGACAGTTTTTACAGTTTGAGCTAAAGTTCTGACCAAAGTTTATGAGAATACACACACACACACACACACACACACACACACACACACACACAGAAATAAAAACGTAAATTCACATTTTCTTGTTTTTCTTCTTCCACAAACAAACGGAAGTGTTTGAAAGAGTGTGTTGGGGTGGGGGTGGGGGGTTGGGGCAACAACAAGAAATGACAATTGGGCAATTGAAGCTTGTTTGAGTGTCACATTGAAAATCATAAGTAATGACAATAAAACTTGTTTGTGTGGCAAAAATAACTTTTTATTGTACAAATGTTATGCCAAATGCAAAAGTGTTGAGCAATAATGCAGTTATATAAGAGCTGACGGTGACGTTAAAACTTTATTGCTACTTAGCTAATTTGTGACGAGGCACTGGCTGCTATCTTATTAATATTTAATTACAGAAAAGTTCGTTTAATCAATTAGTATTAAAAATGCATAAAAGCTAGTGCCTGTTCTTCTAATTAACTCTTATAATATCTTCAACAATTTCTTATGAATAAATCTTTAACTCAGCATTGAATACACTCATAACAATTCGCCAAATGTTAATAAAAGTTTAAATTAATTTAAAATTCTGTTAAAACTTGCTTTAACAGCACTGCTAAAAAATGCAACACTTACGCTTAACTGTGTAAGTGCAACTATATCTCCCTCTCTCTCTCTCTCTCTCCCTTCACTAAGGCGCTGTTGAAACGATGTTATTGCTTTCTATCTGCTGCATTGATTAGCATACAGATTTCTGTTAAGTCACAGTTCAGCTGCCATTTTGTATATTACTCTCTTTGTCTCACTCTCTCTGATCCGCAGCTTCAGCTACATACATATGTATGTGATTACTAACATTACGCCTTACAACTTAACAGCATTAACATACATACATACATATGCAGTTGTGTATAGTATGAGTATGCATATCTAACTGTGACCTAAATCGCAAAAAGGACCCATTATCTATTATAAGTATCTACAGAACAAAGAACTAAAACTACAACTTGATTAGCTGAAACAAGTAAAAACAACAAACCCTATATTATATGCGGGCTATGCTATAGTATAAATTATTGATTTAAAACTATAGCAAGGCCAACAGCCAGCAGCAAACAGCTAGCACAGCACAAATTATATCCTGCTACTGTTTTTGTTGTTTTTGTTTTGCTGATGATTTTTTTGTGTTGATGTCACGCAAAACTTAATACCCAAAGCCAATACGAAAAGCGAACGGTAAATATACGCACACACACACACACAGAGTAGTATAAAGAAATAAAACAAACAGGGAGCATCAAAGTCAATGAGCGAAAAAAAGAGAGAACTGTTGTAACAGACAAAACTACAGCCGCCGCAGCAGCAGCAAAAGAAACAACAACAACAACAGCATAGCTAACAGAAAATAACCGCAAAAGAAAAATCGTTAAAGCAGCAATAAATTGTGTTTTTATAAGGTAAATAGAGCAAAGCCCGTTGAGAGCCAATTGAAGGCAGACCACAAAATACAAACAGAAAACAGAAACAGAAACAGAGAACTGGACAGCCAGACAGAGGGACAGCTCGATAGGAATGTGAGAGGTGCTCCTTGGGGGCTGCTTGGGCCGAGCAACTCACGCATGACAGACTGACCCAAGTAACGGCCCAATCATACGCACACACACACACACACACACACACACACACATACATACATACATACATATATATAACGTAAAAGTTTGGCGCGCGTTTTTGCTGTTAAATTCTTAACGTTTGACATGCGTTTACGTATTACGTATAAGTATGTGTCTGTGTGCATGTGTGTGTGTGTGTGTGTGTGTGTGAGCGCGTCTCTTGCGCCTAATTTATGGCAAATTCACAGGTGCGCATATTACTTGCGCCCTGTCAAAGACGTCGCGCTGAGCTCTACAACAAAAGCAAACAGCAGCAGAAAGCAATTTCAAGCAAGGACTAAAACAAAAGAGGCTACACACACACACACAGAGGCGTACTCAAGCTGAGTGTAATGTAAAAGTAGCAGCAACAGAACGTGACGTGCGTGTGTGTGTGGCTATTGCAGCCGCAGCTTTGTGTATGTGTGAGTGAGTGCTGGGCGACATTATATCAAAGACATTTGACTGACTGCAAAATGGAAGTTGCCAAACGAGTGTAAGAGAGAAAGTCAGCGAGGAGAAAGAGAGAGAGAGAGAGCAAGAGCAAGAAAAACGTCAACATAGCGAACAGAGCCCGGGCCGAATGCGTTCTTTGAGTGCAACCAGCAGGCAAAATTGCCAAATATAATATATAAATATGTATATAAATGCAAACACACACACACTAACATATATACACATGCATAGTACAACTGTAGTTCTTATATTTAAAGCGCCCCTCGCTGCAGCACTTTAAACTGCGCTCTTGCTGCTTGCCCAACATAAATTTCCATTATTTCATTTCGCCTCGTTTCTCCAACTACAACTACAACAACAACGTTTACTACTCACTTGTATTGGCTTTGCTTTTTGGCGAGCGTCCGCCTCGTTGACGGCGACGTCGTCGTCGTTGTCGTCTTAGTCTTCGTTGATTTCTGCTGCTTTATTTTCGGCGTTCAGCGAATTTCGTGGTATTTACATCAAAGCACACGCACTCACACACACGCACGCTCACACACACGCACAATCTTTTATGCTGTCTTTCACATTGCACATTTGACTCTTGAACAGGCGACTTTTTTCCGTTACACTTGACACCTCATTATTTTTTTATGCAAATTTCATAGATATTTATTTTGTTTTAACTTCTCTTTTTTTCGTATCCAACTAGCTGTTGTTGTTGCGCGTGTGTGTGTGTATATGTTATATTTTGGTTGTATCCTGCGAAAGATTGTCTCTGTGGCGGCGCCGTTCCGTTAGCCGCTTCTATGGAGCGTTTACGTTTTTACACTCTAATTGACGGGAGACTACTGCGCGTATCGAAGCCGTCGCTGATTGGAACGAAGCGAAACTCTGCCAGAGTGGAGAGCAAGAAGCGTGCTAGCAACAACAACAGAAATAGCAACAACAGCAAACGAAACACCTTAGCCAGAGAGTTTGACAGTTGTTGTTGTTGGTCTTAAAGTGCTCAAATCGCATTCGTAGTATCCGCTAGTTGATTATCCGAGCATGTAAAGAGGCGCCAAATATGAACGAACGCAGGGTGGTTTAGGGTAGCCAACATATCTACAAATTTAAATAATTAGCAATTATTTGGGAAAAATTAACATATAATTATTTGGAGTTAATAATCGTGGCTAAATCATTTAGTTTATTTGGTTTTATGCGATTGCTAGCTACAGTTAGCTAACAATTTCATCAATATCAACTGTTTAACATAGCGGGATAATAACTACTAAGCTGTGTTGACAACCCTCTTTTGTCTTCTGCCTCCTGCCATGCACTCAACTGCCACCTTCTATCCAAGAGAGCGCATTTGCTATGGCGCATGCGCATGAAACGTAATGAAATTGGAACATGCCAAACATTCCGGGCTCAAGTTACAACAACAGCGCTCCGAGAGCTGTCAGCGCCAGTGACAGCGGCGCTATGTTAAACAACATTTTGTTGTTGCCGCCGTTCTTGCCAGCAAACTTAACATCACAATAAACACCTAGCAGCAGGCAATCGACACTTGAACGCACACACACAGAGAGGAATATATACACATGCTTAAGCTCTTTAAAAAAAAGGACGAGACGTAGGGCAATGGGCAGCAAGTCAACAATGACAGCTGATCAGGTTGCAAGGGTTACTCTTGTTGTTGTTGTTGTTGAAAATGACAAAAGAAATGAAAAAATACAAAATAAAACAGTAGAGTGGGCAGCAGCTTAGGCAGGCAGCTCCTGTGGGCAGTGTAACTGAGACTTGACCATGTGCGATTGTTGTTGCTGTTGTTGCTGTTGCTGCACTGGCAGTCAACTTTGCTAATGACCGGGCCCGCCCATCATTCGTGGACCCTTTGACAATGCGCTGCTAAGTCCTTTGCCTTTGCCAGCGGCTTTGCCTGGCCAAAAGGGCAAACCCCATGATATGACACACAGGCAACTGTCTGTCCGTGTGTGTGTGACCCTCTCTCTCTCACTCTCCTGCTCTCTCTCTCTCACTCTCTCTCTTTGTGTACTTTGTGTCTTTTGTGCAAGGCTTAGTGGGTGCTGCAACTGCCGCCCCACTTCGTCACTTGCAGCAAATGAGGCATTAATATCCAAGAGCCAAGCTCCTGGCTGGCTTCCATGTTTTCTTCCCACTCCACCTCCTTCACCTCCTCCTCGTCCTCTGCTTCTACTCGAGTATGTCAGCGCAAATATTAGTATTCCACTTCAATGCGAGCATTTTGTAATGGAAAGTGTTGCGTCGTCTGCCGCGCCGCATCCATCAAGACGTCAGCCAGGCGCAACTAATGTGTCACATTACAAATGTGTCGCCACCTGACAACAACAACAACAACAGCAACAACAACTCAATAACAAAAGTATTAACTGCTTGTCCTGTCAACACATCGTCAAAGCAATAAAGCTGCATTTTTATTCAGTTATCAAGCAGTTATTAGAAAAGCAGCAAAAGCAACGCCAGCAGCAGCAACAGCAGCAAATGACATCAACATTAATGCAGCAACAGCAATGCATTTATGTAGAACACCAGCGACAAGTCCTTTATGTGCTCCTTCTCCTCCTCCTCCAGCTGCTGCTCCTCCTTCTGCCAGCTGTCAATTTCCATCACATTGCGCCAGTTGAGGAACTCATTGTAGCCCCATAGACCACAAATTGTAGCTGCAATTAATCATTATCTATTAGCTCTATATACATATATATTCCTGATGCCTCTGGCATTTTACCTTGCTCTAGATAGAGATCCTTGTACTTGCCCAGACCCAGCGCCAAGCTGCGTATCGCGTTTTGCTCGCTTAAAATCTCATTGCAGTGGCCCTTCGCCAGCTCCTCGTACAGCTGAGTCGGACTTAGGCGGGGCGCACATTTATGATGCTGCAGCATGTAGAGCAGAAGTACCCTATAGAGCAACAGAATCCATTTAGATATTATATTTGATATGCTAAACTACTTAAAATTATACCCTGTAAATGTTATGAAAGTATGACTACGCTAGAGCAAGCAGATATAACTAACTCTATATAGATATTAATATAGTGCTAAAAACTCTATTTAGTATATACCCTGTAAATTTTAAAGATGTGAAATGTATAAAAAATCTATATAGCAAGGTTAAAGGTGGCATATGTGACTCTATTAAGTCAAGATTGTGTTATATAGTATAGTTTCTAAACTTGTGTATACCCTGTAAATGATGAAAATTAAAAATATTTTAAATCTTTATACGAAATAGGTAAAAGCTGATACATCTGACTCCATAAAGTAAAAAATATATTATATACTATAATTTCTATAAATGTGTATACCCTGTAAATGTTAAAAATGGAACTGGTATTGAAGTTTTGCATAAGCAATAGATTTAAGATGGTATAGCTGACTCTATAAAGTCAAAATTGTGTTATATAGTTCTACAACGCATTTCTATGCATATGTATACCCTGTAAAAAATATGTAAATGTAAGAGATATTAAATCTCTATATAAAATAGGTAAAAGCTGATACATCTAACTCTATAAAGTCAAAAATATGTTATATAGTATAATTACTATATAAGTGTATACCCTGTAAATGTTGAAAATGGAACAGGTATTAAAGCTTGATATATCTGATGCCACAAACTGAAAATGCTGCTATATATACTGTAAATATATTTTAAAAATATTTACATATATATAGTATTTCTTTTAAATATATACCCTGTAAATATTGGGAATAGTAAAAAAAAGTTATGTATGAAAAATAGAAAAAGATTGTATATCTGACTATATAAATTGTTATATAGTTATATATATTAAAATTACTACATAAGTGTATACCCTGTAAATGTTGAAAATAGAAATGGTACTTAAACTCTGTATTAAGATTGCGTAAAATACACATATCTGACTTTATAAGGTCTATATACTCTAGATTAGTAAGAATATAACAGCTAAATCAATTAATATCTATCAATTTATTCCTATATAATATGTGGTCTTACTAACATACCCTGTAAATATTGACAAAATATTGTTATATATATATATTGTTGTATTATGTAAGTAAGAAATAAGACAGATGCTATCAATATTTACAGGGTATATCCAAATCATATATCTATCTATTAGAACTACATCTCATATACTCACTGATGGGTGCGCTGATAGCCATAGGCTGGCGCCTCGCTGGTCAGCAGTTCCAAGCAATTCAGACTAAGCTTACACTCCTCAGTATCCAGATTGACTATATCGCGCATGCAGAGATCCGATTGAGTTCGGTTCGGCGAGCCCTGGCTGACGAGGCTGTCATAGCTCAAAGCCAGCTGCTCATATTCAGCATTGGCATTCAGTGCGCCATATCTACAAATAAGAGAAGTAGATAAGAGATAAGAGATAGAGATAAAAGAGCTTTAAGATTAAATGATGCAAACCTACTTTAAGCTGGGTGGCAAAAGCAAAACATTGCGCTGAAAGGCATTTCGCAAAACTAAGTGGAAAAGGTGGGGGAATTGTGAGAGAAAATATTGAATTAGTTTTTTTCTACAAATTTACTTAGCTCCTGCACTTGATTAACTTCGCCTGCATTTTCACAGTTTTCCAGCTGATTCATTTTATGCAGCAGTTGATAATATAATTGTCTATCGTATCGTGTGGGCGTAATGTATCTCATTTTCTCTGTAAAATTATGCGGCATAAGCCGAAATTAATGATTATTTATGACACACACACAGAGTCATAATTATATATATATATATATATATATATATGTGTGTGTGTGTGTGTGCACAGTTCATTGGGCTTACGCTTTATCAGAAATTCGGCCAACAACAATGCAAACTTGGCGCTTGCATTGAGCTTCCTGCCACAGGATAATTGATGGAGTAAATTGTAGACGCGTTGCGGCAATTGTTGCACAGATCCGGCTGCTGTTACGGCACCAGCCACTTGCAACGGCCCGAGGATGCCGCAAATTGTGGCAAGTGTTGCAATTTTCAAACAAATATTAGCGAACAGCAACATGTTGTACGGAGCGCCAGTTGGCATCTATGCCGGACTCGACTGCTGGCCCCATCGAAATCACATCGCATTCAGTTCTTTGATTTCACTCGTTTTATGAAGATTAATTGGATGATATTTGTTCGGTGCGACGCGTAGGCGTTGAGCGTTGAGCGCCTGTTTGGTATATCGAGTGTGTTAGTGGGCGGTCTCACTGGTGCGCAATATTAAGTTTCGCATATTAATCACAATTTAAAACTGAATACATTACATTGATAGACAAAAGGACTAAGCTGAATAAATAAAGCTCAGCTGAAGTAAGCACATATAATATTATATATAGGAACCCATTGCTGCTTATTTAATATGTAAGTTGAAAAATCAATAAGAAGTTGTTTTATATACAATCAAAACAATTTTCATACCTTAAAATTCAATTTATACTGCGCATTTGACATTTCAAATTATCGCGCCAAAACTATCGTTCAAAACAATATCGAAAATCGTAAACAACTGGAAAACTGTTATCGATGACCTGTTACCATCACCACTAACCATACAACACATAGATAGGTCATCTAGAACAACGGTTTTCACCACCAAAAAAGTATGGATGGCGTCCCACACATATTCGTATTCGCTCATTTCTCTCATTTTGAGGTTCGAGCAGTGAAAATCTGAGAGGCAAAATCAGTTCGCTGCGAGCGCTCGACCGAGATGGTTGAATTCTATTATGAAGCACTACTATATGCCATTTTTTCCTTACTCTCTCTCTCTCTCTCTGCTCTCTCTGCTCTCTCAAATATATATATATATGTATGTACGCACAAGCAGCAGATCACAAAAATTGAAATTTGTTCTCCGAGAGGTTTCATTCCTTCCCTTCCGAGCAAAGGGTATACCAAATTGCTGAAAACGGTTTGCCATGCTCATGCAAAATGTTAAGATTTTCGTCATTATTTGTGTGAAGGGTGTGAAAGCGTTGGTGCGCTTAGCGAATATGTTTTTGCGACGAGCATGCACACATACATATGTATGTACTTACAGTTCCTTGCTCACATGTACGAGCATTTGTGTGTGCTTGTGTGCGAAACTCTACTCTTGCTGCCTGTGGAAATTGTAAACACCCCACATTTTGATCATATGGCTAGCGCACACACATTTGCATACATGTATGTGTGCGTGGGTCGTGAATATTGGCGTGTGCCTACCTAGACTTAGAATTGTGTGAACCATTTTGGGTTTTGTTCGGTCTTGGTGAATTCCAAATGCGCTGCACACATGCATATGTATATGCATACATTCTTTTAGAGTTACACCTGCACATGTATATAAATGTGTCAACAGATATCGATCAAATACTATAATTACTTTAATAAAATAGGTACACAAGCATTTTCACATCGAAAAAATCATAGTAATGCACTAACTAATAAGTTCATTTAATTCTATTGAATATTTCGTTATACAAGATTTAATTAGATCAAGAAATTCATATGTACTCACAGGTGCCAGAATGCATCAAGCTATACTTCATATTGCCAAAATGACTTGCAAACCATAAATGCTCATTTGACAGTCACTCTACAATACAAAGCAAACAAAATCTACCAATTCAGTAGCGACACACTCGACAAATTCGATCATCGCAGCCCTTACACACACATATACAAATGTATGTGTGCAGTCCACAAGATGAAACAAAACCCAAAACTCTAAGTCTAGGTAGGCACACGCCAATATTCACGACCCACGCACACATACATGTATGCAAATGTGTGTGCGCTAGCCATATGATCAAAATGTGGGGTGTTTACAATTTCCACAGGCAGCAAGAGTAGAGTTTCGCACACAAGCACACACAAATGCTCGTACATGTGAGCAAGGAACTGTAAGTACATACATATGTATGTGTGCATGCTCGTCGCAAAAACATATTCGCTAAGCGCACCAACGCTTTCACACCCTTCACACAAATAATGACGAAAATCTTAACATTTTGCATGAGCATGGCAAACCGTTTTCAGCAATTTGGTATACCCTTTGCTCGGAAGGGAAGGAATGAAACCTCTCGGAGAACAAATTTCAATTTTTGTGATCTGCTGCTTGTGCGTACATACATATATATATATATTTGAGAGAGCAGAGAGAGCAGAGAGAGCAGAGAGAGAGAGAGAGAGTAAGGAAAAAATGGCATATAGTAGTGCTTCATAATAGAATTCAACCATCTCGGTCGAGCGCTCGCAGCGAACTGATTTTGCCTCTCAGATTTTCACTGCTCGAACCTCATAATGAGAGAAATGAGCGAATACGAATATGTGTGGGACGCCATCCATACTTTTTTGGTGGTGAAAACCGTTGTTCTAGATGACCTATCTATGTGTTGTATGGTTAGTGCCATCACCAAGCTACTGCTGCTAGGTACGCAGCTTAGCTGAGCAAAAAACAATTTGTAATAACATTTTCGTTGAACAGCTGCATATAAATTGATCTAAAACAAATATTTTAATTCAATAAACTTGAATGAATGTGTGTGTTTTATATTTAATATATAAAAATAAAAACGAATTCAACTAATAACTTGTTGTATGCGCCCATCCAATACACGTATTTTGCTACCATTGGCCAAGCTGTTTTTGTGAACAGCGTACCACATGGAAAGTTAACAGGCTGTGCTAACATTGCGTTAACAGGCGAATGTTTTTTACATCAGACTGTCTTTTGTCTTTTCTTTGTGAAAATTAGTAGTACTTTAGTTTAATTCGAAATACTAATTAAATACACTAATGTCGGACAACCAGGACAAAGAAGAAACATTGGCCAGTTTCCAGGTAAGAAATGCAGCATCGATTGGCCAGCAGACGCTGCAAACTTCTGTTATTATTTGTGGCCCAAACGAGTGCTTAGTGCGCACATTTCCAATGCGTATGTTGTGTGTGTCTCAATGTGTGTATGTGTGTGTGTGTGTGTGCAAGTGAGGGGGTGCTGAAGGTGTATGCGTGTGTGTGTGTGTCTGCGTCTTGGACTTGCAATCAGTTGAATGCAAACAAAACTCAATTGAAATTCAATGTCACAGATCATAACTGGAATAGAGGATGTTGGCGAGGCCTTCTCCCACCTGGAGTCATCCAATTGGGATCTAGTGGTAAGTGCGTCATACAGTACACAAATGCGTATCAATTTAATTGCGTTGTTTGTTGTGTTGTGTTGTGTCGTGGCTGGCATGTTGCAGAAGGCTCTCAGACGTGTCATGCCACACGATGATGCGCCACTGGGCAATCCCATACACACGCCGGAGCCCCCAGCACCGGATCCAGTGGCCGTGGCAGTCGCCTCAGCACCATCAAATTCCAATGGCTTCAGGTCATTTAATTTCGACGAGTTGCCTGGACCGTCGCAAGGTGCCCGCCTGTTTCCAAGTGAGTAAAGTGATCAATTAGCCATTATAAATCTAAATATATATATGTATGTATGTCTCCATTATAGCCTCACAAATGCTGGCCCAGCTGACATCGAGCATTAACTTGGATCCACCCAGGCAGAATAATAACCAAAATATCCTAACATTCAATATACACTTCAACCAACAACTCTATAAAATTTGCATGCAACCAAACGCAACTATAGGTGAGTGCATGCCTCTAGTCCGCCCAATCCACAATGTTCCATCCATCCATTCCAGAACAATTGAAGCGCAAGATCTTTGACGTGACAAGCGTGCAGCAATGCCGCCAAACACTGCGCGGCTGGCCGCCGTCCAGAGCAAACGATGCACAAATAGCAGAGACGCAGTTAGGCAATTTAGATTTGCCGCCCGTCAGCGAGCTCATACTGGTTGATCTAACCGATGATGGTTTCATGGACACAGAGCAGTAAGTAGAGACACAGCACAGTCGATCTTCAACTGATTTTCATGTATATTTAACAGAGATGAGGTGACACAGCGATTGGATAAGATTTACAAACTGCATATTCTGGAAGAGGGCGGCACAGAGGCACGCAGGCACACACTTAACTTGCCCGGACGCACCACCATCCAAGAACTGAAAACAAATGTTTACTACATTACCAATATACCAGTTAGGCATCAGGAGTGGTCCGGTTGGCCGAGCGGTTGTGACAATGATACCAATCTAGCGGTGTGTTTTGCACTATTCTATATATGATATGATATGATATATAGTATATATAATTGTTGACTTTGTCTACTCTCTGACCACAGCAATCGGGCATTGAGCAAACACACGATTTTATAATGCGCAACATTGCGGGCCGAGCGTCAAACAATTCCAATTTGCTGGCCAATACGTAAGACAGAACAAATCAAATTTATTCATTTCAATCATCAATTTTATATATTCATTTTCTGTTTCTGCAGGGAAATCGTAACTCTCGATAGTGAGAGTTCGGGAGATGAGTTTGAGGACGCCACAGACTTCAATAACTCGGAGTATATATTCTCGGATTCGCCGCCAGTGCAGCCGCTCAACAGGCATCTAAGTTAGCCCAATCCAAACCACATTGAAACAATTTATTGAATTTAATTAATCTTCTCTGTCGCAGTAACCAACAATACGAACGATGAGACGAATGGATCCGCACAATTTGTCGAAAATTATAAACAACGTTTCGGCGATCCACATCCCGAGTTTTTTGTGGGCAGTTTAGAGAACGCATTGCAATTATCCTGTCACAAGCCCGCCAAGGAGGTAGGCTCTAAATGACTTTTGAAAATTGTGAAAGCAACAACTGAAAGTTTCTTTTGTATTTTAAGCGGAAACTGTTGGCCATTTACTTACATCATGGCGAGAGCATACTCACAAACGTATTCTGTGATCATCTCATGAAGGATGAGGCCATCATACAGACGTTCAAAGAGAATTTTGTGCTCTATGGCTGGGACATGACATTCGAGAGCAACAAGGATATGTAGGCATAGGAATTGACCTTATTATTTGATAAATATTAATTGAATCAACTGAATTCTTTGCACTTCAGGTTTCTGTCCTCATTGACGGCCTGCATCAATAGCAATGCTTCCCTAACGGCCAGAAATATTAAACTTGACGAGCTGCCCGCCCTTATGCTAGTTGGCAAGAGCCGTCTCCGGAGCCGACAAACGTTCGAGGTCTTATCTGTGATTCATGGTAAGTCGTTTGGGTAAACTGGATCCAATTATTCATCCAAATTCTTGATCGCAGGCAACATTGGGCTGGGTGATTTGCAATCGCGTCTGATTGAGATAACGGTCATGTATGAGGAGCAGCTGCAGGGCGAGATACGTGAGGAGAATGTTCGTGCTGCGCGCGCTCAGGAGATGGCTGATCAGGATATGGCATATGAGAAGACGTTACAAGCGGATATGGCCAAAGAGGCAGCTAAGCGCCAAAAGGAGGCAGCGCAGGCAGCCGAACGCAAACGCATTGAATCGGAACAGGCCGAAGAAGATGCTAGACGCGAGTCCATCAGATTAGTGGTAAATTAGATCATTTAATAGACTATATATATCTCGTATATATACTAATTGTATAATCTATTTAATAGGCTACAAATTCGTTACCTCTGGAGCCTACCGAGCAAGAAGCAAACATTTCCAAAATACGCGTACGCAAGCCAACGGGTGACTTTTTGGAGCGTCGATTTTTCACGCGGGACACACTGCAGGTGAGGCTTGCCTAGTGATTATCTATATATTTATATATATATTATATTATATATATGTTTTCTATTTCAGGATCTATTGAACTTTGTAACCGCCAATGGTTTTCTAATCGACGAGTACAAGGTGATTAGCAGTTGGCCGAGGCGCGACCTAACGTCCATTGATGCTGGCCAAACGCTGGAAACGCTCAAACTATATCCGCAGGAAACGGTTATACTGGAGGAGCGATTTTGATTTTGATTTTGAAATTAATTATGATATAATTAATTCTGATTCTGTTCGTTTTGAGTTTTTAAGCGTTCGTTTACATGATTGGGTTTAAGATTTGCATTAATAAGTGAACAAATTTAGTCTTGTATTTGTATGTTAATTTTAAATAGTGGAAGAAACAAAAAAAAAAACAAGAAATTCAATGCAGCAAGAAAACAATTGAGAAAAACTAAGAGAAATCAAATGAAATAAGCAGATTTAGCATCATCTAGAAGAACTGCAACTTAAGAGCAAAAGTTTTTTACAATTATAATAATATAAAGTAATAAAATAAAAGCAGCGATAGTAGTACAGGCTGCAAGTATATGTATATGTATGTTGCCCCTTTCCCCCGGCCCCTCGCGATACCCCTACGCACCTACGCCCCCTGCCCCCACACACCCATATACATCTCTCTCTCTCTCTCTCTCTCTCTCTCTGTCTGTCTAAATAGAGTTAGCGTTAGCGTTAGATAAGCATTGAAAGAAACGCATTTAAGTTGGCTTGTTTTACATTATCAATAATAAATTATATAACATGTACTGAAACGTTACACTTTTCTGCGCTTAATTTACACATAACAACATAAAACGGAAACGAATGACATATTGTAAAAAAAATGTAATATGTTCAAAAAAAATTTGAGCATAAAAGCAGAGATTGTTAGGCGGTTATCTAATCCTAGCTGGCTGGCCGTGCTTCTACTCGAAGAGCTTCTCAATGGGCGCCAGCACCACAAGCAGAATGAGCACCACGACGAACAAGATGAGCACAACGCTGTAGACGCCGAGCAGTCCCTTGCGCAGACCCGCATACTGCAAGAGAAGAGTTATTACTCCAGAGAACTGGCAGTGATAGAGAGTAAGAGCAACTTACCGGAGCATCCATTTTGCGCTCCATGCTCATGCCATTGCGCATGGCGTGCTGCTGATGGTGGGTCATGTCGCCCATCTGGAATGTATTGATGCGTTGGCTCTGCTGGCGATCCGATGCGATGCCCGATATCTGCCAATGATTAATGCACAAATAGATCTACCAATTAATTGGACGTAGCCACTAGCTCAGTCGGGCGGACGATGCATGCGATGAATTAGTATCAAAATGGATGAACATTTAACAACAATCGCTGTACAACGGTCAATGCGAGGGACAAACACACTAAACTCTAATTCTATATACAGCTCCTGGGACATGTGATAGAAGGGACCCCAACCCACACACCTACACACCCACATGCTTATACTTACGGAGAAGATTAGGTGAACAAGCACATGGAAGACCACAAATCCAACTAGAATCCAATCCATCCACTCAGGCAGCTCCGCCTTGGGCAGCTTCACAGAGAAGAAAATGGCAACAACTGAAAAGAAATCGAATTATATTGGATATCGGATATATCTATATATATATACTGACTCGCTAGTATGTGGGCCAGATTGCCGCCCAGCCAGTGGCCCCAGTTGAAGTAGGGACGCTTCTTGTCATTCGGACCGGGACGGAAGAGCGCGCCGATGGGCTGCAGGAAGCAAAGGATGACCGTAATCAGACCTGTTATGGAATGAGCATGCCAGACGGCACGCTTCAGCTCCACCCAGATGAGAATGTAGGCGACCACAGTGAGCGTCCAGGTGGTGACCATGAGCATGCGATGCCAGGCGAACCACTGATCCTTGCCGCACGTCTGGCTGCCCACCCACGTCTGCTTGAAGTAGCGCGCAAAGATGATGCCCAGCGAGGTGGTGCCAATCCAGGCGGCGATCATAAAGGCGCCATGCAGACGCACCAGCAGCTGACTGGAGCCACCCACATCCTGCACGACGGCCAGATTGATGGGACTGCCCGAGGGCAGGCGGCCAATATCGTGATAGCCCACGCTGTTCTCCTTGAGGCCGCTGCCCGAGGCGACGAGCATGTGGTAGGCGCCATTTCTCAAATCAAAGCTGCGTCCCTGCACCACAGTGAGTGGCTCACGCTGCACCTTGCAGTAGATGACGCCATCCACCAGCGATGCATTCAAGAGACGCGCCGAGTTCTGGGGCTGCAAGGCAGAGAATTCATATATCAAATAACCAAATCTCACCAGCTGCAGCAGCTGCACCTACCACATTGGCTCGCACGGCGCTGTAGGGATTCGCCGAGGTGTAGGAGGAGTACAGATTAATGCGTCCATTCTCGGGCACACACTCCGTGGTCAGATCTTCACCCATCTTGGCATCGTCCGACAGACCAAGAGCCACATAGGCGGCATTGGTGCCTGGAAAGGTAAAGGATACATCAAAGCTGTTCGAGATTGGTTAGCTACTCCACTTACCCTTGCCGGAGCGCAGCTCAAACTCATAGATGTCGCCACGCACCGTCACCGCCGAGACGGAGGTGCACGACTTGGTGGCCACACAGCCATTGGGAAAGCCAAAGCAATTCTTGCTCTGACCACAGCCATCGTAGAAGCTGTCCTCGCTGGCAGCCACCGCATTGGGCGCCACATAGCTGGGCGGCACATAGGGCGTCCGAGTGCTGGCATAGTTAAAGTTGTTATTATTGGGCGCACTGGGCGTGGGCAGTGGTGCAGCTGCCGAGACATCACGTCGCACCACCTGCACAGGATTCGAGGGTATGCCTACCCAGAACTGATTGTACGTTTGGGCAACTGTGGCGCTGTAAAGAGAGGGAGGGAGGGGGGAGAAAGAGGAAGAGTAATGAAAATTAGTATAATAATATAGTTTTATTATCAATCAATCAATCAATCAGTCAGTCAATTCAGTATTTCAAACTTTTTACTAACATTCACTTCTCCCGTATAAGAAACTCACCTTAGATTACGTTCATCAATCAGTCAATCAGTTAGGTTTTACAGTCTTATACATCATACACTCTTATACATCATACACTCTTATACATCATACACTCTTATACATCACTTACTTGAACACCACTTGGCCGATGAAGTCGACTGGGGACTGCCAGTCCAGGCTGACTTGGGGCTTGGGTCCGGCATTGCTGTGCGTGGCCGAGTTGTTGACGGAGTTCTCGCAGTTCATTAGCTTGACGGTGCCGTCGCGGCTGGGACTGAACTGGCCGACAATCTGATGGGGGGGATTACGATTGCGCGCCTGAATCATGAAGCCGCCAAAGTTGAGACCCGCCGGCGCACCAGTCACATCGATGCGCAACGTCTGGCCCTGGCCGACGACCGAGCTGGACGTCTCGATGCTAAACGGCGAGACGCTATTCTCTGGCAGCACCGAGCCGCCGGCATGGAACGGCAGCATTGTGTCGCACACCGTTTCCGGTGCACCTTGTGGCAAGGCCCACACCGAATGGCAGCCGCAGCTGAGCAGCGCGGCAAGCGCAACGAGCAGCCAACAGCGTTTGCGCACCAACAACTCCAACGCCAGCGTGGACAATGACATCTTTAAGCACCTGTCGGTTAGAGTTAGAGTGGAGACCATCATTAGCTTCTCAACTTGGCGAACCGTGTCCCCACTTCAGCGACTACTGTCTTATGTCATCTACTACCCACTGCCTGACAGCCTGACTGACAGCCAGCCAGACTCACCGACTGTTTAATTACCATGGCAAATCATAATTGCATTCCGCGATGCGTGTGCTTATCGTAGCATGTACTCTGAATATATTGTGCCATATACGACGAACCACACTACATATATGCACAGGAAAAAGATGTTTCTTTATCTGAACTATTTGCAAAAAATCTACATCAAGTTTACCAACTACTTTCGTAATGGCTATTTCATATATGAAGTCAGAAAATGATTCTTAACTCAAGTTTTAAAAAATCTTAAAAAATAAACAAATAAATATGAAAGAAATCTAAAAAAAATTATTAAAAATAAATAAGAATACAAATTTTAATTTAAGAAAATTTTAAATTATTAAACTTAATAAAAATCTAAAAAAATTATTTAAAAAAATAATAGTACAAATTTTAATTTTAAAAAATTATAAATTATAAAACTTAAAAAAAATCTAAAAAAATTATTTAAAAATAAATAAGAATACAAATTTTAATTTAACAAAATTATAAATTATTAAAATGAAAAATGTATTAGTAATATTATAGTATTAGAAAATTATTTAAATTATATAAAAAATATAAATAAAATATTTTTAATAATAATTCCATAAGCATAAAAAACAAAAATTTGGAATAAATAAAGTTTTACGTTTGCTTCGTAAAAAACCAAAAAAATATATATTTTTTTAAAGAAAATAAAATTGCAGTCTTCAAAATCAATTCGAAACAAACTAAAAACTATAAAAAAAAATTGGTCTAATAAAGTTTTAATTTTTTAAAATTTATTTGATGCTAAAAGAAACGATATTTTAGTTTTGTATTTGCCTTTGCTTATAATTATTATTATTATTTATATTTTTATTTAAAATATGTTTATTTTTTTAGGTCTTTCACTTTCATTTAAATCAAACAGAAAAGCTATATATATATTTTAACTTCTGCCACAACAAATACAGTTTTTAGCCACGGAATACATGATTTGTCGCAGTGTATTTATCATATCAGCAGCGTATGCCATATAGACCTGATAAGGCGGCGCATGGAGATCGATGTTGCTGATAGTGTCAGCTACATGGCCAAGAACAAAGTGAGAGCACACACACACACACACACAGACACACACACATACACACTCACACACACACACACACACACACACGCATAGACATACTCGCACACTCAGTCATTACATTTGGCATTAACATTTGGCTCTTTGTTTTCAGCTATGCTCCGTTGCGTATACGTAATATTTGTGTACGTAGCTTTTGCGATAAGCGGCTAAGTAATTAGCTTACAGCGCTATCAATTAGCCAATTAATTTATTGTTTAATTATGACTATTAGTAAAATTTTTATAATTTTTTTATAACTATTATTATTACGTGCTTAGTTACGCAGCATTTGTGTGTGTTTTAGTTCGAAAACTTTCAATTCCTGTGTCCTATGACTCAGAACGTGACAGTTCCCATCGTCGTGACTAAGAGTTGAGCGAGTCTAAAACCATCTTGCATAAAGTCTTAAACACAAATTGACCCTGAATTCAGTTTAATAACCAGACAACAACAACAAACTTGGCTGAACTCAGTAAAAAGTAAGCTCAAAAAAGTCTTAAATGCGTGCAAAATAATTTGTTTAAATTAATTAAAACTAACGAGCTTTAGCTTTAATCATATAATAAACAATTATAAATTTATAATCAAGTTTTAAGTTGACTTTTAACATTTTTAGATTTACCAAAGACAAAAGATTGCTTAATTATGCAGGTATTTTAAAGATTTGTCGAGCTACGTCTGGGTTCATTTACAGATTTCGAATTCTTAGCTATTCTTTTGTGTGATTTAGCTATAAAAAAAGCTAAATTTTACTGAAGCAGCCAACTTAACTATTGATGGAGCCAACTTAACGAACTGTCAACAGGCAAAAGAAACTGTGCTGCCAGATCGCAAAAGAAATCCTATCTAAAAAGTTGAAGTCTTGAAGCAACTGCTGACTTTGGCGAAAACTTTATATTATTATAAAATCATAAATCAATAAAAATCACATCATATATCTTTCTCTCTGCTTGTCAATACCCACTACACTACACTTAGATTTATGACCAGCTAAATATTCAAATCAGAATAAGTCGTAAAATTGGTTATCACAGTTATTCTAGTTACCTGATTAGCATAACAACATTTTATCAGGCAGTTAATCGAATTGTCAAAACGATGCCAACTGTTGAAACAGAACTTGGATTTGGAAAATTGGAAAAATAAAAAACCATTTCATAATGTTCATGGCATAAACATAGGCAGCTAGAGCTGAATGCTCGCAGCATATATTCTGTGTATGGGTGAATGCTTTGGTTTTTTCCCAACTCAATGCTGATGAGTGTTTCAGGTTTCACAGCAGCGCGATCGGTGGGAGAGCATGAGCTAAGCATGTTAATTAAGCGCCTACTCATCGGACATGATGACGTCGTCTCCAGCCAGCAACTGGCAATGGAGCAGTTAGGAGGTAAGAGTAGAAAGGGGCGCGAGGGAGCTTTAAGAATGCGAATTGAACTTGAATTAAAAACAAATCGCATGCGCATTAACCTTGAGCTTATATAGGTATATATATATATATATATATATATATATATATATACTACAATATATGGTACAACTTTTCTTAAACAAATGTTTTTGTTATTGTTTTGTTCGACAAATGTTAATTGAAATGCACGGCTTACAGCCACAAACCCGAGACATTCATTGTTTAACGCACATTTAAGGCAATACAAAAATATCAAAATTATTTGAAATGAAATCGAGTCGAGAGCTCAACTCGCATAATGGGCGTTCACATTGAACTTCAGCTAAACCTTGAAAGTTAAGGCATTTTTATGCTTATGTGCGCAGCATTTATTAGCGGATTTATCTAATACCTGAGTAAGTGGAGCATTTACAGAAACCAAATGATTTTGAATGCCCAACAATTCAATAAACTAAAATTGATTGAGTAGAGAAAAGCAAGCGAAGTTTAGTAGGCAGTGAACGACTAGCAGGTACCCGGAACTGCAGCTGTGACAAGTCTGTTACTGATTATCGTCGATGTTTGTAGACCGAACTGTTAAGGCAGGCAGTTGTATATGACTAAATACAGTTCCACTCAACTGAATAGGTTTGACTTTAGCAAACATTTGAAAAGTTATATCTCTTTAACCAAAACTTCGATGTTATTGAAATAAATTTTGTTATATAAAGAAATTAGTTACTTATTATTAAGAAAAGTCACAGGCTTGTAAATTTTTGTCTTATACGATATTTCTTTATTTTTCTAGAACATATCTGTATATATGTATATGTTCTAAAATGAGTTCAATAAAGTGGGAGCTCAAAAGAGTAGAGTATGTTTTGAGCAGAACTTGTATATCAAATTTATGATTTTGGAAAAAGGAAATATGATCTCTTGGTATTGGAAGTTGTAGATTACTTGTGTTCAAGCATGAACACTTGACATTCATAAGAATAGTACATTAAATGCGAGAACCTACGAGTTAGCTCACAAACATAACTCTAAGCAATAAAAATGTCATCCCTTAGCTGCAGTGAGCAAAGCCTTGCTGTGAGCTCCTACAGAGCAGTTTCAATCGTAAAACAGCGTGTGTAGGACAAATATGACCTTTTCTCATGTTAGGCTGTTATATGTGACAAGGATTTTAAGTATTAAATTTATTGAATTAACTGAATGAGGTTTCTCAAATATATTGGCTGGATAGAAACATAAACGGACATCGCTAGATCAGCTCGTTTGCTTATCCTGATCAAGTATTTATATACTTTCTGGTGTTTGGTCGCCTGCCCTTGCCATAACTTTTAACAAAAACAAAATAATACTCTCTTTACGCATATTCAACTATATTCTGTATCAATCTCTATAACTACATGATTCTATTAATATAGATTAGATAAGGTGTTAAATTGTTTATCTTGATACAACGGCTCAACAAAAAAACATTTGTTTTTGGATTTATCGCACATTCTTACAAAAGTATTCCTAAAATAATTAATTTAAGTCTTTAAATTGACAGCATAATTAATAATTATGATGACTAAAATCAATAAAGTCTTCATAGCAACCCATTTATATTATTTAGATAGCTCAACAAGTTCGCTCACAAAACACAAATCTAAGCCCTAAGCTGCTGAGTCTAGCTGAAAAGTCTAGACCTTCCGCTAAGCCTTGAAAAACAGTTCATTCATCAAATAAAACTTGGCTAAAATATAATATGTCTATACATATTGAAATCACAATCCCTCCAAGTTATTAAATGCATTCACTTTTGACTTTGAGGCGGCTCACGAGCCACAGCGCGCGCCCAGTTTGAGGTCTGGACTTTCAGTTAAGGTCACAAAGTGAAAACTGCGAGAGAAAAAATTTCACTTAACCAAAATTTAATTTATAACTATTTGGCATACAATTCTTGGCACAGGTACACAAGTGTGTGTGTGTGTGTGTGTGTGTGTGTGAGTGTGTGTGTGAGTGTGTGTGAGTGTGTGAGTGGGTGTGTGTGTGTGTGTGACTGGGCATTGGCCTCAAAAAGAGTCCATGATGGAATTCAGCTTTTTGTTTTGAACGTGAGACCAAACTGATTAAGCGTTTGCAACTTGCAAGAAAAACAGCGAAAAGTAAGAGTGTTGCAAGGCAAGAATGAACGACTAGAAGATACCCTGGGAATGAAAGAAGTAATGAATATAATATGGAATTGATTTAGGACAAAAATGATGAATTAATTATGAATTATGAAAAATTATTAATTGAAGCAATTCTAGAGGGTATGTAGAAGTCTAGCATTAGATGATATAGACAAATTTAAGTATTCGTATATATAATTAATAAATAATAATAATTGCATAATTTAGCTATGCTTTGTAGTCTATAACTCACATTTCTTTTGCCATATCTATTATACCCCATGCAAAAACCTAATTACAGGGTATTAAAACGCAACACAATGGCACATAATGTGGGCTTATTATGGCACTTAGCTCTATGCGTGCTTAGTTATATACACATCTATGTTGATATAGGGGCTACACATATTGTCTATAGCTGATCCAAAAAACAAGACATGACAGGCCCATGCCCTTGTTTAAAGCCAGTTTGACGCCAATCACAATTTCGTAGTTGTTCACTGACCTGAGCACTTATGCGGTAAATATACATATATGCACACCTGTATGTACCTGTATATAGCTTAGCTTTCAAATTACATTCAGTTGACAGCTGAGCTCTAATTGGTTTCGAACACAGTCGCAATGCGCTGTCTTTCTGTCCGCGTCTCGTCTCAAAGGAAATGTTAAACATTTTTGATTTTGTTTTATTTTGTTTATTTTTTGTGTATTTTTGAGGTTATGCACACTTTTTGAGGTTATGTACTCTGCCATTACTTATTACATTTTGAGTCATTCGCAATGACTAAAAATACATATTTGATTGAGCGACGATAAGTTTTTTCCAAGCAGAAGGAAATGTTGTTCCAGCTGAAACAATTTCCAACAACTTTAATAACTTGTCTGGCGCTCTACTATCTATGGGGGCTTGTTCTGGTACTCTCTCTCTCTCTCTCTCTCTCTCTCTTTCTCTCTCTTTCTTCTTTTTGTTTGCAGTAGTCGACTTCAGTAATTTTCAATCAATTTGCTTTGACCCCATGCCCCTGCTCCACTGCGAGGCCTGCGCCCTGCTATACATTATTTTGACCCTCTTTTCATGGGGTCGACGCGTTAGGCATTGTCCAGCTAGGCAAATGTTGGCCATTGACGCAATCTTGACTTGGACATCGCGTGCCACAACTTGCAATTGGGTTAAAACTAAATTGAGTCAAAGTTCAGTTTTATAGACCACCTAGCCTAGTGGGAAAATGGAAATGAAAGTGAGACGAGCTGAAGGAAATAGGTAAAACATGAATAAGATTTATCGTCTATATATACATAGGTATGTAAATGCTATCCCTTATACACTATATAAGCTTAAAGTAATTTGGGCAATGACTCGTGCTTAATCAATTTATAGCCCTAACATGGGAATCAAAATGTGTTTTGTGGGTTGAACAAACTTGATTAGGCGGCAGGTTGACAATGCGTTAAAATGGAATCTAATAAGCGATAACGATTACCAATTTTAGATAACGTCTACACTTTAGGGTAGTCCATGCTTGGGGTATTCATAAACTAAGTCGGTGACGTGGTGAAACTTGGATACCCTAACAGTCGAGTAGATGTAATATGTAGAATTTGGTTTAGGTTGTTATAGGAATTTCTATTTTTAATTATTATAAAATGTAAAAAAATATTGGAGAAATAAGTGAGCTAATATTTTATAAGTTAATGCATTAGACTAGCAACTTGCATTTAAATTTTTTTGATATCTCTTTTAGTTTAGATTTTATAGATCCCTCAAGTTTTTCTGAGCTGCTGGTTGAAATAAGCTGTGAACCACTCACTGTATGTATATATGATATATTTAATGAAATATATATTTATATATAATATAATATATTATAATATCATATCAATTTCTAAGTTTATTTCTTCTTTGTTCTCTTTTTTTATAAATATAAGTGTATAAAAACTTATTTATTAGTTTTATAGTTTTCTATTTTCTAATTTTTCGAAATTAGTTCTAGGCGCGCGTTATCTTATTAGCCATGCCTCCATATCATTTTAAGATTTCTTAAGAAAATGTCAAAAATATAAATATAAATAAAGATAGCCATGCGTGTGGCAATTAGCTGAACTGGGCTGTAAGCTTAACAGGTGTACAATCTGCTAGCTATATATACATATATATGTATATACAATATAGTACATGTAAGTATGTCTGTATATATAACTATGTCAGCACGTGCCTGCTAAAACTGGAAATACCGCTAGCGACTATTGGAATTCGATTGCCATTGCAATTAGATGACGTCACATGCATATTGGAAGCAGAACAAATATAAAGAAAATAAAATATAAAAATATATATATATATGTATAATAAAAGATAATTGAAGAGTATAATTTGATGTGTTAAACAAATGGCCCCAAACATGTAAAGGTTTGTAAATAGAAAGCGGCTGTGATTTATCAGCAATTTAGGAATTGTGTAAAGTAACAAAAACAACGACAACATCAACGACGACGACAAGTGTTGTGAAGTGCGTGTGTGTGTGTGTGTGTTGGGGAGTGTGCCAATTGCTAATGGAAAGCGTCACGTTCGCTTCCACTCCTCAGCTGCCAGTGCACAGTGCAGATAAACACGTTTGCCCTCTGCTTCTTGCACGCCCTCTCAATTGCTCTTTTATTGCGTTGTCTAACTCTTTGTGCATTGTGCACTTCATTTTTATTATTGTTACGCCTTGTTTACATCATCAAACAGCAGCGGCGCATGCGCGACACTTGACATCAGTTAATGGCAGCGGCAGCAGCAACAGCAGCAGCTGCCATCAGTTTATATTATTGTCTTTTTGCA
Organism: Drosophila leonis; assembly: GCA_035045365.1. Classification (NCBI taxonomy): domain Eukaryota; kingdom Metazoa; phylum Arthropoda; class Insecta; order Diptera; family Drosophilidae; genus Drosophila; species Drosophila leonis. The sequence continues at coordinate 13,951,067 of JAWNPC010000110.1, read as the reverse complement.
TGCATACACATACATACATATATGCACACATTAAAAGTTGTTTCATTAATAATGTGCCATTGTATTGGAACGCATTTGCCATTGAAGTGAGCTGAGAAAAATCTTTTAGACAACTGCCGGCCGAAAAGCAGTGTTGTTGCGTTGTTGAGCACTTATGCAGTCAGTCACTCACCACACACACACACACACACATATACATATATACGCGATTTGCCATTGAAGCAACCTGAGGTAAAATCTTTGAGACAGCTGCTAGCCCGCGAACTGTGTTGTTGCGTTATCGAACACTCATGCAGTCACTCACACACACACACACACACAGCATCATTGGCTGGCATAACTGGAAACCGGTTCCAGTACACATTTACCGTAGCCAGCAACAACAGCGTGCGACATAATTGTATAAACATAGATTTGTTGTTAGCAACTTTGTTATTGCCATCTCATATATACATATATGTACATACATATATGTACAATATATACATTCATTCATTGTTGTTGTTTGTCTTTTTTCGCGCGAGTCTCTCACACTCTACACCAACTGCGACTTTGGAATTTTGTTTGTTTTTTTTTCATCTTTTTTTTTTGTATATGAACTGAGCCGCAGGTTTGTCTTCTAAACTTGAAACAAGTTATCGGTTTATAGCACAAATTCCACAATCACTGTTTAGCGTTGGGTGCGGCTTGAAGCTCATATTTTTCAAGTTTAATTTCACTTTCAAATGAAGTGCAGCAAAGGTATTTGCATATCGCATGCATGCGAAACAAAACAAAACACCTGCATAACCCCATTTAACTCAAATTTCATTAATTAGAACACGCAGCATGCAGCATTTTTTGCAAATATGTACATAACTTAAAACGTGTTTATTAAATAACCAGCACTAACCAATAATTTATGTTAAGACTTTTCAATTAAATCAAAGCCAAATTCACGGCTTATGTTTATCTTTCCGTGTCTTTCGCGCACAAGACTGCGCGCCTTGTATTCAAATCTGCAACTGACAATTAAATGCTCCAATTGGGCAAGCGCATGCTGTGTGTGACAGTGGTGAATTCAATGCGTGTGGTGAATTTCAATTACACCATTCCAATTAAAACATGCACGCTATCGATGAATGTGGGCCAGTGTTTATCGATAAGCCATGACCAGAAACATCTGATGTGTTTTTTTCTGCACCAATAAAATTTTTTTCAATTAGAGCTGTCGAAGATTTACAATATAAAAATGTGCTATATGCTATTAATAATAGCAGCACTCATCGCCCTGAGTAGCTGCGAAATAGTAATTGGCCAGGAGGACCTCGTCGATGAGATTTCTGGCCACTACACAATCGAGGGCAAAGTGTATGCTCCCGAAGCAAGCCCCGCGTTTGCTCAGCAGGGTCATGCGGTTGCCTTGCCCAACGGCAACAAATGGCAGGTAGATCTGTCCATCAGCATTAACAATGGCGAGTACAAGGGATTTGTGCGCGAAGATGGACAGTTCATAATCAGCGGAGTACCCTCCGGTAGTTATGTGCTGGATATTTATCATCCGGACATATTCTACGAGCCCGTGCGCGTCGAAATCAACCCCAAGGGCAAGTTCCGTGCGCGCAAAGTGAACTACATGCAGCCGTCGCAGGTTGTCCAAGTGCCTTATCCACTCAGGATGAAGCCGCTGATGCGATTCAAGTATTTCCAAACCCGCGAGCAATGGAAGGTTTGTGAATCCGAGCGATACCATAGATCAATACCTTCTTAATATCTGCATTTCTAGATTACGGACTTCCTGTTCAGCCCTATGGTGCTTATGATGGCTCTGCCTTTATTACTTATGCTGGTACTGCCAAAGATGATCAACGATCCAGAGACGAAGAAGGAAATTGAAAATATGCAATTCCCTAAGGTAGGAGCAATATTTTAACTACAAATATTTGAAACTAATGCATTTTTGTTGTTCTTGTTGTTGCACAGATGACAAACGACATGCCGGAGATTAGCGAAATGCTAGCATCCTTCCTATCGGGCAAACAGCCCGATCCCAAGGAGAAGAAACCAATCACAGCAAGCAAACAAGCAAAGAAACGGAATTAATAATTGTGCCGTAAATTAATTGATTAAGCCTTAAGCAAATAGAGCAAACACTCACTCAATTTATAGTCAAATGTCCGAGTAAATTCAATAAACTTTGTAATACCAAGAGAGACGTTTATTTAAGAAAGCCAACTGTCTTGGGCCGCTTGGGCCCCACGCGCTCCTCCTCCAACTTGAGCATCTTTACAAGCAGGCTATTCAGCTGCTCGCCCATGGAGAGACCCAGTTGCATGCTATTTAACATGGTATCCCTGTGCATAGAGCCACCTCCAGTCAAGTGTGTTCCAGACAAATAAGCTACAAGTGAGGAAAATAGAAATGGAGAAGGAATGTAGGAGGAGAAGGAATACATAGCTATAGTTTCTACCTTCATTGTTACGCATGGATACGGATACAACCATGCTAACTGTGCTGCAGACTTCCTCCTCGGCTGTCGGATCCACCAGACAATAGTCGCCAATTTTGCATACGGTCACCAGCAGAGGCACTGCATCGATGCCAATGCGTGTGCAATCGTAGGGATTATCGGATATAATCAAGTCCGTGACGCCTGCATCCAGCAATGTGGCAGTTACGCGCGGCAGCTTTGTGTTGTAGAGCGCCGCCTTGGCAGCCAGAGAAACAGCATCGTGCAAATTGCCACCGCATTCCAAGATCTAAAGAGCAGACAGATTAGATAAAACATATATCTATATTTATAAATCACCTACCAGAATATCTATGTAAAGCTTCCAGCATTGCTGACCCGGTATCAGGCACAAGGTGCGATAGTCAAAGGCAAATGGGGACTCGTAAGCGTTTTGCAGTGATAGTATGAGTTCTTGTGCCAAGTCTGAGCCACCGCGACCCTCAAATTCGGGTGTGGCATTCGCAGAGCTGCGGCAAATAGAAGAACTCAAAATACAGCTCTCAACTTGATATAAAAAACACATTTACCAATCCACAAAGAATTCCAATTTACCAAACTCAGGTGTTAGTGGATTGGGCACATCAATTTCAGTCTTAACGCCCACCAGAATATCTGTATTCGCTAAACGTAGGCGTGCCGATCCACTTGCATTGCTGACCAGGCCAGTCTCCAGTTCCATTGGGCGGTAATCGCGGCGCGAACGACCATCACAGCGGAAATCCTCCTGCAAGCATATGTTGCACATATATAAACATCGAGTAAGAATAATTTCGGTAAAGCACTCACCTCAACGCCATGTAAAATAAAAGTTTTCTCTGCCTCGCTCAGCGCAACGTAAGCCATATTTTGAAATATATATAAATATATTTAGAATCAAAACAAACTTAACATGTGCATAAGCGATAACGATAACGATAACGATACATTGTATTTTATAATGCAAAGCTGTTAACTGAATTCTACAACACTGTGCCGGTTAGATGCTTCGCAACACTTGCCTAAAACAAGCCAGTCATTTTGCTTTGCATCTTTACTGCAGGAATTACAAATTAGAAAAGAAATTCTTTCCCAAGCACCATGGGTCCCGACTTTGACTTCACCGACACACCCGTCAGCACTGGCGTAAGTATTATCCTAATTTCAGCCGCCATGCTTTATGACTATCATTATGATTGCAGACAACTATTATGGCCGTTGAGTTCGATGGCGGCGTTGTAATCGGTGCAGACTCTCGCACCAGCTCCGGGGCATATGTTGCTAATCGTGTGACCGACAAATTGACTCAAATCTCGGATAAGATATACTGCTGCCGCAGTGGCTCGGCAGCTGACACTCAGGCCATAGCCGACATTGTAGCCTATTCTCTGAACTACCACAGGAATCAGACCAACAAGGAACCGCTTGTCTGGGAGGCGGCATCAGAGTTTCGCAACTTTTGCTACAACTATCGCGACTCCCTGATGGCTGGCATCATTGTTGCCGGCTGGGACGAGGAGCGTGGCGGCCAAGTGTACAGTGTGCCATTGGGTGGCATGTTGACACACGAATCTTGCACCATTGGAGGCTCGGGCTCCAGCTACATCTATGGATTCGTCAAAGAGCACTATCGTCTCGGCATGCAAATGGAGGAGTGTATAGATTTTGTCAAGAAAGGTTTGTGCAGTGCAGCTTATTAGTTTATTATGAAATTGTCAACTAATTAACAAATTTTCTCTCAGCTGTGCAACATGCCATCTTCCATGATGGTAGCTCCGGCGGCGTGGTGCGCATTGGCATCATCACCAAGGATGGCATTGAGCGTCGTTTGTTCTTCAACACAGGGTCTGGACAGTCGGAGATTGAGGGCTCAAAAAGCTTTGTTGTTTAAATGGAAAGGATTCTAAATTCAGCTCTAATTTACTCTTGTGGAAAATATAATAATTTTGGTTTTTTCTAAATGCAGATTTTATATTTTCATTTGGTTATAGGCGGGGTGAGAGGCCGTACAAAAGTCAAAGTCAGTTCTTAAACACTAAATGATAATAAATAAGTCGAGATAGCTTAAAACTAAATAGATTATACAAAAAAATAGCTCCTGTAGTCACAACGCGTTGGTATCACATCCTTAAAATAAATTTAAATTTAAATACAAATTTTCCAGTCTATGCCCGAGAGTTCAAGGGCTCGCCCTGTTCGGTCTGCATATAGGTAGTCTCCATGGATTTGGATGTTTGATGCTTTTGTTTTCTGTAGCGATAATAGATCTCTGGCGTCCACACCACGACGACCAGCAGCAGCACCACGCTTTGGGCATACAAGCAGATGACGTAGGAGTTGGAATAATCGCGTACCCAGCCAAGCAGCTGGCCAATAATTATTACGATGATGCCCTTTGATATCATGCTGAGGCCCAGGCCGCCAGCTAGCTTCTCGGAGCGACAATATGCCGATATAGTCAGATTGTTGTTGATCACGGTGGCCGACTTGGTCATGCCCACTTGCACGGACATGGCAATAATGACTGGCAGGCTGGTCGTCTGGGCCAGCAGAAGACGGGCAATCAGCAGACCAACAATGCCCAGCAGAAAGACAACACGATATGGTATTCTCAGCCGATCAGTGATGCAGGGCAGTAGCAGGCGGAAGACGATATCGGCACCAGCCACAACCGACATGCATGTAGCCACCGCCTGGCTGTCAAAGCCGGCGGTGTGCTTCAGGAAATTGGGGAAGACGAGGGTAAAGTTGATTGTGGCTGTGTAGACCAGCGCCATGCCCACAATTATGCTCCAGAATACCAGGTCCTTAAGCAGCTCCAAGTCCATGGCCTGGGCCAAACGACGGCCCATTTTGCTGCACAATGAGCTGTCCTCTTGCGATTCCACCGACTTCAGTGCGTTGTTATTCTGTGCCGGCTGCACCATGATGGCCTGCAAATCGTTGCTTTGCTTCTTGTCCTCCTTATCCACCAGAAGGGTCAGATGCTTGCGGTTGTTGTGATTCAGTGGCCGTAGAAAAATGACTCCAAGCAGCTATAAATTTGAATATAATTGCTATTAGCCACGAGTTTATAGCTTATTAGGTATATTTGTACTCACCCCAGTCAGCGAGAGAGCGGCCATAGCAAGCACAGCAACGCGGAAGCCATAATTCTCTAGGAAATAGCGCACCATGTGAGGAATGAAGACTTGACCGACGCCAGCGCCCGCCAAGGAGACGCCAACGGCACGGCCTCGCTTGCTGCTGAAGTAGGAGTTGATGGCCATGAATGTGGATGGCGATATCAAGCCCAGTCCAAAGCCAACAAAGAAACTATAGCCCACTATAAAATGCCAACTCTCTGTGGCAAAGGAGCACAGGGTCAAGCCAATGGAGACCAACAGGCAACCCGTGGCCGCTACATTCCTTGGCTTAAAGCTCTTAATGGCCGGCCCAATGAACAAGCCCGAAAAGTTCAAAGCCAAACTATTCAGATTTGTGATGAGTGCAGCCGTAAAGGTGTCCTCATGCATGCGCAATTGACCCTCAAAGAGTAGTCCAAAGACCGACAATATCGACTGGTTCGTCATCTGCAAGAGCGAAAAGAGTTAGAGCATTTCGCTCAATTTATGTAATTTTGTAGACAAACTTACATTAATGACAGCCACAGCGGCAACTACAACCCAGCCCCAGCCGCCATCCGGCACAGTGCGTCCACCTTGTGCATCCATTTCGTCTGATTTTCTAATCTGCTAATGAGGAGCTGATCCGAACACTTGATCAAGAGCTGAAATAAAAAACAAGATAACAATAAGAGGGTAAGTAAAGTTATTTTAGACAATTGGTTAATTATATTTAATTAGCTTATCAGCGGCGTATATAGCGTGATATCAAATCGCTTTATCGCACAATAACTTGTAAAGCTCAAATTCCGACAACAACAACAGCGGCCACAATGTCTGGGCAAAGAGTTCAAATTAAAACGCATAAAAAAAATAACAAATTTGCAAGACACAAGAAATAAAGCGAGTACTTACGCCCAAGTATGTGCCTAATCAAATACAAAGAGCGTATGCATATTGTCGCCATTATGCGTTTTGAAACGTTTCAAGCTTTAAGCGCCACAATCAGTCCAAAATTAAACTTAAATTGTTTAAATTAATTCAAAGTCAAGTCGCTAACTGCGACGCCAAAGCAGCAGAGCTGCCAACTCAACTTAACCTAGTGTGGCCGCACTCGCAGTAAGTTGGCAGCACGCTTTTTAGACACAAACAGCTGTTCGCCTGATGCCCGCTGTCGCATTTTTAACTAAATAAATTATTAAAACGTAGCAACTTTGATATTATGTGTCTTCTGTGCACACAGTGCACGGATAATGCCGTTGGCATTATCCCATTCAGTTCACAGGAAGCTGAGCTACATGATGTTAAAGGAATTATAGAAAAACATTTTTGGCTGCGGGTAGGCAATGCTAGAACATAGAAAATACAATCAGAACATTTAAATTGTTGTGCCATTTGCAGATTGGAGACGCCAGTGGACATATTTGTGGTACCTGCTGGCGTGAATTGTATGCATTCCATAATTTCTATCTACGTGTAGAGCAGGCGCACAAGGCGCTACTGGAAACCACAAACCTAACAGTTGCTGAAGAGACGCAGGAAAGCGGAGCAAGGGAAACCATTTCCATGGAATTGCAGATGGCCAACGATGTGGTCAAGACGGAGACAGAGCTCGACGACAGTGTGGCGGCTGCTGTGAAGCGTAGGCGTGGTCGTCCACGCAAACAGCTAGCTGGCGCTGAAGCAACAGGTATCGATAGCAACGAATTTAAGGCCGTATTGGAGCAGATCAATCTGAACGAGATTAAAATCGAATTCCCTGAGGCGGACTTAAGCATAGCGGATGTGCTTGAAGATCAGGATGAGCAAACCATATCTGACTTTCTGCAACAAGATGACGAAAACAGCGAAGCCGAAGTTGTGCCCATCGTCAAGTCCAAACAGAAGAGGCCTCGCAAGACCAAAAAGCGTCGCTGCTTAGCCAAAATCAAGACCAGCGGCGTGCACAATGTAAAGAAATCGCAGGAGTTCAATGAGTACATCCGGGAGCATTACAAGATCTATTGTCCGTTTTGCAATGTGCCGCTGGAGGACTTCTCCGAGATGCTGACGCACTCGCGCAAGGAGCACAATCAGCGCGGCTATGCCATGTGCTGCAATCGGAAGTTCTTGAAGCGCGGCGTGCTCGTTGATCATCTGCGACGCCATCAGGATCCGGAACTGTTCAAATGTCAGATATGCCAGCGTGTGATGGGCCAACGTCGCAGTCTGGAGCTGCACATGCGCATGCACGAGATCAAGCAACATGGCCGACGCCACCAGTGCGAACATTGCTCGAAGAGCTTCTACAGCTCCGTCGTGTGCGAGCGCCACAAACTGACGCACATTCCCAAGGACCAGTGGCAAGCTACATGCGCCACCTGCAATAAGACGTAGGCTTTACCCCACTCCTGTTCGAATTCTGATTTGTGTAATAAAGTTCAATTTGCTTTTGTTGCAGCTTTCCCAACGAGTACCTCATGCAGCAGCACGTGAAGCTGGTGCATTTGCGCAAGTTTGACAAGATTTGCGATGTGTGCGGCAAGTCGATTAGGGGACGGGAGGCTTTAGTTCGCCACATGGAGGAGCATGCGGGTGCGCCGCAAAAGATTATCAAATGCCATCTGTGTGAGTCGACGCTGACAACCAAATACGGCTTGGCCCGCCACATTAAGATGATGCACACAGCTGAGAACCTGCAGCCGATGCAGTGCGAAGTGTGCCTCAAAGTGTCCCCCACACTCCAAGCGCATCAGCATCACATCAAGTACACTCACAACACGGCACGTACACACGAGTGTCCGATGTGTGAGAAGGCATTTAAACGGCCCAACGAATTGCGCGTGAGTCAGCCAGCTGCCGGCCAATAATGAATGGAGCGTGTAATGCGAGAAACTGTTTTTTTTTGTGTCGTTATAGGAACACATGACAACGCATACGGGCGAGGTGCTGTACACCTGCCCGCATTGCCCGAAGACCTTCAATTCGAATGCCAATATGCATGCGCATCGCAAGAAGATGCATTTCAAGGAATGGCAGGAGTATCATCGTCAGCACCAGGCGCGCTATCGTCGCACCGACACGATCATCTCGGTGAGCGTGCGGAGGACAACGGAGAATGCTGAAGCGGCAGCCACGCGTGCCGCTGACACCGAGGTGCAAATACATGTGGACAATGTCTTGGAATGCTGAGAATGTGAGCGAGCGACTGTGTGTGCCCTGTGACATAATTATTGTATGTACTTTGCCTTTACTTTGATTTCGGCGTAATCAGCGCATAAAGCTTGAGCAACGGACAACAATTTGTAGCTTGTTTTAATTGAAAAGCGTCAAATGGAAAAGCCAAAGACATGGAACTGGTTTCAGCCGGTTGCCCAGCTACACAGCATCCCAATCGAATAGCGCAACAGAGTCGCCGTTATCAGCGGCATTAAGGTCGAATCTGGTTACGTTGCTTACAGTATAGCTGCTATAGAGTACTCGTATTATTATTATGGTTCAGTATTCGGAGCAAATAAATTAATATGATTATTATTTTCTGATGGACTGACTGACTGGACTTGTGATTCCGAGCCGAGACAATCGACAATCTCTGGCTGTGTGTGTCTCTGTGGCAAACCGGTTCGAGTCGGTTCTAAAGTGGATCCCGAAGCCTTATCACCGGATTGCCATTATATATGTATGCACATAGTTCAAAGGTACCACAACCAGCAACGTGTGTTTGTTTTTGTTGTTGTTGTTCTAATTGCCAGCAGCTTCTTTAATCTGTGCCAATGGTTCAAAAAGCGTGACAAGTGGAATTTGATTGTGCAGTTTTGTTGTTGCCTGTTTTTTTGAAATGTTTTTCTGGGATTGTGGTAAAATCATGTTTATCAATGGAATATTTTCTGGGGTCAGACATATGGTCTACAATTGGTGATTTTTTCCTGCTCAATTGTCTCTATGAACTTCAAATATTAGATTTCATTAAAAAAAACAAATTAATCATATTGAATCATAATGCAGATATGATTCATGTAAATTACAGCTCTACATACCGGCTTGAAGTCTATTGATGTTACATCAAATATATATCCAATATATCCTCTATACTTTTATTTTAGCACAATTTTATTAATTTCACAATTTTAATGTTCGCAAATTTCTTTGCTGTTTCACTTTTTGTTTCGCTTAAATAGCACTTTCCAGCTCGACGAGCTAATGGTGTTTGGTCTGGGCCCAACAGCTGGCTGTGCTCTTTATAGCCGCCCGCAACTGCGACTCATCAGCGTAGTGTACACAGTACAGCAATACCCAATGGGGCTGTTTACAATATCTGACTGAGTATTCAAACATCAAGATTTTGGCGGTAAAAGATCGTTGATGTCAATGATGTTTCTTCATTTGTAGCAATGAGCTTCTGAATGGTTAAGCAAACAGCTCGACTTATCGATGAATCGATATGTCGATAAGTGCATTTCAGTACGTGTCACACTTGTTGTTTTGTAGTCGTTTGTAGTCGCAAATTGATTTATTTATTTACTTTGTGCCAGTTTGGATTTATAAGCAGCGCCATGGTTGACGACAGTACCAGAAAAACATTGAGCAACATTCCACTGCTGCAAATACGCGCCGGTCCGCGTGAGAAGGATATTTGGGTGCAGCGACTAAAAGAGGAATACCAAGCTCTCATCAAGGCACGCACCAAACTTTAATAAACGAAATTGAATAATATAATAATAATCTTCTTTATTCTTTAGTATGTGGAGAACAACAAGCAATCTGGCAGCGATTGGTTCCGGCTGGAGTCCAACAAGGAGGGCACCAAATGGTTCGGCAAATGCTGGTACATGCACAATCTGCTTAAATACGAATTCGATGTCGAATTCGACATTCCAGTGACGTATCCAACGACGGCACCGGAAATAGCCCTGCCAGAACTGGATGGCAAGACGGCCAAGATGTATCGAGGCGGTAAGATCTGCTTAACGGATCACTTCAAGCCGCTGTGGGCACGCAATGTGCCCAAGTTTGGCATCGCCCATGCCATGGCCCTCGGCCTGGCGCCCTGGCTGGCCGTCGAAGTGCCCGACCTCATCGAAAAAGGCATTATCACGTACAAGGACAACTGTTGAGGCTTAGCTAATTATTCATTTTTATTAGTATGACAACTTATACTATGAACAAAATTTTGTGTAAAGGACTTATGATTTTTTACGTTTTGTATTGCTAATTGCTTAACTTTATAGATATTTTATTAGTAAAATTCCAACAAATCAAACGAACTCAATAAATACTGAATTAAATTTATACATATATATATGTAAATATATAAATGCTTATACTTACTTTATTTCGAACATTCATTATGGCAACGTTGTGCAGTAAAACTAATCAGCTATGAGAATTGCAGAGAAAGGCAGCTGAGTAGATCGATTGGAAATGAGAAGTGGAAAGCTTTTATACAAAATACAATGGAATGAAAGAGTTTATAATTTGAAATTGGGAATACACAGGGTATCATGAAAGTCATAAATCTTTGCGTTTATTTAGTCAAATGTCAAATTGGAAAAGATCATGTGGTTTCATTGATTCTTAGCGTAGCCTAAGTGTCTATATGTAGAATAAGAATTTCATTTGGTTGCTTAAATTTGATCAGTGAGCTTTTGATGCACCTTCAGTTCATGTGATTGTTGCGCTGGCGCCAATTGTCCGACCAGATTGAGCTTGGCGAGGTAAACGGATCGTATTGATAGGGTATATTGTGCTGGGCCCCATCTTGTGCGTTCTGCAAACCATCGATATGGTTATTGCTCTGATTGTTGTTTGTGGCTGCTGCTGTTCCAATTGCTGACACTGCTCCAACTGCTACTGTTGCTGCTGCTTCATTTCCATGTCCAACTCCTGCTGCTGGCAACTGGCAATTGTTGTAGTTCGATTCCAGACCAGGAGGCGGACGTATTACGCCCACACTTGGCGTTATGGTGTGCGTTGGCGATGTACGCGCCGTCGTCTGATTTGGCCAGTCGACATAGCCAAGCGGCGTCCAAGACGGACCTGTATTAGCTTGATTCATAGTCCAGTTGTTGCTCTCCATGCTGGACAAGAGCAATAGTTTCTGCTGTTCCTGCTGTTTACGCTGCTCCTCCAATTGCTGCAGCAGCAACTGCTGCTTCATAATCAGCTCGCTGCGTTCCCACTGCGTCTGCGGCTGCTCCCGTTCATACAAGTTGCCACAAAGATCTGCAGGAGCAATGTGCAAAGTGGCATTAGCATGTGAGAGTAATAAAATAATAGTTTCATCATTTCACTTACCATTCAGGGCCGGCAAATCCATATTCAAGTCCGATTTCGAATTGTCAAATAGCGAACGAATCAACGCATTGCTGGTCGTTGTCGTTGTTGTCTCTGGCTGATGGCTGATTGGCTGATAGAGCGATGCAAGTGGTGCTGTGGGCAGACTTTTGCGGCTACCAATTGGACCTAATTGACTGCTGGCCAGGTCACTCGCAGCGGGATCCCAGTTGAGTCCGTTATCGATCGCTGGCAACGGTTTCGTTTGCAACACATCTCGGAACGAAACGCGACTGCTGGTCTCCCAGGGCGAGGTGATCATGGTGTCGGCCTCTGGTGTGATCACTGGCGATGCACCGGCGCCGACTGGCATCGGATTGCCATTGAAATTGAGCTGTTTGCTGCGCTGTTTGCGCTCCGTCGACTTCTTGCCGTTGGGCGTGGCCAGCTTTGGCTCCTTGCGTCGCTCACGGCCAGGCGTTTTGCCCAGCTTTTTGGCGCTGCCATTTTGCTCCTTGAGCACACGTTCCTTGGGCGTTTCTGGATTCACTTTGCAAGCGCGCGGCGATACGTTCTCCTGTTGTCCTTTGCCAATCGGACTGATGCGCTTCTCCGGCACTTCGACTGGAAGTGGAACTGGTTCAACCTTTGGCTTGGGCGGCACGCTAACTGGCGTCGTTTGTTTGGGTTTCTTTGGTGCGCGCACAGCTGTCGTCAGTGATGGCAGCGCTGCCGTTGGCGTTGTCTTCTTGCTGGGCTTGGGCGAAGTTGTGGGCTTTGGTTGGGCTGCGACGACAGCGACAGCCGTAGCAGGCGCAGCAACAGGAGTCGTTGAAACAACAACAGCTTTGGCTTCACAGCTGGCCATGTCCATGCTCCAGGCAGTCCAGGATTTGGGCTTGCGTGTGTTCGTCATTTTATCCGCAGTCGAAGTTGCCGGAGTGGAGCGTTTGCGTAACTCCTTGAGCTGACCATTTCTAAACTTCTGCTGCTGCTCCGATTTGAGGGCAGCTGCCGTTGCGGCTGCTTCAGCAGCTGCGGCTGCGGCTGCTGCTGCTGCTGCCTCCTCAGCCACCTGCATCTTGACAATGTTGCGCAAGTTGAACGTCGGCTGCACGGGTCCCTTGTACCGAGCCGCATCGTAGGCGCTCTGCTGTGCCATTATCGCACGCGCATCGAAGACAGCGGCCAGCAGCACCAGACAGAAACTGGCCAGGAGCACCACCAGCGCTGCATTGCGCAATGCTGGCTCCCAGGTAGGTCTTGGCAGACTTGCTGCACAGCGTTCCACACTATCGGCTGGCAGCTGGGCCACTAACTGATAGCTTATATCATAGCTGAGATTCGTCAGCAGCGTCAGAGTGCGCTGCACACGCGATGCCGTAAAGTCCGTGGTGAAGCTGATCTCGATTTTGCGAGTCTCATTCTCGCCCAGCTCGAAGCCCTGACAGTCGAGCACCTTGAAGCCGTAGCCCTCGCACGCACGCTTGCCAATGAGAAAGCCTGCAATCCGGATGGGCAGCACGCCAGCATTGCGAGCCGTAAAGCTGCGCGTGGCCGTAACCGTATGGCTGGCGAGGGTGTCTTCAGCCTGGTCACCATCGGCTGGTTTCAGGCTGCCATCACAGCGCTCAAACTGTTCCGCATTGAATTCAAAGAGCAGTGGAGCATTCGAGCCGGGCCGTCGATTGCCCAAGCGAAACTGGGATTGTACGGCCCGAGCAGTTAGCCAGACAGCCTCGTAGAGCGTGAGATTGCTGCGCACATGGAGCAGCGTGCAGTATTTGTCCGGTTGCTGGGCGCTGAATTGCACAGGTATGGTGAGTGTGGCGCCGCCAGGCAGCAGCACGGGTCCGCCGTATGGGGCATCGGGCAGCGAGAAGACATCACGATCCGTCAGATAACAGCTGCTGCTGCTCACATCGATCACCTCATGGGGCAGTGAGAGTTGTGTTCGTCTCGCATATGCCGGATCAGAGAGGAAATAGTCAAGCAGCAATGGCTGCATTGAGGGATTGCTCATGGTTATCCACTGGCGCTGCACCTGGCCCACCTCGATGGCCGGCGTGGGTGGCAGCGGCTGATACTGCACCAACTTGGGCCAATCGATTGCAATGCTAAACTCCAGTTCCAATGGCGGCAGCTCCTCGCTGTGCAGTGTCAGCGACATGGACTGCAGCTGCCGCTTAAACTGTCTATAGAGTTCCGTCCGTTGACGCACCTCCACACCATCGTAGAGTAGATTGTTGTTGCTGTTGCCACCGGCAGCGACGCCATTGTTGCTGGGAAAGATCGAGTGTCCACCGTCGCCGCTGGGCCGTATGTAGCACGTGTTGCCACATACTGCAGCGGGCTCAAAGTAGATGCGGCCCACCTTGGTCAATGTCTGTGCCCCAATCGTAGTGCCCTTCGCATTGAAGTCCTTGAAGCGCAGGCCAGGACGCTTGAAAGACACGGCTTTTACATGCACTGGATGTACAAAGCTGGATCGTATACTCAATACGGCCGAACATATTTTGCCAGGAAAACAGGATTTGAAGTGCAGCTGATCCTGCTCGATGTCCAGCTGGCCAACGGATGCCTTAAAGCGCACCGTGGTGCGTATGAGTTCGTAGGGTGTCCACACTTTCAGTGTGCCGGCGCTCTCCTCGGCCACATACGTTTGTATGGACAGGATGAAGATGGCGCTGTCGCCGGCCTCCAACTGGCTACAGAACTGAAATATTGTGCAATTTTCCGATTCAACCGGAATGTTTGTCAACGAGGCATTCACGGTGACAGCAGCCGGCACACAGCCTCGAAAAGTGGCCTGGAAGTAGACACTCTTTGGTGACTTGAAGTACCAGTTGGTTATTTTGATGGGCATGGGATTGTCGTTGCGCAATATGATGAAGGCGTTGCGTGACCTCTCCGCAAAGGGCACTGTGCCCAGATCCACGTCCAGCCCATATTCGCTATCGTTCGGCAGCTGCAGCGTAAATTGTTGTGTGGAGACATGCAAACGACCGCTGCACGCAATCACCGGCAGCACAAATGTCGTCACATTGCTGACGATGAGCAGCATCGAGTTGAATGTGGCCTGCTCATTGAGCAGATGCAGCTGCAGCAGTTCCACTGATTCCCCTGGCTGCAACAGCAGCTCCTGCTCAAGCGACGATAGCTGCAGCAGAGCCGGATCAATGGGCTCAGTCAGACTGAAATTGTAGAGCATCAGCGGCACGGCAAAATCATTGCGTACCACCAAAGTGCGTTGCGTTTCCAGCGGCGTTTCCTCAACGCTGGAATTGCTTATGAAGAGCGTCACGTTGCGATCGTAGTAGAGGCCACCTTTAAAGATCTCAGCGCGCACCAGCACTGTGAATTGCTGCTCCTCGCCGCCGCCGCTATTGCTGCTGCTGACGATCAGCAGATCATTAATGCTGCCGCTCTCATCGAAGAGCTTCGGATCCAGCACAATGCTCGCGTTGTGCGCATCATAGCTGAGGCCTGGTATGTCGCGTAAATAGTTGCCTATTAGCTGACGCTGTGCCGCATCCACTGGCTGATTTTGCATGTCTAATTTGAAGTGTAATGCATCCGCATGCTGATCCGTGGCTAAGCGACCAAAGTCGGCCAGCGGATTGCTTGCATATGCGCCATGCCGTGGCAATATTTCGAATTCGACGGGTATGACTAGTACGTTCTCGCTTAGATGCTCCAGCGGTGAGGCATCGTCCGCTGCCTGTTCGGCTATTTTTATACGTATGTAGGCGCTGTGGTTGCCAGCGGTGCGTCCGTGAAACGATATGCGTATGACTGGCTTCAGCGAATGCGGCGGTATTTCCCACAGATTCTGTGGCCCCTCCGATCCGCCACTGGGCAGCTCAAGCTGAAATTCACCCCCGCTGCTGTAGACCTGCAACATGCAATATATGCAATTGATTAGATAGAATACTAGACTTATAGTTGTTAGTGGCATACTCACCTCGAGTATCTGCAGGGGTCGCTCGTGCGGATTGTACATATGAATTTCGGGCGTGAGCGTTGAATTCATTGGCGCCTTGATGCCAACGAGTGGCTTCAGGCGATAGGGGCACTCACTGCCCTCGCCGCGCACCGCGAACTCGGCACGGCCGAAGGAGGTTTGGATGCGCAAACCCGTTGATATGGCACCTAATTGTCGTGGCAGAAAGACGACACTAAATGTGGTATTGCCTTGGGGCGGCACCTCGCGCGTACCAAAAAAACTGCTGTAGAACACTGGGCTTGGCCCACTGACTGAGTTCAGATGTACGGTGCGATTTGTGTGCTGATTAAACAGCGTCACAATCTGTGTTACCGTCTGACCCACCGACCATCTGCCAAAGTCTATTGCCGGTGGCACAAAATTCAGGTGGCGCAGCAATTCAACTTGCTCGCGCGTGTGTGGTTCGGGCAGCGTCTGTGACTCCTCCAGGCCAATAAAGCCCTCCTGTATACCAGTTAGCACTTTTACCCTGCTGCCAACCATTTGCTGATGGTTGCCCCTGGCAGGGGCCATGACCGCCGCCAGTATTAGCAGCAGCAGCAGCAGCATTGGCAGCGAATTTGTGTACATCCTTGTTGTGTGTGTGTTTGCTGTGCTGCGCAATATGTGAGCGAGTTGTAATGCTGTGTAATCGCGGCACTCGAGTCTTCTTAGCCGCAATATGTGCTCACATTAAGTACTAGTTTTAATTATATTACTCAATATCGCTTATGTTATCGCTGATTCGATTCTGAGAGCATTCACTTCAACAGCTGTACAATACGTAAACAGCTGACTCGTAATCGTGTGCTGAGAGGGACATATTTTAGCTATAACATCAGACGGGCACACTTTAGTTAATAACAGCGCGCGTTAACGCCAAATTGAGCAACGTACGTAATGGCGTAACGGAATGTTGAGTGACGTTGCGTTTATCGATAACTCGCGATATAAATGCATATAAAGTGTTTCAGATCGAAAAGAAAGTTTGCGGTGTGAATTATTAACAAAAAGTGAAGCTGCTGTAAATACAAATAGTTATAGTGAGTTAAATAATGTGTCCCATTGCTGCGCACATGCATTTGAATAACATTTGTAATTGGGTGTGCATGTAATTGCTAATAAACATGAAATGGATAAACACACACACACACACACATATGCATATACAGAAATCCATGCGAATTTGTGGCCATAGACGACGCATTTCGTAAAAGAAAAAAAAAACAAGACAGAAATTGCATCACTATTGATTTTGCCCACTTTCACTGGCTTGTTGCCTAAATCTAACGACAGTTTAGCTTGGATTTAATGAAAATATATGACCAATACACGTCAGATAATTGCCATGAACTTCGACAATTGCGCGCTCTCATGTTAATTAGCAACGACAATGTCGAAGGGAGCTTTGCAACGCAAGCTTTGAATTTGTGTCAAGTCATTCAACACACATTCTCCACAATACCTAAAATGTGTGCAAATTAGAAGCAGAAATAGATACAGCAACAGCGCTCAGAACGTAGCAAACGATCAAATTGTTCTAAGCAGGAAAAACCTTTGCGTTTGTATGCATGTGTGAATACGCGCGTGTGTGTGTGTGTATGTGTGTGTGCGTGTGTGTATATTAAACAGTGCTCAGCAACGTCAACATTGAATGTTGTCAACGCCGCCGTCTAAAATTTAACTGCATAAGAGAGTTCCATTAACTGTTTTGGGTGAAAGTTATAGTTACCTGCTTGCCCTTTTCCCTATACACAAATTTCAATTTTTGACTGTTGCTCAACAAGATAAACCGGTTCATCTTCAGATTTCTGTTGTGTTGTTGTTGTTGCTGTGCTGTTGTATTTGGTTGGATGGCATAACGGTTTATGTAAAATCATCTTAGTTCACACCTGAATTGGATGGGTATTGTATATTATTAAATGTCAACGGCTTGCTGTATACTAAATTTATGCAGCACTATTTAGAGTACATAAGTTATTTAACAGATACATTATTGTATGAAGCAGGCTTTAGTACATGGTGTACTTCGCAAGCTAAGGTACCTAAGCTACTTGGCAGGTTTAGGTACTTTAGCTTGGGTATCTAGATTGGGATAGTTGGGATAATATATGTATATGCATATATATTTGATCTTGCTTAGAACCCTGGCGAATAAACTATTTCTGTTTGATATTTATTATTTTCTCATATTAGTTTACAATCTGACCTACTCTATGCCCCGCTTTACCAAGCTATACGCATTGATTTGCATATATTCAGGCGCACTGGGGCAACAGTATTTGCATAAAGAGCTTACTTTATTAGTTGCTTTACTTATACATATATATATTTAACTATAAAAATGAAATGTTTACCTAAAAACTTACACAAATATATAATATACATGTTTATATACTATATATAAATTATATATGCCCACGATAATGTTAAATAAAAAAAAAAACGCTTCAGAAATCGGCAAATACACGAAATAGCTTCGGTCGTTACCGGATTCCGGTTCGGGTTTCGTAGGTTCGGTCGGGTCTACATTGATGGTGGGCTTGCATATTAGATTTCAGTTCACTTGAGACTCGACAGCGAACAGGTTGCCGTGTTCCGTCGTACAAGATTGAAGCAACGATTAGAAAGAGAAGGAAAAAACACGCGAACCAAACAAACAACTAAATAAAACGCAGCCATTCAAACAAGACAACAATACGCTTTCAGGCAGGCAGGCAGGCAGGTGTTCAGAGACTTAGTTAGGTGCACTCGCACGCACACATACACATCGAAGAGTTCTAATTCTAAGTAAATAGATTCAAAGTTTAAAGTCAATTGACAAGCCATTCCATCCATATTGTAATCTGTGATTTACATGCGGCTGTGCAATTCTTTTTCTATTTACAGCCAAAAACAAAATCCCTTCCA
This sequence comes from Drosophila leonis, assembly GCA_035045365.1. Lineage (NCBI taxonomy): Eukaryota > Metazoa > Arthropoda > Insecta > Diptera > Drosophilidae > Drosophila > Drosophila leonis. The sequence continues at coordinate 13,932,349 of JAWNPC010000110.1, read as the reverse complement.
CTAGTACAGCATGTCTGCGAAAGCGATCACGGAAGCCACCGGCAAGGACATTCTCAATCGTCATCTGAATCAGCACGGCGCTGGCGCAGCCAATTGCCGCTTTGCCACAGTCAACGCTGAGACGGATTGGTCCAAATTGAGCGTCGATCAGCCCTGGTTGCTAACCACGGTAAGCGAAAATCTAAATTCAAAAATATCCCATCATTTGCTATAACAACAAAAACTAGGCCAGCACGAAAATACAACCGAAGATTTGTCATTGAACTTGACCCAGCCGGCAAAGAAGCCGGCTAAGGTTATTTTTGATTAGCCCACCACGAAGCAGCGAGCTGCTGTGCCATGCATGACTAAGCGTTGCCGGCATCTGCGCTTTGCATGATTCCCAAAAAAAATATTGATAAGCATGGCGCGATTATAACTATAGCTATATATACATATAAATATACACTACCTGTATGCGTGTCTTTCCATGTGTGAGTGAGTGAAATTGGATTGGAGCGCAAATCAAGGTGATTTGATGTGATTTGATTTGAGCGTCGCTTTTACTCGCTGTATGTATGAATCTATGTGGTTGTGTGCCATGCAGGCATAGCACCTCAACTGATAGTATGTATGTATTTATGCCTGATTCATATTGCCGGGAAACATATACTCTTGATTAGCAGCCCTAAAAATAACAATAAAAGTGATATAAAGTAAATGAAACCCAAGTGAAAACATTATTAGTATTTACTGCAGTGTGTTTATGCATCTACTATGTTCATTATTATATATTTTTATTGTTATTTAAAATATTATATATTCTTATTGTTATTTAAAATATTATATATTTTTATTATTATTTGAAATATCAATATTTTTGTTGTTATTTAAAATATTATATATTTTATATAATTGTTGCAAATATGGGAAATGTCTTAAATAATTATTTAAATGCTTTTTAAAACAAATTTAAATATTTAGATAACCTTGCAAGGGTATAAACTGTGCGGCATCTAAATATATATAAATATATATATTATATTTACAATTTATATACTATATCAGCAACACTAGAGTCAATTTCTGATCATACTACTATATCATATATTGCTTAAATGCTCACTCACTGTTATGCAGGGGGGAAAAACTATATTTCTTTAAATTTATATCATAAGAATAATGGCTTTATCCGATCATCAGTTGTGTGTCCCCACACGCCCAAAGGTATTAATGTGTTTCCAGGCCGGAAAACGAACTATAACTAAAACAGCAATCAACTGATTGGCGCTAACAAATTAGTTGTGATAGCGCAAACGCAATCTTTTATCTATCAGCGAACGCAATGTGTGTGGGTGTTGATTGGCAGTCGGCGAGTGGCGTGATTATCAGCAGCACAAACTTACGCATAGTTACAGCGCTGAGAATTAGCATAATACTCCATTATATGATGGGAATCTATAGCTTGACTTTGAGAGATGTTTGTTGACATGCAATGCTCATTCCCATTCCAATTCCAAATCTACTTGAAGGCAGACGCGCAATCGCCTGAGGCATTGCCCTCAGTTCATATATATATGTATGTATATATATTTATTTTCTTCAATTTACACTCGTACGATCTTCTAATAGAGTGTTGAAATGTGTGTGTGTTTGTAGTCGTGCGCGCATTGTCATTGACAATGACGCAGCCTCTCGGCTGACCCCTGGCGGCGATTGTCACTTGCTCCGCGCGCCCGTTTGGTCGCTTAATCACCTATTAGCGCCTGATCTTGCTGACAATAGCAGGGCTAAAGGCCCGTTGAGGGTTTGTTGACGTAGTTAAGCGGCTAATGGGATCAATGAATGCTTTACAGCAAATAATTAGCATAATCCCAGTGATAATTCGTATTTTTTTTTTTTGATTGTGTTAATTGCAGCCACTGGTGGTGAAGCCTGATCAACTGATTAAGCGACGTGGTAAACTCGGTCTCGTTGGCGTTAAGAAGAACTTTGAGGAGGTGAAGCAATGGATTGGCGAGCGTCTCAACAAGGACCAGAAGATTGGCAATGCTGTGGGCAAGCTGCGCAACTTTATAATCGAGCCCTTTATCGCACACACAGAGGTGAGCTTAAAAATAAATTAAAAATCATATGTGCAGAGTGTTGACTGAATGATTTTTGCTTTACAGGCGGAGGAAATGTACGTGTGCATCTATTCGCATCGCTCGGCGGACACGATTCTGTTCTATCATCTGGGCGGCGTTGATATTGGCGATGTGGATGCTAAGGCAGTCAAGCTGGAGGTCAAGGTGGATAGCACATTGTCGCTGGCTGATGTGAAGACAACGCTGCTGAAGGCCATTACAGATGCGTCCAAGAAGGAGCGCATTGCTAAATTTATATACGGACTGTACGCAACATTTGCCGATCTATATTTCACGTATCTGGAGATCAATCCTCTCGTGGTGACGGCCGACAATTTGTACATATTGGATTTGGCAGCCAAGCTGGACTCGACTGCTGACTTCATATGCCGTCCAAAGTGGGGCGACATTGATTATCCGCCACCATTTGGACGCGATGCCTATCCCGAGGAGGCGTATATTGCAGATCTGGATGCTAAGAGCGGCGCATCGCTCAAATTGACGATCTTAAATCGAAATGGACGCATTTGGACCATGGTAGCTGGCGGCGGAGCGAGTGTCATTTACTCTGATACCATTTGCGATCTAGGCGGCGCCTCTGAGCTGGCCAACTACGGCGAATATAGCGGCGCACCGTCCGAGCAGCAAACGTACGAGTATGCCAAGACGATACTTAACCTAATGACCTCCTCACCTAAGCATCCCGACGGCAAGGTGTTGATAACAGGTGGTGGCATTGCTAACTTTACGAATGTTGCAGCGACCTTCCAAGGTGAGTCCGAGCCCTTATCTTATCAGGCATCGCATTCAAATACCTTACTTTGTAGGCATCATCACCGCTCTACGCGAATTCCAGCCCAAGCTGGTCGAGCACAATGTCTCGATCTTTGTACGCCGTGCCGGACCCAATTATCAGGAGGGTTTGCGTCGCATGCGTGACTTTGGCAGCACCTTGGGCATACCGTTGCATGTCTTTGGGCCTGAGACCCACATGACCGCCATTTGTGGCATGGCGCTGGGAAAGCGACCCATTCCACAGGTGGCCAGTGTTGAGTTCTCCACCGCGAATTTTCTGCTGCCTGGCGGACAGCAGGCGCAGGCCGATCTAAAGGAAGCCAATGAGGCGGCAGGCCTTGGCTCTGGTATGTGGAAATCCAGAATCACAGAATGTGTAACCATCCCGGTCCCTTCCGAACCACCATCCAATAATCCAAACTATTCTCAATTCTGTTGTAGCTCTTACTGTGTGTCTTGTGTATTTATTCTTGTTCTGGACCTGCATTTATTATTCTGTTTTCTTTGTATTTCTTTTGTATGTTTTTGCATTGATCGCCCTCCGCTCCAACCAACAACAAATCAACAACCACACCCACAAAAAAAAAAACCATAAAAAAACAAACTAAAACAAATTTTATGAAACGTTCCGTTTGGCCACAATCGCACCTCGTCCTCGAATCGTATTTGCATTTCCTCGCACCACCTCGTCGTCCTCGTAACTTAATCTTGTATTGAATGTTGTCTATATGTATATATGTATGTCAAATTCTATACTCTTTCGACTATATTTGCTCGCTCTCGCTCATCATCATAATAATGTCAATATCAATGTGTATCAATGATATCGATACCGATCGACTTGCCACTCATTTGGGGATACTTCAAACTAAACCAAAGCCTTGCGCTCGACAACAGCACAATCGATTAAACTACCACCTATCTCAGCAGATGAGAGCGATGGCCTCGCCGCCAATAATCACCAGCAGGGCCAGAGTAACGGAGCGAACTCTAATTTCAATAGAAAGTTCTTCTCCAACACAACCAAAGCGATTGTCTGGGGCATGCAGCAGCGTGCAGTACAATCGATGCTCGACTTTGATTTCATATGCAGGCAAGTTCAATGATCCCAAACTTAAATCAATGATACTCAAGAATTTCTGTATCTTTTATCCTACACTGCTGCAGGCGTGATGAGCCCTCGGTGGTGGCCATGGTGTATCCGTTTACGGGCGATCACAAGCAGAAGTACTACTGGGGCCACAAGGAGATACTGATACCCGTCTACAAGAAGATGTCCGATGCCATACACAAGCACAAGGAGGTCGATGTTATGGTCAACTTTGCCTCGCTACGTTCGGCTTATGACTCAACGTTGGAGGTACTTGAATTCCCACAGATACGCACAGTGGCCATCATTGCTGAGGGCATTCCAGAGAATATGACACGCAAACTGATCGTCGAAGCCGACAAGAAGGGTGTGGCCATCATTGGACCCGCCACAGTGGGTGGCGTGAAGCCGGGCTGCTTCAAGATTGGCAATACAGGTGGCATGCTGGATAATATACTACACTCGAAACTCTATCGTCCAGGCAGTGTGGCCTACGTGTCCCGTTCGGGCGGCATGTCCAATGAGCTAAACAATATCATCTCAAAGGCAACGGATGGTGTCATCGAAGGCATTGCCATTGGCGGTGACAGATATCCCGGCTCCACGTTCATGGATCACATACTCCGCTATCAGTCCGATCCAGAGACAAAGCTTCTTGTGCTGCTGGGCGAGGTGGGCGGCACCGAGGAGTACGATGTGTGCGCTGCCATCAAGGATGGACGCATTACAAAGCCGTTGGTGGCATGGTGCATTGGCACCTGCGCCAGCATGTTCACCTCGGAGGTGCAGTTCGGTCATGCTGGCTCCTGTGCGAATTCGGATCGCGAAACGGCCACAGCAAAGAACAAGGCGCTGCGGGACGCTGGCGCCTACGTTCCAGACTCTTTTGATACGCTCGGCGAGCTAATACACCATGTGTACGGCGAACTGGTGAAGACCGGACGCATTGTGCCACGCGAAGAGGTGCCGCCACCAACGGTGCCCATGGACTACTCTTGGGCACGCGAGCTGGGCCTTATCCGCAAGCCGGCTTCGTTTATGACCTCAATTTGTGATGAGCGTGGGCAGGAGCTGATCTATGCGGGCATGCCGATCAGTGAAGTGCTCAACAAAGATGTTGGCATTGGAGGCGTCATTTCGCTGCTTTGGTTCCAGCGCTGTCTGCCTCCCTACGTGTGCAAGTTCTTTGAGATGTGCCTCATGGTCACGGCTGATCATGGACCGGCTGTCTCTGGCGCTCACAATACTATTGTATGCGCACGTGCTGGCAAGGATCTGGTCTCCTCCGTCGTTAGCGGTCTGCTGACAATTGTAAGTGTGCTTAGTCAGAATTCTCTAGGGGATTACCTCTTTAACAAACCAAATCATTTTCATTGACAGGGCGATCGCTTCGGCGGCGCGCTCGATGGCTCGGCCAGGCAATTCTCAGAGGCCTACGACACCAATTTGCATCCGATGGAGTTTGTCAACAAGATGCGCAAGGAGGGTAAACTTATTTTGGGCATTGGACATCGCGTCAAGTCGATTAACAATCCCGATGTGCGTGTCAAGATCATCAAGGAGTTTGTCATGGAGAACTTCCCCCAGTGTCCGCTGCTCAAGTATGCGCTGGAAGTGGAGAAGATCACAACTAATAAGAAACCAAATCTAATTCTGAATGTGGATGGTGTGATTGCCACCGCCTTTGTTGACATGCTGCGAAACAGCGGCTCATTCACCAGGTAAGGAAGCTCGCACACAATGGCCGAAGTGTTTCATTTGAAAATTGTTTATTTATTCTATTAATTTGCAGCGAGGAGGCGCAGGAGTACATTAATGTGGGTGCCATCAATTCACTGTTTGTGCTTGGCCGCAGCATAGGATTTATTGGACACTATATGGATCAGAAGCGACTCAAGCAGGGTCTCTATCGTCATCCATGGGACGACATCTCCTATGTCATACCCGAGCAATACAACTAAGAGCTTGTCCATTGATATTATAAATTGTTGGATGTTGTTGTAGTTAAGCACAGATGTTAACCAACTGCTAGTGGCGAGCATGGATGACCGTATGGTCCACAATCACAGAACACTCCATTAGCTGTGTAGTTGAATTTCAGTTTGTCTATATATATATATACTTATATATAGAATCGGGTCAGCTCTTACCCTAGTTTGTCTCCCACACTCTAACCCAGTTTCTCTCTATCTATCTCTTAGTTAAATACAATACATATATGTTTACAGTTTCATAACTAAGCCTGCATTTACATTCATACTATTTACCAGCATAAAGTTATTAAGATACGATCATCTTTCTTGTTGACGCTCCTCTAGGCTATAGCCGGGTTTTTGGAAACTAACAAAATTTAAATCTTACAAAAAAAAAAATTAGTGAAATCTTGAGCCGCAAGACAACGACACTTGTCATTATTATTTGATATTTTTTATAATTAATTTAGTTTGGATGCGAACTGGTTTAGTCAACAATGAATAAACTGTTGCGAAATGCTTAATTATTTGTTTTTTTTTGTTATTCTTATTATTTTTTTTAGCTTAGTTTTACCATGCTCGCTGATGCTAAGAGAAATCGCAAAACTGCACTAATTAGAACTGCACCAGTTCCTGCACTCGAAATGCACATTTATTAATACATATAAATATGATATATTATATATATTTACGAAGCACGGCGTCTGGTGTGAACATTTGAAAATGTTTCGTTTAAATCGAAATTGTGATTTCCTTCAGAAAGGTTTTTAGGAATTATCAAAGCTTTCGCTTTCCATTTTCTAAAAGTATAAACGAATCGAGAAAAGCATATATACATATATAGAGTATATATATATATATGTATATATGTAGTATTTTTGTTCACTCGGGCACATTATAATTAAAGCGCACAAAAAATTCACTCAAACTAAAAACAATTGCATTTTCTTTTGACTAGAGACATTTTGTCTCGATTTAATATGAAAAAAAAACAACTGAAACAAATTTGGAATACCCGCACACATTTTGTTTTCACCTTGGCCTCTAGTTAATGACCAAGTTAACTAAGCGTAAAATCTCATTTAAAAAGTATATATAACTTATTAAGCAGCCTCACAGGAGAGTTGACGTATCAAATGGCTTTTATCTCATGCGACGCATTTTGCGATCCAATTTGCGCTGCTTTTTCTCATCTACCTCGGGCTGCTCTTCGGCGGCATTGCGCTGCGATAGCCAGGGCTGTATAACAGTGCCCCAGAGCATCCAGACGGCGCGTATGGGTGCCAACAGCAGCACCAACCAAAAGTAGTTGGAAATTAAAGCCAATAGCAGTGTGCCAGAGGTAAGTATGATCAGATCCTTGACGTTTCTGCAATATACAATTGCAATAGGTGTTAACAGGTGGGTGAAAATAGTAGTCAAGCCAATACCTACTCTGCAATGCCACCTTCCATATTCAAATCATTGCCAGAGTCCAAAAGTGCGCCGCTCTCTGAGTACTTTGCCCGCGACATGAAGACCATAAATTGGTAAGCGGCTCCCAAGGTGAGCAGCGATAGCGCCAGCATAAACTACAACAATTTAGATTGTGCAATGATAGTCTATATCGAAGACTGGATTTGGATTCAACTTACCACTGTCAGCTTTGTAACTTCGAAGACCAGAAAACTGAGTAATACGGCGGGTACAGCGCATCCAATGGCCATGTTCCTATAGAATATCAATGTTGTTTTGTTCTCTTCGACGATTTGTTTTGCGCCCTTGGTGCCCTGTTTACCCTTTTGTTGTGGCTGCATTTTCGAAATGGAAAATCATTTACAACATAAAGACAATTATGTTTATTTACTTACTGCCATTTTTAATTAAACTATTTTACTATTTATTAATACAAATTATGTGCACGTAAAAGACGTGGCAGAAACTTATCACTCTGCTATCGATATGAATATATATAAAAATCGATAGGTTTGTATGTAAATGTAAACAAGAGAGTGACCAAAGTTTTGCTACTGTGTATTTTCGAACTGTGGCAACGCCAAAGCGCATTCCTCGTACTCTTGCACCTTGGACTTTATATCACTTGGAGTTTAATTTCGATAAAGAAAACAAACATGGACAAGTGGGTGCAGCTAAATAATCAGGCAGCCGGCAGAGACAAAATTGCTCGGCTCATCCAATATGCGTCGCGTGCCATGTGGGACTCCATGGAGTCCTCCAATTGCCATCCGGCATTGGTTGACAACTTCAAGACAATCGAGTATATCTTGAGCACATTCCGAAAATGTAAGTTGTGCAATTTACTTATGGAAAATGTCTATTAAAATGTGATTGTGTAGTGCTGCGCTTTGGCAAGGGCTTGGATGTGTTCTATGCTAGCTTACGTGCCATACACTATCCAGATCTGACGATTCGGGTTACGCTGACAATGAGCAAGATTTCACAGGCTTTGTTTTTGCTCGCGGATCATCTGCTGTGGCTTGCTCGCACAGGCTTAACCGCGGTGGATCCTAAGAAATGGTCAAGGATCGCCAACAAGTATTGGTTGTTCTCTATTGTTATGAATTTGTGTCGCGACCTGTACGAGATAATGCGCGTCTTGGATCTGCACAAAGCCAGCTGCAGCAGTGGCATCTCACGCTGCAGGATTCCAAGCCGGATCAACACACCGGCGGACTTTAAGAGATTGGCTCTAAACTCATATGGTCTGATGTTGGGACACAAGGATATCGTTGTGGATACGGTGAAGAATGTCTGCGATTTCTTTATACCTCTGACGGCTTTGGGTTACACAAGTCTGACCCCGAGGACAATTGGCATTCTAGGTGCAATCTCTTCCATGGCTGGCCTCTGGGCATTGCTTGAGCCAGCTGCCAAACTGACGCCCGCATAGAGTTGGTTAGCAGATTGTATTAATTTATGTATAAATATGTGGATGTACTTGTGACAATTTTTGTTTGATATTCTGTACATACGATATTTATTAAGTTGAAAATGGAAGATTTTATTGAAACGATTTTGATGTTATATAAGTGTACCTAAAAGAAAAACAAGAGTTCAATTAAATGTGTAATGTTAGAAAGCTAAAAATTTAGGGTATTTCGCCTTCTGGCAATTCTGTATATATTTTGCATTTTATTTTTCACGTTGACCAACACTTGCAATTTATCGACTGTTTTGGCTCCAACAGCTGTTCAGGCGGAATTTTCTTTACCGAGTTTGTTAATAAACTTTGTGGACCGTGGCGTTATCTAGAAATTGGAAATCGATGTGTCATTGCTAGACGGCAGTGAAAGTGTGCGTGGGCTAAGCAGTGTGTGTGCGTGTCCGTCCGTCCATTAGCCGCCGGAATGCACTATTCATATTCATCGCTGTCCACCGGCGCTGGGATCGATCAGCACAATCGCTGCCTCGGCAACAGGGCCTGGTGCGTCAAGGTGGGTGCTCCAACTCCTTTGCTCTCAATTGCATAATAAATAATCTAATCTTGCAGGATATTTGCGGCATTGTGTGCGTAATAATGACCTGGCTGCTCATACTGTTTGCGGAGTTCGTTGTGTGTGGCCTGATACTGGTGCCCAACTACAACAATAATACCATATTCAGTAGCATCAATATGTTAATATTCCAAGCGCTTGCATTCCTGGCATTCGTGTCCCACTTGCGCACAATGCTCTCCGATCCGGTAAGTCATCTAGATAAACTACTCTCTGTGCTTACTTATGTTAACTGTATTGCAGGGCGCTGTACCTAGGGGAAATGCCACCAAGGAGATGATTGAGCAGATGGGCTATCGGGAAGGCCAGATGTTCTACAAGTGCCCCAAGTGCTGCAGTATTAAACCGGATCGTGCCCATCATTGCTCCGTGTGCCAGCGCTGCATACGTAAGATGGATCACCACTGTCCCTGGGTTAACAATTGCGTTGGCGAGAACAATCAAAAATACTTTGTACTCTTTACGGTGTGTGAGCAGCAACGATCTTCTGTGTTCTGTTTGTGATGACGATTTCTAATCTGTGTGTTTGTGTGCTCTTTACAGTTTTATATAGCATCGATATCGGTGCACACGCTCTTTCTAGTGATGACACAGTTTGCCGAGTGCGTGAAGAGCGATTGGCGCACCTGCTCGCCGTACTCACCGCCCGCTACGATATTTCTGTTGCTCTTTCTCACATTCGAGGGCTTGATGTTTGGCATATTCACGATTATAATGCTGGCCACACAGCTGAATGCCATACTGAATGATCAAACGGTGCGCAAAGCTCTCTCTCTCTCTCTATATATATATATATTTTATTTATTTATTATTTATTATTTATATATTTATGTACTTACAATGTTTATTTACCTTTGCAGGGCATTGAGCAACTGAAGAAGGAAGAGGCGCGTTGGGCCAAGAAGTCGCGCCTTAAGAGCATACAATCCGTATTTGGACGCTTCTCGTTGGCCTGGTTCTCGCCCTTTACGGAACCATCCTGTCGCCACAAGTTCAACTCGCATTTCTACTCGGTGTGAGGCGTGGCTTCAATAAGAACTAAGCTCATGTTACTTAGCTTAAACGAACAATCTGAATGTACAAGTCCCGCTGCCCACTTGTTGATCTTTGCAGTGCAAAATCAATGATCAAATTCAATCAATTTGATGTGTCTGCGTATACATACGTAAATCTATTTACTTAAGCCTAACATATGTAATTCGGACGATAACAATGTCGCCTTTCAGCCTATTCAGGTGCAACATGCAATATACTTACTAATTAATAACTAACTATTTAATTGAGCGCAAGAGATTTTTACTTTGTAAACAGTAGAATGGAGAGCAGTCTATTTATTTTGTATAAAGAAAATAAACGTTCCAATGAGAAACAAGCGAAACATGCGCAAACTTTTTTTACTTTTCTTGCTTCAGGTGCGCCGCTCATCTCTTACGAAAATCCATGTATATATAAAAATACAAAAATATATACATATGTGTATATGTTTATATCTAAAGAAAGTGCGCTCTCAAGAGAGATTCGGAAATTCTCCCTACAGCAGCCGCAGCAGCATTCGGCATGGACTTTTGCAGAAGCTGCGGCATTCGTTTAGTCTGAGAAAAACGATCGGAGATCCAGGAGGTGTCTGCTGGACGTGGTATGTGCGCGCTCCCTCGACAACGACTTCTATATATTATTTATATATAGAAACAACATTTTTGTTCACCAAATGTGTCAATTATGTGAGTGTGTGTGTGTGCCCATTGGAAGTGTTAGCAAATCTTCGCTGCATTTCAAAATTCAATGTGAAAAGTGCAAAAAGGCCACAGATAAATATTTAGCCAACCTTTAAGTGTTCAAATAATAATTTTTATAAATTTTGTGAATATTCTTTCAGCCAAGAGAAAAGCTTAAATATCTTTTGACAACGGCGCTGCCTCCATGTATATATATATACTATGTGCACGACGTTCTAAATATATATAGAAAAAAATATATAAAAAAAAAATAGAAAAGAAAAGAAAAACAAATCGGTTTTCGAGTACACGCGGCATTAAAACAACCAACAAATTGCACAGCAAGTGAAAAGTTTTCGGTTGGAAAAGTCCTGTTACACACAAACACACAGATTGCGTGTGCGTGTGTGTGTGTGCGTGCGTGTTGAAGTGCTTGTGCTTGTGCTTGTACTAGTGTGTGCTGCCCATGTTAAGGTGGCCCTGTTTTTTGGCTAATTATATAGCTAGTCTGTCTAGCTAGAGCTAAAACATGGAAGGAACACCGGGAACAGCAGACGCTGCCGACGTCGTAGTAGGTAAGACCCAGACACGGGGCGGCTTTTCATATTCCGCTGCATAGACAATAGACAAATAGATACCAAGTGTGTGCACACATACATATATATATATGTATACTTATGTATATGTATGTATTTATGATCGCTTCGCTTTCGCCTGCGTCTGTTGGGCTCTGTGGCGGTTACGTAATGTGGAACTGAACGGAACTGAACTGAACTGAACTGAACTAAAATGAACTGTGCGAAATACTTTTCATAATTGTGCGCTAAATAAATAAGCACTCAAATTGTTTTTAATAATTATGTTAAATTAGCTGCGCTTCATATGTTCTAAAGACATTATCATACAGACAGATGTATATATATAAAGGAATAGATAGCAAAAGATGTGTAGATATTTGTACATGCGAATATTTTAGTATAGTTTTTGTATGAATAATATTTTAAACTATTTTTAGTGCAAATCTTGCAGACAGTCGGCAAAATGGCAAATAGCTGCCAGTTGCCCGTTGCCCGTTGCCGGCAAAGATTTGCGCATTGAGATTTGTAAAAGTATATTAAATATATGTATATATATGTATATATTTGTAGTTATAGATGTGAAGTTGTTCTTTAAAGTAAATAGTTTATATTTAGAGTTGAGTGCTTCCGAAAGTAGGCTACATTAAGAAGTTTTAGTATATACATACACAAAAGAATATATTGAGTTTAGCTACTCTGTAGTATATATAAATAGTACTCCATACAAAAATTTGTCAGCTCAAGAAATTTGAAATTTTATCTAGAAATATTCAATATAATTTATAGATAATAAAAAATATAATATATAAAATATAATATATAAAATATAAAATATAAGATATAAAATATAAAATATAACATATAAAAATAAGATATAAAATATAATACAGTCGAGTCTCGATAATTCGAAATGGCAAGGGGATCAGGTTTTTTACGAATTAGACGGAAATTCAAATTATCGGGATTTCTATCATATAGATATCCCCATCAAGGGGATAGAATTTTTTTCGATTTATCGCGATTTTCGATTTAGCGGGGTACAAATTATCGAGACTCTACTGTATAAGTATAACATATATGTATTCCTAGATAAAGATGCTAATGCAATGAAATATATACAATATTATATATTTTATGATAAAGATGAGCTTTTCTAGAGTCGGAAAGGATTTGAATGGAGTGCTTACTCTGTATGTAGCTGAAGCGCAACTAAAAAGCAAAATAAATATTTTACTGGAATAAAAGGGATTTCATACTTTGAGTTAATTAGCTACATTAACATATATGTCTGTAAGATTTAGTTGATTTTTCATTTAGAACAACAGAACTCAGAGTTGAAATGTTTTTATGCAAGAAATTATAGGAACTGTAGAACACGAACTAGAAAATGTCTTTGAAAATACACAATATATACATTAATATATATATATATATATATATATATATATATGACTAGAATAAGATTATATATATTATTTAATGCGAATAAATTCTATGATTCATAAACTAGAACTAAATTCATTGATGTTAAGTTTACACTAATGAAAATAGAAATATTTTAGTCAAAGAGGCTATAAGAATATAAGAATTTTAAAATTAAATTTCATCCCAAATTAAAAAAAAAATGTTTAATGATTAACTTCTTAGTCCAATCATAAAGACTTAAGTTAAAGAAGTTCTGTAGAAGCTCATTAAATAGGTTCTAGAATTTAATATTTGCTCAGTGTTTCTGCGAAAAAAGTGGAATTTCTAAGATTAGAAGAAAGAAGAATTTCAGGACAATATCCTTCTGTTCTAAGCGAAACTCTTGAATATTTGATAGAGTTTGTAAGCTGATCATATTATACGATATTAATAGTAAAGAAAATAGTTGTAACACAGAGTAGCTCGCGAAAGGAAGAAGTGTTTTATGCTGTTGCGAACTGCTATATATATATATATATATATATATATATGTATAAACATATATATTATTTTTGGAGTCTAGCTTGGAATAAAAGAAGTTCTCAAAAATACCAATTGTTCTGTAAGAAACGCACTCCAATATTATCAAATAGAATTCAATTCTTTAGCAGTTGGAGCTGTTGAGCTCATTTGTTTTCTCCTCTTATATTTTAGAACCTCCTGGCCAGAAGACTGTGCCATTGCGAACACCAAGGATAACGTTTAGCGACAACTCCAGCTCCTTGATACGCTGCATACCCAACGAACGTGCGACATTCTTTGTGAAAATCGATTGCGATGAGGAGGATGAAATGGAATTGTTGCCCTTCAAATTTGAATGGTAAGTCATAGCCAATAAATTAATAAACATTTCTGTGAGTGAGTGTGTGAGTGTGTGTGTGTGTGTGCAGTGTGTATGTGATTCACCGGTTGTGTGCATAATGCCAAAAGATTTGCGCACTTACACATGTGATTTCTCCTTCACGCTTGCTCAACAAGAACTGCCAAGAGATGCCAGATGCCCGATGCCCGCTGCCCGGGTCAACGGCGACTGCGCCCAGAGATGCTATGCTCTCTGTCTGCCTCCTCGTCATCTGCCTCTTAATTGTCGCAGCAGCTGTGTTCGTGCTCTGACCAATTCGTCTCTTGGGCAATGGCAATGTCGAAGGCAGAGCAGAGCTGAGCAGCGCAGCGCAGAGCAGACCAGAGCAGAGCCGGCAGCTCGCCAGTTCCACTTTGACGATCGGCGCATTAACATATCCGTTGCCCAGCAGCATTTTTTTCTTGTCTATAACTGCGTATATGTGTAAATAAGTATGTGTGCGTGCGTGCGTGCGTGAAATTCATGTGGAGCAACGCTGCGTATACTTGATCAAGTATACGAGATCAATCAAAACTACATATGAGACAGTGCATTAAAGTAGTGCAGGCAGAACAAAGGCCTACCACACACAATGTGTGTGTGAGTGTGCGTGTGTGTGTGTGTTGTGTGTGTGTCCCTCGTAATGGTGGCGATCTGCTAAATTTAGCTGCATTAACAAATGCGAGCGCGTGAAAAATATTTTGAAAATGTTGTAAAGCTTTTGTGTGTGTGAGTGTGTGGCGTCATGTTGTTTCTAATGCCCAAAAAGTGTTGAAAATTGCTTTTCCCTTCATTTTATGTTGTTGGGGAAATTGCTGTCCGATGATTGCATAATCAATTCGAAAAGATTTTGCAATACCTGCGCGGGCCAAACAAACAACAAACAACGGCAAAAAAATGTTGCCAAAAAGGCACAAGAAACAAGCGAAACATTTCAGTTTTTCGATTCGAAACGTTAACTAAACTCAATTCTATCGCCGAGACACAGAGAACACAGAATTATTAGCAAATTCGAAAATGAAATGCGTGGCATCCGTGAGATACGTGTCCCAAAATAAATTCTTCAAACAAAAGAAAACAAATTTTCATTTTCCTATTTTTTTTTTGTGTGTCTCACAAATTTCTTTGGCTTGTTGTTTTCTTGAGGGTGTGTGTGTGTGTGTGCGTGTGTGCGAGTGTGCGTGTGTGTGTAAATACAAAATACAATTAATATAGTCGAGTAGGTGCATTTATTTATAAACATTCTTGTTTTCGATTGAAATATTTTCGTCATTTTTCTTTTCAAATTGGCTTAAATATTTCGCTTCTCTTTTGCTCTTTGTTGTTTTGTTTATTTGTTAATAATCATAATAATGCCAAAATGAAATTAATGACGAGCAGCTACCAAAAATGCGAGCACGTGCCCAAATTAATGAATATCTCTAGAGGGCCAAGAAAAAAGTGTTTTTGAGACAATCAAAGTTAATTAAAGGAAAGAATTTGTTAAATAGAAAAATAATTATAAATATAAATATAAATATAAATAAAAATATAAATATACATATATATAAATATATATAAATATAAATATAAATATTAGTATATAAATATAAATATATATATATATAAATATAAATATAAATATAAATATATATATATATAAATATAAATATTAATATAAATTTACAAAACAAATATTAATATAATGATTATTTACCTAATTATAATTTACATAATGGTCATATACAGAATCTATTTAACAATTCTTATAAGCAAATACAATATACAATAACTATATTAAACATTAAAATTATTAACAAAATACTTTAACAAATACAAATACATAAAACAAAAAAAAAAAAAACTTCACTTCACTTCACTTTCACTTTGACTTCACTGCACTAGGTCAGGCACGCGACTGATCGAGCCCCTCAGCGGGTGCGCCTTTATATAGTTGCGCAATGACTCATAATTTGAGTACTTCTCCCAGACCTTTCTCTCTCCGAGTTACTTTTTGTTATCACTCACTCAAGAAGTGAGTGATGTTATTTTACTCGTAAGCGTGCTTTAAGGAGTTAGTTTGCTTTAGTTGAGCAACTTTGTATGACATCTTCTTCTTGTGGCTTTACTTATATAACATTTACATATTTATATAGCTATATAATCAGCTGTGTTCATAATAATAGTAGTGCGACTGAAATGTTGGACAGACAAATTTAGTGACAAACATAATATTTTGAAAACAATTTGAAAACAGTATTAAGATTAACATTTATATATTTTTCAAAATAATTTGTTTAGCACAAAATTTGACTGTTCAACATTTCAGCCGCACTACTATTTTTATGAACACAGCTGTATGTATTTATATAAATATATAAGCAGATATTTTTATATAAATATATGGAGTATGGCTCTACATTTTTCATATACATTTCATTCAGGTGTATTTCCAATGTGTTATGGTAAATGTAATGGTAATGGTAAACATTGAGTTTATATGCAATGTTTTTTTTTTACTTTTTTGCTGAAAAGCTCAAATATAAGTTTAATGTTAATTGAAGGAAATTAAAACGTTTCCGCTATGCAGCCTTCATATTTATTTTCTTAAAAGTTCCAGAGAAACACATCTTTATTTCTACAATATATAAATTTTTATACTATTTACTCAATTACCACAGCGTCGGTGTGTTAACATATATAGACATACCTATGTGTAATTGTGTGTGTGTGTGTGCGTGTGTATGTGTAAATAGAATATAAATATTTAGAGTAAACATTAGAATTTATCGAACAACATGGGCAACGGATGCTCGAAATGTTGTCGTTGCTGTTGCAACGAACACAAACAATTTCATGGCACGCTCTCCACAGCCTCTGCCTCCTCCGTCTATAGAAAAAGGTAAACAAAAGGAGAGATAGACATAAATGCAATTATTCTACTAGAATATATAAATATACATGCATAAATGTTATTCATGAATGTTTCTCAGGACCCGTGGCGATATACCCATCGAGAACTCCGATCGCTTTCGCATCACACAGACCAGCAATGCCGTCCAGCTGGCCGTGGAGCATGTTCAGCGCGAGGATGCTGGACACTACACCCTGTTTGCCCGCACGAAAGGCAACGAGGTGGCGCGTAGGCATGTGGAGCTCATTGTCGAGGACAGATCAACGGGCGAGGATCCACCCGTATTTCTGCGTCGCCTCGTCGATCTCTCCGTCAAAGTGGGAACACGAACTCGCCTCCTAACAGAAATACGCAGCTCAACAGATCTGAAGGTAGAAATTTCTCAAATTTTCTATCCAAATCTATCTATATCTATCGGAATCTTATTGCAAATTTAGTTAACATGGTATCGAAACGATCGCAGAATATGTGAGAGTGATCGCATCACAGAGACGAACGAGGGCACATTTCACTATTTGGAAGTGAGTCCGGTTGTACTCGAGGATGGGGGCCAGTGGATGTTAATGGCCGAGAACATGGGCGGACGTAATTCCTGCTTGGCCACGCTGAATGTGCTCGTGCCCAAGGCATATAAGACGCCCGAATTTGTGGAGGAGCTGCGGGCGGTGCTCACCGAACAGGGCACCGTCTCGCTGGAGTGCAAGGTGGTGGGCGTGCCAACGCCACATTTGCGCTGGTTCAAGGACTCCAAGGAGATCAAAGCAGGCGACATATTTGCACTGACCGCCAATGCAGATGATCCCACGTCGCTGGGCACATATACGTGCGAGGCGAAGAACTGCATGGGCGTCACCTACTCCAGCTCCAAAGTGCATGTGGTGGGTCGTGGCAGTCGCGAAGGTTCACTAAAACCAGCCGACAAGTGGGTAGTCAAGTTCTCTCTCTCTCACTCTCTCTCTCTGTCTTACTCAATTGAATTTTATTTGTTGTTCTTCTCTTATTCTCAGTGTTAGCAGCAATGCGCCGCCGCCGATCTTTACGAATGAGCTGCGAAACCAGAGCGTCCAAATCGGTGATACCATCATACTCGGCTGTCAAGGTGAGTGGCGACTGGCGAGTGGCTCTCAGCGCGTTGGCGTTAGCGTTGGGCATTTTAGCTCCCCCTTGGCAATGTGCCCGAATCAAAAGAAAAAAGTCGAGCAAAAACATTTGTTGTTTATTATTCGAACTCACACATATGCAGCTGCTCTACCTTTCTATACATATAGACTATATATAGATATATGTAGTTGGCTTGAAGCGGCATCTGTTTTGTTTTTAGACTGTGTGTGCTCGTGCTCTAGAAACTTGAACTTAATGAATTTGCTGGGAATGCTCGGACTGTTGTTGAGGTGGGTCAACAACATGCGCCAAATGAGACGAGCAAAACAAAACCAATAATTGCAAAAAGAGAACAAGAGAGGCAGAGTAAGAGAGAGAGAGAGTTAAGTGTCAGCCACACTCTCAATCACATTTGCTCTCGCCCAATCTCTCTATCTCTCTCTCTTGTTGAACAACATGACGTATACTTGATTTTCATTGCATATCGACTCATTTTGCAGTTGTGGTGCCGCCTTGGCCCAAGAGCGTCACCTGGTACAACAAAGATGGACGCGTGGAGACCGATGAGCGCTACAAGCTAATTGAAGATGGCCTTGGCGTCTATATGATTGAGATCAAGCCCTCGGAATCGTGCGATGCCGGCGACTGGAAATGCGTCGTCACCAGCTTTGAGGGCTGTGTGGGCATTTCAGCTTGTGTTGTCAACATGGACAGTGAGATATTAAATAAACTATATTTAACTAAATATATTTATATATATAATTTGCAGTTCCTCGTAATTATCGCAAGCCCAGATTCATGGAGAGTCTGCGCGCCGTGCTGACCGAGGAGGGTTTGGTTTCCTTTGAGTGCAAAGTAGTTGGCTTTCCGACGCCAGTGCTCAAGTGGTTCAAGGACGGACACGAGTTGAAGCCCGGCGATGTTTATCAGCTGACGGGCACCAATTCCCTGGGCACCTACTGCTGCATAGCACGCAACTGCATGGGCGAGACCAGCAGCACAGCCGTGCTCACCGTGGAGGACATACAGAATCAGCTGACAGATGAGGAGCGTCTGGTCTTTACGCATCAGAATCAAGCGCCCCAATTTCTGACCGGCCTGAAGAGCACAGATGCCAAAATAAACGAACCATTTCAATTTAAGGTTGTGGTCAAGGCTACGCCAGATCCAATTCTAAGCTGGTTCCGAGACGAGCTGCCCATCGATCCGAACGAGCGCTATAATCACTATCGGGGCGAGAATGAGGACTGGCTGCTGGACATTAAGTCGGCCGAGTTTGTCGATCAGGCCGAGTGGAAGTGCGTGGCCGTGAATGACTTTGGCACCAGCATTACCTCGTGCTTCCTCAAGCTGCAAATACCGAGGCACTACAAGAAGCCCCGGTTCCTTGAGTGTCTGCGCGCAGTGCTCACCGAGGAGGGTGCCGTCAATCTGGAATGCAAGGTCATTGGCGTGCCACAGCCGGTGCTCAAGTGGTATAAGGATGGCGTGGAACTAAAGCCGGGTGACATACATAGGATCATTTCTGGTCAGGATGGCACCTGCTGCCTGGGCACCTACACCTGCGAGGCCAGAAACTGCATGGGCGTAGTAGCCAGCTCGGCTTCCCTGCTGGGCTTTGAGGATGCGCAGCGGACACAGAAGCCCGAACAGTCTGAGGCGAATGAGCTGCAAAGGAACCTATCGCTGTCCACCATTCAAGAGGAGCGCACATCGCAGCTTTACGAGACGCCAGTGGGCGATATAACCATAGACGACAAGGGCGATGTGTCCTTCTCTTTTGATGGCAAGGAAGTCTCAGTGTCCCTATACGAAACACCCGACTTAACTGAAGAGGAGGCCCTGAAGATTGTTGAGATGTATGCCGATCAAATATCCGAGCATGTGACGGAGCATAATATCGTGGAGCTGCCACCACTGCGCTTCGTCAAGGAGACCTCACAGTCCGGCAAGCTGCTTATGGAGGCCGTCGTTATAGATATAGCACCCGAGTACTTCAGCCATGATGAGGATTTGCGCACCGAGGCGGGCATGGATGACATATCCATCACTGAGATCACAGTGCATGGCTCTTCGGGCAGGGAGGGCGTCTTCGACAAGCAAACAGAGAAATATGCTCAACAATCGTTTGAGAAAATGGAAGAGGAGCTATCCCTATCTGCACCTATACGAAAGCGCAAGAAATCGCGACCCACGGAAACTGATGAATTCTTTAGTCTGTCCAAAGCATCCGGCTCGGGCAGCCAGGGTGAGGAGGAGACGTCTGATCTGCAAACTTTTGCTAGTGCACAGATGTCCACATCACAAAAGGCAGCTCTATCCAGCGAAGGCGAAGCAGCCGCTGCTGCACCACCAAAGCGTAAGAAGTCCAAGAAGCCCACGGATAGCGATTCCTCGAAGACCACTGAGGATGATGCCAAGCTCCAGGACATTTCGGGCGCTGTGGGTGATGGACTAATGATGCAGCCAGCCTCACAGATGAAAGCCGTGACCGATGAGGCCGAGATTAATAAGAATCTGATGGCTTTGGTGCCACTAGCCAAATTACTGAGAGTCATTGAAAATCACTTGACTGTGGTCGAGGCGGAGGTATTGGATCAGTCCACCATGATGATGACGCCAGCTGCTGCCGATCAAAGTATTGCCATCATTCGCGACATTATCGAGCCCATCAAACAGATCGAGTCGAAGTTGCGCGTCTACTCGGGCGAGACCCAAATCGATGCACTAATCCAGACCATGGACGACGACATACGCAGGCTGCACATGGGCCTGCAGGTGATTGAGAAGTGTGTGGAAATAGATGAGACGGGCGCCACGCTCATCCAGAGGACTAGCGTTTGCATCATAGACAGCGTGGCGGAACACATGAAGCGCGCACTCGAGGAGCTGAAGATTGTCAGCGAGAAATTCGAATCGGAGAGTTTGCGAAATCAAATCAATTTAACTGCTGACGACATACACCAGGGTCTGGAAATAACCCAGGGCACCATTAGATCGCAGGCTCTGCTGCAGGAAGCCCAAGAATTGGAAGCAGCCAAGCATTTCACAGAGACCGTGGAGAAGATGCAGGATGTGCCCGACAGCATTTCCTTTGCCTCCATTACGGAAGCCAATTTACCTAGCGAAGCGAGCGCCCTGAAGGAAATCTGTCAGCCCGTCGCCAAAATACAGGAAGCTCTGGAACGGGTTGAGCTGGAGCTCTCCATGGAGGAGAGTGAGGAGGAAATCTACAAGAAAGTGCACAAGAAGGTGCTGGATAGCATTGTGCAGCCCATCAAGGATCTGCAGAGCACACTTCAATCAATTGAAGATAAGACAGAGTCTCTCGCCGGATCCGAATCCATCGAACAAAAGATTAATATGGCCATTTTGGATATTGTGACGCCGCCGCTGTTTGAGCTCAATAAGGGATTGGAGCTGATACTTAATGAAAAATCGGATAGCGTTGAGGCTGGCATGTTTACTGTGAGCACAGTGGAGTCCATGGTGCCGCCCCTCCAGGAGATTCAGAATGGCTTGGCCCAATTGGGTCAAGATCTGGAAAGTGGCCAGGCAGCCAGAGAGGGTGCCAAATTGGATTTGGCAGACACCCAGAAGCTATTGCAATCCATTGCCCAAGCCGTTTTGCATTTCGAGACGAATATTGAACGAATATCGGAACGTCTGAGCGATAATGTGAAGAGTCGCTTGCAGACCTTGAAGGATGAGTTGTCCGCGCTGATTGGCACCATTTTGGATAAAGATATCACTCGGCATCATGTGGAGCTGCTTGATAAGCTGAAGCGTCCCATTGATGAGCTGAATTATTGCTTACGCCAGACAGAGGTGAAGTCCACCTCTGGGTCTTTAGCCGACCTGATCGAGCCACTCAGCCTGCTGCAGGAGAACACGCAGAAGGGACAAGGATTGCTATTGGCCTCAAGGGAGGGCGAGCCGGATAAGCAGGCTTTGCAGTCCCTCGAAAATATACGTAATATAATACGCAATGCAATTATCGATATTGAGGAGCATGAGTTTAAGATTCTGCAGCAGGAGATTCAGCAGGATGAGCAGCTGGCTGCACAGCAGGACAAATCCTTCAGCGCTTTGCGTAAAGTTCTAGAGACAAAGGTCTCACTGGAAGAGTCCATTGGCAACATCGAAACACTGCAGCTGGCATTAAACAGAATTAATGAGAATGCCAAGATAACACCCAAGATCAAATCTTCGGCTAATGAAGCTCAGGTTTCGCTCTTGAGAATCCTACAAATCGCCAAGGGCTTGGCCACCTTCAGTGAGGCGGAGAACACACTCAACTCGAATGAAGCGCAAACCATACGCATTTTATATGAGATGGGCAAGAGTTTCGCTGATCTAGCCAAGACCCTGGATAATCCAGCTGCTGATAATAATGAGTTCAATGAGGTCTTGAATAATTTCAATGATATCGTTGCTCAGCAGAGAGAAGCTTTAGATGAGACACTCACATGGAATGCGCTCGCCATATCCAGTCCACTCTCAAGTTTCGTACATGCACTCGAGAAACTTCAGCCACTGAAACTATCCAGCGAAGATGTATCCACCTTGGATGATGTCTCTGTGCTCAAATCCTTAGCTGAATCGTTGCCTACTGAGCCAGAGGTTTATGCTGAGGAAGAGCAGGTGAAGCAGGCTCAGGAAACTTTGAAGAAGCCCGCTGAGATGTTGCTCACAGATCTGAACCATGGCATTGCAGCTGTTCTCTCGCATTGTGAAGATCTGGACGTGAGCTCCTTACGTGGAGAAACAGCTGAGCAACTGCAAGCGGCTATCATCAAAATGCAAGATCTGCAGAGCAACATTGCACTGGTGCAGGAAACAAACATTGTCGAGGCTGCTCAGTCCTTCTCCGAAGGCACTGATCCTGGCACTTTTGCCGCAGCCATGTGCAGCCTGGAACGCTGCGTGCTTGAGGTAGAGGAGTGCATTGCGCACAGTGGTGCGGAAAGCCTAAAGGATCTGGAGATATCTAAGCTCAAGACATTGGCTACACCACTGCATGATCTTAGGCAATACTGTGAGCAAATTGATATCCAAGCAGTGGAACAGGCACTCGACATGTCCTCGCAGAATCTCTCTGAGCTAAAGAGCAGCGGGCAACAGCACACAGTTGAGAATGTTGCCAAGGAGGCAGCTGTCGTCGTCGCAGAGCCAAAAGTCGAGGTCTTCGATGTGCAACAAGGCGTGGAGAGTGGCATCAAGCAGCTGGAGGCTTGCCTGGAAGTAACCAAGAGTGAAAATCATGAGGAACTGCGTCAAGTGAGCGAAATAATGCAGCAGTTAAACTCTGATTTGAAGAACATTCAGGAGGCGCTCGCCTCGGACAGCGATCAGCAGGAAACTGTCTTGGCTCAGGCCAAGATCGCACGCACCATGTTCAAATTGAAGGAGTGTTTGGTGCACACCTACGAGTCGGGTCTGGTTGATTCCTTGGAGAATGTGGAAAGCGCCTTCGAAGATATTCTACTATCGCTGCCAGTGCTGGAGACGCAGCTTGCCCAAGAGATGTATTCCAAAATCGAGAATACCTTCAAGCACTTCATGACCTACTCTCAGCAGCAGTCGCTGGGCAATGTGCAGCGCAGCTTTGAGAAGCTGCTAGAATCGATCAGAGCCGTGGCCATTTCGCCTAACGTTGATATAGATAAATCATCGACTTTAATGATCAATCTTCAGACAAATCTGATGTCCACATTCAGAGCACTCAACGAGGTTAGCGAAAAGGCTGAGAACGACTTGCTGAGTGGACTGCTGAAGACTCAAAGCAGTCTGGTTGGCGTATTCGACTTCATTGAGAATAATGAGAGTGCAATACGCATCATTGAATTGCTGCAAGAGATCGACGCCATATCTGCGGAACTCAAGAGTTTGTCTCTGGTTTCTGTTGCACCCACATTGCCAATTGACATCAGTTCAATAATTGAGAATGTGACTTCGGGCAAGGCGTTCCTAACTGAAATCGAACAGGGCTTGCAAAACGATAATCCACTGAGCGCTAAGCTGCTCGAAGAAAACACTGAGGAAATTGGTCAGCTGGAAGCCACGCTCATTCAAATTGAAAATGATATTCTGTCTCAGCCGCAGCTTACGCAAATTACATCAGAGCAACTTTTCCTTATTGAGACTCTTCAGTTGCAAATTAACAATCTTCACGAAAAGCTTATTCAATTAAGTGCAACGCTTACCGATGAACAGGCCACTCAGCTGCAGAGCCAAGAAATTGAAGAGAAATCAGTGGAACTGAATGTTGTTCAGGAGAAATCAGAAATTAAGGTCAAACGAAAACTGCAAGAAGATTCAAAAGAAATTTCCACCAAAAAACCCAAAGATGAAGTCGACGCAAAGGCCGCTGAAGTACCAGAAATACAAGAGAAACTTGAAATTAAAACTCCCATTGAGCAAGAGCAAGACTTAAAACAAACTTTAAATATCAAATTCTTAGACTTGTGCAGTGTCCTAGAACGTAAATCAAATAAGCCTGAAGTAAAGTTAATTATAACCGACAGCAAAGAGATTATGGATAACTGGGAAGACTCTGATAAAATAGTCAAAGGAATATTTAAACTGCGAGAGCACATTGTTCACACGTATGACGGAAAATCACCTGAAGAACAAACTGAGCAAAATATTGCAGAAGCATTTATCGAATCACTGCTTGAGGCATCTCCAACTGCTTCGCAGAAAATAATCGAAAGTTACTTAAAGGAAATTAAAACAAATATAATACTAAGCAAAGCTGCGCTTAAGCTTATTGGCGGTTCTGAATTGGGTGTAAAATCATCGTTAATAGCACCCAAACTGGTTAAGCTTGAGACTCTTTCAGAAGACATCAAATCTAATCTGCATATTGAAAAGTCTTCTCAAAAGATGATCCAATTACAACAAGCTTTAATGGATATTTTTGTATTATTCGATGACCTGATCGACGACAAAACAGCAATATTAAAACCTGTTATTGAGCATATGAAATCTGTTCTTCTATCAGAATATGATTATATTGAGAATAAGGAGGGACAACTCCAAACTGCAACTATAGAGGGAAAAATCCATAATATTACCAAAGAAATATTAAATGTTAGCGAAAAGCTGAAACAGCTCAACAAAGATCTCGCTGAAGTGCAAATGCCAACTAAGCAAGAAGATAAACCTGACGTTGCTGATACAGAAACTGATTCTCAACAGGCAAAGGTACTTGAAAAAGAATCCATTGAAGAGAAGAAACTGGATGCGAAACAGAAGAAACTGGCTGAAAAGGAAGCTGAAAAGAAGGCAAAACAAGCAGAAGTATCTGAAATAGGTTCTGAGAAAGTATCTGAAGAAAAGGTCCCCGAGATTAAGAAGCCTGACGTAAAGGATTCGGAAGCTGAGTCTCAAAAAGCAAAGGTACTTGAAAAAGAGTCAGCCGAAGAGCAGAAACTCGATGCAAAACAGAAGAAACTGGCTGAAAAGGAAGCTGAAAAGAAGGGCCAACAGGCAGAAGTATCTGAAGTTGTTGCTGAGAAAGTATCTGAAGAAAAGGTCCCCGAGAGTAAGAAGCCTGACGTAAAGGATTCGGAAGCTGAGTCTCAAAAAGCAAAGGTACTTGAAAAAGAGTCAGCCGAAGAGCAGAAACTCGATGCAAAACAGAAGAAACTGGCTGAAAAGGAAGCTGAAAAGAAGGGCCAACAGGCAGAAGTATCTGAAGTTGTTGCTGAGAAAGTATCTGAAGAAAAGGTCCCCGAGAGTAAGAAACCTGACGCTAAGGATTCGGCAGCTGAGTCTCAAAAGGCAAAGGTGCTCGAGCAAGAATCAATTGAAGAGCAGAAACTGGATACGAAGGAGAAGGAACAAGCTAAAGAAGATAAGTCGGAAGAACAAAAACATAATTTGCAAGCCAAATTTCTGGAAATGGTTAAGGCTTCTGAATCTCAAGTTTCGAATGAAAACTTGCGAGCTATTCTTAGAGAAAGTAATGATGTAATTGAAAATCTGGATGACTCTGACAGAGTTGCTAAGGCCATATTCAAACTCCGGGAGCACATTGTTCATACGTACGATGGAAAAGCAGGCGAAGAGCTTCAAGAAAAAGAAATGTTAGAAACATTTATCGAATCTATTCTTGAAGCTTCTCCAACTGCCGCTGAAAATATGATCAACCATTACATCAAAGAAATTGAAGCAAATGTTATTTTAACAAAAGCAGCTGTTCAACTTATAGACGAGAAGGATATGTTTACTAAACCTTCATTATTAATACCAAAAATAATAAATCTGGAAAATATTGCAAAGAACATCAAATCTGAGCAGCACATTGAGAAGTCGTCAGAGATGATGATTAACCTACAACAGAACTTAATGGACACTTTTCTAATACTTGATGACCTCTTGGAAGATGATACAACTTGTTTAAAGCCTCTCGTTGAACAAATGAAATCCGTTCTTCTGTCAGAATATGATTATATTGAGAATAAGCAGGATCAACTCCAAACTGCAACTATTGAAGGAAAAATTTATAATATTACCAAAGAAATCTTAAACGTTTGCGAAAAATTACAGCAGGTTAACAATGACTTAATTGCAGAAAAATCTGTTAAAGAAAACGTACCTTCTATACAAGAAGATGAGCCTGAAATGAAAGATTCGGAAACTGAGTCTCAAAAGGCAAAGGTACTTGAAAAAGAGTCAGCCGAAGAGCAGAAACTCGATGCAAAACAGAAGAAACTGGCTGAAAAGGAAGCTGAAAAGAAGGCCCAACAGGCAAAAGTATCTGAAGTTGTTGCTGAAAAAGTATCTGAAGAAAAGGTCCCAGAGAGTAAGAAACCTGACGCTAAGGATTCGGAAGCTGATTCTCAAAAGGCAAAGGTACTTGAAAAAGAATCCATTGAAGAGCAGAAACTGGATGCGAAACAGAAGAAACTGGCTGAAAAGGAAGCTGAAAAGAAGGCCCAACAGGCAGAAGTATCTGAAGTTGTTGCTGAAAAAGTATCTGAAGAAAAGGTCCCAGAGAGTAAGAAACCTGACGCTAAGGATTCGGAAGCTGATTCTCAAAAGGCAAAGGTACTTGAAAAAGAGTCAGCCGAAGAGCAGAAACTCGATGCAAAACAGAAGAAACTGGCTGAAAAGGAAGCTGAAAAGAAGGCCCAACATGCAGAAGTATCTGAAGTTGTTGCTGAGAAAGTGTCTGAAGAAAAGGTCCCCGAGAGTAAGAAGCCTGAAATTAAGGATTCGGAAACTGAGTCACAAAAGGCAAAGGTGCTCGAGCAAGAATCAATTGAAGAGCAGAAACTGGATACGAAGGAGAAGGAACAAGCTAAAGAAGATAAGTCGGAAGAACAAAAACATAATTTGCAAGCCAAATTTCTGGAAATGGTTAAGGCTTCTGAATCCCAAATTTTCAATGGAAGCTTACGAGCAATTCTTTCGGAGAGTAATGATGTAATTGAAAATCTGGATGACTCGGAAAGAGTTGCTAAGTCCATATTCAAACTCCGGGAGCACATTGTACATACGTACGATGGGAAATCATCTGATGAAAAAGATATTGTAGAAGCATTTATCGAATCACTGCTTGAGGCATCTCCAACTGCTTCGCAGAAAATAATCGAAAGTTACTTAAAGGAAATTAAAACAAATATAATACTAAGCAAAGCTGCGCTTAAGCTTATTGGCGGTTCTGAATTGGGTGTAAAATCATCGTTAATAGCACCCAAACTGGTTAAGCTTGAGACTCTTTCAGAAGACATCAAATCTAATCTGCATATTGAAAAGTCTTCTCAAAAGATGATCCAATTACAACAAGCTTTAATGGATATTTTTGTATTATTCGATGACCTGATCGACGACAAAACAGCAATATTAAAACCTGTTATTGAGCATATGAAATCTGTTCTTCTATCAGAATATGATTATATTGAGAATAAGGAGGGACAACTCCAAACTGCAACTATAGAGGGAAAAATCCATAATATTACCAAAGAAATATTAAATGTTAGCGAAAAGCTGAAACAGCTCAACAAAGATCTCGCTGAAGTGCAAATGCCAACTAAGCAAGAAGATAAACCTGACGTTGCTGATACAGAAACTGATTCTCAACAGGCAAAGGTACTTGAAAAAGAATCCATTGAAGAGAAGAAACTGGATGCGAAACAGAAGAAACTGGCTGAAAAGGAAGCTGAAAAGAAGGCCCAACAAGCAGAAGTATCTGAAGTTGTTGCTGAGAAAGTATCTGAAGAAAAGGTGCCCGAGAAGAAGAAGCCTGACGTAAAAGATTCGGAAGCTGAGTCACAAAAGGCAAAGGTAGTTGAAAAAGAGTCAGCCGAAGAGCAGAAACTGGATGCGAAACAGAAGAAGCAGGCTGAAAAGGAAACTGAAAAAAAGGCCCAACAGGCAGAAGTATCTGAAGTTGTGGCTGAAAAAGTATCTGAAGAAAAGGTCCCCGAGAGTAAGAAGCCTGAAATTAAGGATTCGGAAACTGAGTCACAAAAGGCAAAGGTACTTGAAAAAGCGTCAGCCGAAGAGCAGAAACTCGATGCGAAACAGAAGAAGCAGGCTGAAAAGAAAGCTGAAAAGAAGGGCCAACAGGCAGAAGTATCTGAAGTTGTTGCTGAGAAAGTATCTGAAGAAAAGGTCCCCGAGAGTAAGAAGCCTGAAATTAAGGATTCGGAAACTGAGTCACAAAAGGCAAAGGTACTTGAAAAAGCGTCAGCCGAAGAGCAGAAACTCGATGCGAAACAGAAGAAGCAGGCTGAAAAGGAAGCTGAAAAGAAGGCCCAACAGGCAGAAGTATCTGAAGTTGTTGCTGAGAAAGTATCTGAAGAAAAGGTCCCCGAGAGTAAGAAGCCTGAAATTAAGGATTCGGAAACTGAGTCACAAAAGGCAAAGGTACTTGAAAAAGCGTCAGCCGAAGAGCAGAAACTCGATGCGAAACAGAAGAAGCAGGCTGAAAAGAAAGCTGAAAAGAAGGGCCAACAGGCAGAAGTATCTGAAGTTGTTACTGAGAAAGTATCTGAAGAAAAGGTCCCCGAGAGTAAGAAGCCTGAAATTAAGGATTCGGAAACTGAGTCACAAAAGGCAAAGGTACTTGAAAAAGCGTCAGCCGAAGAGCAGAAACTCGATGCGAAACAGAAGAAGCAGGCTGAAAAGGAAGCTGAAAAGAAGGCCCAACAGGCAGAAGTATCTGAAGTTGTTGCTGAGAAAGTATCTGAAGAAAAGGTCCCCGAGAGTAAGAAGCCTGAAATTAAGGATTCGGAAACTGAGTCTCAAAAGGCAAAGGTACTTGAAAAAGAATCCATTGAAGAGCAAAAACTGGATGCGAAACAGAAGAAACTGGCTGAAAAGGAAGCTGAAAAGAAGGCCCAACAGGCAGAAGTATCTGAAGTTGTTGCTGAGAAAGTATCTGAAGAAAAGGTCCCCGAGAGTAAGAAGCCTGAAATTAAGGATTCGGAAACTGAGCCTCAAAAGGCAAAGGTACTTGAAAAAGAATCCATTGAAGAGCAAAAACTGGATGCGAAACAGAAGAAACTGGCTGAAAAGGAAGCTGAAAAGAAGGCCCAACAGGCAGAAGTAACTGAAGTTGTTGCTGAGAAAGTATCTGAAGAAAAGGTCCCCGAGAGTAAGAAGCCTGACGTAAAGGATTCGGAAGCTGAGTCTCAAAAAGCAAAGGTACTTGAAAAAGAATCCATTGAAGAGCAAAAACTGGATGCGAAACAGAAGAAACTGGCTGAAAAGGAAGCTGAAAAGAAGGCCCAACAGGCAGAAGTATCTGAAGTTGTTGCTGAGAAAGTATCTGAAGAAAAGGTCCCCGAGAGTAAGAAGCCTGAAATTAAGGATTCGGAAACTGAGTCACAAAAGGCAAAGGTACTTGAAAAAGCGTCAGCCGAAGAGCAGAAACTCGATGCGAAACAGAAGAAGCAGGCTGAAAAGGAAGCTGAAAAGAAGGCCCAACAGGCAGAAGTATCTGAAGTTGTTGCTGAGAAAGTATCTGAAGAAAAGGTCCCCGAGAGTAAGAAGCCTGAAATTAAGGATTCGGAAACTGAGTCTCAAAAGGCAAAGGTACTTGAAAAAGAATCCATTGAAGAGCAAAAACTGGATGCGAAACAGAAGAAACTGGCTGAAAAGGAAGCTGAAAAGAAGGCCCAACAGGCAGAAGTATCTGAAGTTGTTGCTGAGAATGTATCTGAAGAAAAGGTCCCCGAGAGTAAGAAGCCTGAAATTAAGGATTCGGAAACTGAGCCTCAAAAGGCAAAGGTACTTGAAAAAGAATCCATTGAAGAGCAAAAACTGGATGCGAAACAGAAGAAACTGGCTGAAAAGGAAGCTGAAAAGAAGGCCCAACAGGCAGAAGTAACTGAAGTTGTTGCTGAGAAAGTATCTGAAGAAAAGGTCCCCGAGAGTAAGAAGCCTGACGTAAAGGATTCGGAAGCTGAGTCTCAAAAAGCAAAGGTACTTGAAAAAGAATCCATTGAAGAGCAAAAACTGGATGCGAAACAGAAGAAACTGGCTGAAAAGGAAGCTGAAAAGAAGGCCCAACAGGCAGAAGTATCTGAAGTTATTGCTAAGAAAGTATCCGAAGAAAAGGTCCCCGAGAGTAAGAAGCCTGAAATTAAGGATTCGGAAACTGAGTCACAAAAGGCAAAGGTACTTGAAAAAGAGTCAGCCGAAGAGCAGAAACTCGATGCAAAACAGAAGAAACTGGCTGAAAAGGAAGCTGAAAAGAAGGCTCAACAGGCAAAAGTATCTGAAGTTGTTGCTGAAAAAGTATCTGAAGAAAAGGTCCCCGTGAGTAAAAAGCCTGAAATTAAGGATTCGGAAACTGAGTCACAAAAGGCAAAGGTACTTGAAAAAGAGTCAGCCGAAGAGCAGAAACTCGATGCGAAACAGAAGAAACTGGCTGAAAAGGAAGCTGAAAAGAAGGCCCAACAGGCAGAAGTATCTGAAGTTGTTGCTGAGAAAGTATCCGAAGAAAAGGTCCCCGAGAGTAAGAAGCCTGAAATTAAGGACTCGAAAGCTGAGTCACAAAAGGCAATGGTACTTGAAAAAGAGTCAGCCGAAGAGCAGAAACTCGATGCAAAACAGAAGAAACTGGCTGAAAAGGAAGCTGAAAAGAAGGCCCAACAGGCAGAAGTATCTGAAGTTGTTGCTGAGAAAGTATCTGAAGAAAAGGTCCCCGAGAGTAAGAAGCCTGACGTAAAGGATTCGGAAGCTGAGTCTCAAAAAGCAAAGGTACTTGAAAAAGAATCCATTGAAGAGCAAAAACTGGATGCGAAACAGAAGAAACTGGCTGAAAAGGAAGCTGAAAAGAAGGCCCAACATGCAGAAGTATCTGAAGTTGTTGCTGAGAAAGTGTCTGAAGAAAAGGTCCCCGAGAGTAAGAAGCCTGAAATTAAGGATTCGGAAACTGAGTCACAAAAGGCAAAGGTGCTCGAGCAAGAATCAATTGAAGAGCAGAAACTGGATAAGAAGGAGAAGGAACAAGCTAAAGAAGATAAGTCGGAAGAACAAAAACATAATTTGCAAGCCAAATTTCTGGAAATGGTTAAGGCTTCTGAATCCCAAATTTCCAATGGAAGCTTACGAGCAATTCTTTCGGAGAGTAATGATGTAATTGAAAATCTGGATGACTCGGAAAGAGTTGCTAAGTCCATATTCAAACTCCGGGAGCACATTGTACATACGTACGATGGGAAATCATCTGATGAAAAAGATATTGTAGAAGCATTTATCGAATCACTTCTTGAGGCATCTCCAACTGCTTCACAGAAAATAATCGAAAGTTACTTAAAGGAAATTAAAACAAATATAATACTAAGCAAAGCTGCGCTTAAGCTTATTGGCGGTTCTGAATTGGGTGTAAAATCATCGTTAATAGCACCCAAACTGGTTAAGCTTGAGACTCTTTCAGAAGACATCAAATCTAATCTGCATATTGAAAAGTCTTCTCAAAAGATGATCCAATTACAACAAGCTTTAATGGATATTTTTGTATTATTCGATGACCTGATCGACGACAAAACAGCAATATTAAAACCTGTTATTGAGCATATGAAATCTGTTCTTCTATCAGAATATGATTACATTGAGAATAAGGAGGGACAACTCCAAACTGCAACTATAGAGGGAAAAATCCATAATATTACCAAAGAAATATTAAATGTTAGCGAAAAGCTGCAACAGCTCAACAAAGATCTCGCTGAAGTGCAAATGCCAACTAAGCAAGAAGATAAACCTGACGTTGCTGATACAGAAACTGATTCTCAACAGGCAAAGGTACTTGAAAAAGAATCCATTGAAGAGAAGAAACTGGATGCGAAACAGAAGAAACTGGCTGAAAAGGAAGCTGAAAAGAAGGCAAAACAAGCAGAAGTATCTGAAGTTGTTGCTGAGAAAGTATCTGAAGAAAAGGTGCCCGAGAAGAAGAAGCCTGACGTAAAAGATTCGGAAGCTGAGTCACAAAAGGCAAAGGTACTTGAAAAAGAGTCAGACGAAGAGCAGAAACTGGATGCGAAACAGAAGAAGCAGGCTGAAAAGGAAGCTGAAAAGAAGGCAAAACAAGCCGAAGTATCTGAAGTTGTTGGTGAAAAAGTATCTGAAGAAAAGGTCCCCGAGAAGAAGAAGCCTGACGTAAAGGATTCGGAAGCTGAGTCTCAAAAAGCAAAGGTACTCGAAAAAGAATCCATTGAAGAGCAGAAACTGGATGCGAAACAGAAGAAACAGGCTGAAAAGGAAGCTGAAAAGAAGGCAAAACAAGCAGAAGTATTTGAAGTTGTTGCTGAGAAAGTATCTGAAGAAAAGGTGCCCGAGAAGAAGAAGCCTGATGTAAAGGATTCGGAAGCTGAGTCTCAAAAGGCAAAGGTACTTGAAAAAGAGTCAGCCGAAGAGCAGAAACTCGATGCAAAACAGAAGAAACTGGCTGAAAAGGAAGCTGAAAAGAAGGCAAAACAAGCAGAAGTATCTGAAGAAAAGGTGCCCGAGAAGAAGAAGCCTGATGTAAAGGATTCGGAAACTGAGTCACAAAAGGCAAAGGTAGTTGAAAAAGAATCCATTGAAGAGCAGAAACTGGATGCGAAACAGAAGAAACAGGCTGAAAATGAAGCTGAAAAGAAGGCAAAACAAGCAGAAGTATCTGAAGTTGTTGCTGAGAAAGTATCTGAAGAAAAGGTGCCCGAGAAGAAGAAGCCTGATGTAAAGGATTCGGAAGCTGAGTCTCAAAAGGCAAAGGTACTTGAAAAAGAGTCAGCCGAAGAGCAGAAACTCGATGCAAAACAGAAGAAACTGGCTGAAAAGGAAGCTGAAAAGAAGGAAAAACAAGCAGAAGTATCTGAAGTTGTTGCTGAGAAAGTATCGGAAGAAAAGGACCTGGAAAGTAAGAAGCCTAAGTCCAAGGTTTCGGAAGATAAGTCCTTAGGAGCAAAGGTAGTTGAAAAAGAATTAATTGAAGAGACTAAACTAGACGCAAAACAGAAGAAGACTGAAATGGAAGCAATAAAGAAAGCCCAACAAGTAGAAGAATCTGAAGTTGTTGCTGAGAAAGTGTCTGAAGAGAAGGTCAATGAGAGTAGGAAGCCAAAGGTGAAGCGCTCCGTCTTAGAGTCTTCAACGGAAAAGGTGGAACAAAGAGAACAACCGAAGCAAAAGAAACAATCTGAAGGGGAATCCCAAAAGGAAGTGGAACAAGCTGACGCAGCTGAAAATATATCTGAGATTGAAATGGGTTCAGAGAAAAAGAAGTCTGTTGATACCGAAGCCGCAATCAAAGAAGAACAAGCAATCAAAGAACAAAAGTTGGCGACGAAAGAAAAGAAGATGAATGAAAGCATATCACTGAGTTTGAACGAGACAGCAGAGAGAAGACTTGATGAGAAGAAAAAGTCAGACTTATTGGAATCAGAAGACTCTATTAGTTTACAAAGCCAAACATATAAGTCAATGGAGTCTGAGTATCGGGAGAGAAAGGAATCGCGAAGTGCTAAACGTAAACCAACTGTTGATCTAATGCTAACAAATCGTAACTCGGCAACCGGCAGTGATCTCAAGTTGACATGTGGCATTTCTGGTCACGATATGAGAGTGCAGTGGTTCAAGCAAAATAGTCCCATTGCTAACGATGCCAAATACAAAATAACCTTGAATGATGGTCTATCCTGCCTTGAAATCAAATCAACAGAGATGAATGATTCTGGCATATATCGTTGCATCGCGTCTAATCGAAATGGAGAGGTGGAAACAAGCTGTCTTGTGACTATATACGAAGCACCTTCAACCAAATTTGGCACTCCGCCAATATTTACACGCAACATACGAGGTAAGTGCCTTTTTTACCTATGCAACCCAGTGATTTAGTGCCCCAAATTAAAATTCAATTAACGTCACATTACAAATGTGAATCAATACAATTTGACATTAAGCACCCAAGTAAATAGGAAATAGCCACAGAAGATGCATACGAATATACTATATATATTTGAGAACTAAGTATATAAAGGCTTGGCAAAGCATCGATTTTCCCTTTGGGCCTTTGATAAGCTAAAGATCATTTATAGGTTGCATTATGTTATTATTTAAGTTTAGTTCAGCTCTCTATTAATAGCTTATTGCAATTCGAATGACTTTTATATAATTGAATTTACTGCCTGCATTAATTAAAACTCTATAGCATTTAAATAGATTTATTTCAAATGCTTTTTCTTTGGCAACAATTTGATAGTAAATATATACATATAAGTCTACATATATATATCTTATATAGAAAGATACATACTTACATATAAGCGATGGCGGGCAATACCGAAATTTGTCAAATTGTTTTTTTAGCATTAAAAATCGATTGGCAATTAGGATTGATTCGAGAAGGAATGTCTTTTCGAATTTTTTCACCACATTGCGGACAGTCGTGAATCTTCTTTTGCTTCGAACGGACGCCTGACGTCCTAAAATTTGAAGACTCTTTCGATCGAACCGTAGCGGGTTATATATATCGTATATATATATATATATTCATTTATACATATATACGGCTCGTACGGATATATTTTTTATCGGTTTTTTCCCCAACGAACTTTCATTTATCCCCTGTTATCCTGTGAAAAGATAATAAGCCGAAAAATATAAAAATGGGTGAAACGGACGGCGATGTCGAGCCACGGGGATCCGCTGAGCCGGAGGCGGCGGCAGGACAAGATACGCTGCAGGTGCCAACGCAAAAGAAACGAAAACTTAAGTCGCCAACTCCAGGCAGCTTACGCGGACGCAGTGCCACGCCCATACATGGCCGGAGCCAGACGCCGTTCACCTTGTATATGACACGACGCAGTGCCACGCCCTCAACATGGCGCAGCATAACGCCATTCCTGAAACGCGAAGAGAAGGAGAAAACTCCATTCGAACTAGGCCGGGACATCAAGAGCCAAACCACGTGCAACATTGCCGTCTTCGATCGCGCCCTGGTCATGGATATTTCCGAGTCGTTGGATGTGCAAAAGCCCGTGCGTTACATAACGTCCGATTTGTCGGTTATCGATCGTGCTGCCGTAATGGATGTGTCTAACGTTGAGGTTATCTACGTAGTTGAGGAGTACGAAGAGGTCGAAGAGGAGGAGGAAATCATCGAAGAGGTTAAGCCGAAGAAGAAGGAGAAGAAACCCAGAAAGCCGCGCACAGCTCGTAAGTCCATCGATAAGGAGCAGAGTCCATCGGGTAATCTATCGGAGTCGGAAGACTTTGGAGACTTTGGTGACGACAGAGAGGATAGCGTCGATTTCGACGATGATGAGCCAGTTAAAAAGGGCAAAAAGAAGGCTCCACCCAAGAAGAAGGAGAAAAAGGAGAAATCCCCCAGTCCCAAATTGACCTTGAAACTGGAGATGGGCGGTGGCCAGAAGGCTACAAAGAAGATGTTTGATCAGCCAGCCGCTGCCGGACCCAAGCCGCCTCCAAAGAAGAGCAAGATGGTGCTGCAAATGGAGGAACAGGCCAAAGCAGCAGCCAAGGCAGCCGAGGAAGCGGCCAATCGAGCCAAGCCCAAGGGCGAGACATTTGAGGAACGTCAAAAGCGTCTCAAGGAAGAAAAGGATGAGCAGGACCGTATTGAAGCCGAGCAGAGGGCACTAGAAGAAGCCGAAGCGGAAGCCGAACTTGAAGAAGATGAAGAAGAGATTCCAGAGGAGGGCGACGAGAGCACCGTAGCTGCCGATGGCGAATACAATGAAGAGGAATTGGAGGATCAGGAACAGGAGGAAGAGATTGAAGATGATGTGGTGCCTGATCTGAAAAAAGAAAAACGTCGAGGCAGTGACTCCTCCGATGACTTTGTACGGCCCGATCCACATGAAGAGGAGCGCTGGCAGCGTATCGCCGCCACGGAGGGTGAAGAGTTCATGCAGCAGATGCGTAAATACAGCATTGCCAAGCGCGTGAGCGAAAAGGAACGCGACGCCGACTGGCAACGCCGCCGCGAACAGGCTCGCATGCCCAAGTTCATTAACTTCCTCTCCGATCGCACCGTCGAGGCGGGCCAGAGCGTGCGTATGGCCTGCGCTGTCGATGGACCCGAGCTCTCTGTCAAATGGTTCAAGGATGGCAGGCAACTCGAACGCGATGCGAATCACCGCATCATTAATAACAATAACATTTTAGTGCTGGAAGTCGTTAATACCAATATACTGGACTCGGGCGAGTACTCTTGCCAGATATTGAATCAGAATGACGAGGTTACCTCATCGTGTATTGTAACTATTTACGAAGTGTTTAAGGACGAACCCAAACCTCCCTCCATACAGTATATCAAAGGTACTTGCTCCTAGCCCTTACTCCACTGTCTATGTGTAACTCATTGGCATTGTCACTATATTCTATAGAATACTACCACTTGCGCGATGATGAGCTGACCATTGAGGGCCACGTGCACGGTGTACCGCGCCCTGTTGTCACCTGGTGGCGTGGCGCCTTCCAGGTGAAGCCCAGCTATAAGTTCACCATGCTCGAGGAGGGGCATGGCGTGTGCAAGCTACTCATCTATAAGCCTGGCAATAAGGATAGCGGCACCTATACCCTGAGAGCCAACAATTCAATTGGCGAGGCTCAAATCAATCAAATCGTCGAGGTGGCCAAGAATCTGCACTATCATGTGCCCGGCATATTCCATGCCCGCGATAGAATCCAATTGGACAGCTTGAAGCAGGCCAAAGTAGCCATGGATGCTGCACTGAAGTCCAAGGCCGAATCGGATCAGAAACGTGCCGAAATCGAGGCCGAACAGCAGCGTGTACAGGCGGCACGTGCACCACCCGAGCCACTGGTTCCAGCCAAGCAAAAGTTACAATTCGCCACTCAACTGCGCGATCGTATGGCCCTGGAGGGCACCACTGTGAAGTTTGCGGCAACGGTCATTGGACCAGATCCAAATACACGCTGGATGAAGGATGACAAGTGGATGGTGATGAGCGAAAATGTAAAAAATCTATCCGAAGAGGGTAAAGCCATTATACAGATCAACAATGTCACTTCGGCCGATTCGGGCGTCTACAAATGTGTGGCCAAAAATGATCTCAGCGAAATTGAGACCTCATGCTACTTCAAGGTGTATGCGGCGCAAGCTGATGGCGACGAGTCCGAACCCATTTTCGCCCTGCCCCTGCGAGGTATTTTTACGTATCTGTATCTGTATATCTGTCTCTACATCTGCATCTGTATCTGAATCTGCATCTGAATCTGAATCGGCATATACAAATCGTATCTACATCTGCATCCGTTGCGTTTCGTGTTGTCTTCTTCATTTTTTTGTTACAACGCCAACACGAGCATTAGCCAAAATTCGAAACTGATTGTTTTCCAACGATCACAGTTCTCGATTGAGGTCGACCATGTGTAAAAATAGTTTGTGCTGCTCAGACAGTTGATTGAAATGTTTGATCTTCTTCTTAGATGTGTATCACTCCTCCCAAAATGATTTAATTATCGATACGAAAGTTCGAGGCAATCCTCGTCCCGTTATCTCGTGGACGAAAGATCAGATACCCGTTGTTCTCGACGATCGTGTCGTACAAATCGAGCACTTGGATGGCGTCTGCGAGCTGATCGTTAACAAGCCAACTGTGAATGACAACGGCATCTACGTCTGCACCGCCCAGAATAAATTGGGCAGTCAGTCGACCACCCACACGGTTGTTGTCGACACCCATTCGTCACGCCGCTCTAGCATCTTATCGGCCATGCAAGAGGATACAGCCGAGGGTGGCACCAAATCCAAACCGAAGAAGCTGCCCAAGCCGGATGAGCCCGAGGGCGGTGAGGGCGGCTATGAGCGACGCAGCCGCTTGCCCGATCCATCCCCGAAGCAAATGCTCTATTTCACGGTCAATCTATCCAATCGCTATGTAGCTGAAGGCTCTAAGGTCAAACTGCAAGCGGTTATTGGCGGACCCGAGCCCACCATCAAATGGCAAAAGGATGAACAAAATGTCCAATATGGACCGCGCATACGCAACATGAATCGCGACAGCCTGGCTGTGCTGGAATTCATAAACGCACAGGAGGAGGACTCTGGCACCTATACGATAATAGCCCAAAATGAGTTCTGCAAGATCACGACATCGGCCGTGCTGCATGTCTATCAGCCGAAGGTCAACACCGATGTACAGCCCGTGTTCATACGCTCGTTGAAAGGTAAGAGCCAAACGCATCTATTTTGTCTCGTCTCGTCTCGTCTCGTTCGACTAAATAGATATAGTATCTATTTGGATCTATGAATAGATCAAAGATATTCACAATTGTGCAATGCAATTGTTTGTCGGGATTATGCAATGCCTTTGGCGCTGTATGTCTCATTTGTTTTGGGTCTTTGTGTTGCGTGTTTATGTAACCATGAACTATTGAAAGGCTTCAACTGCCTCTACCTCCTACAGAGAACTATCACCTGAACTCGAATGAACTTATACTGGAGACAGCTGTGCGAGGTCAGCCTACGCCCCAAGTGCAGTGGTTTAAGGACAGCGTTGAGATTCAAAACGGCGAACGCCATCAGATCATTGAACATCAGGATGGCACATGTGAGCTAATCGTTGATCGGCCGGACAACAGGGATTCGGGCAAATATGTAGTTAAGGCGGAGAGTCGTGCTGGCAAAATGGAAATTTCTCATTATGTGCTGTTTGAGGGTAAAGCTTCGCATATTGCGGACAACATTCACGGCGTGTTCCATGCGGACAAGAGCTTGTTGCGGCCCAAGGAGGTGGTGGAAAAGCCAGCTGTGAAGCCGGCTCCTCCAGCGGGCGGTGAGGCAGAAGCTGAAGCTGAAGGCGAGGAGGGTAAGGGCAAACGTCGTGGCCGCAAGAAGGATGACCCCGAAGATGAGGGTGTATCTTCAGCCACGGATTATGCCTCCGATACGGCTAGCATGTCCAGTAAGCGACGCGAGAAGAATATTGGCATACACTTCACCACCTCTATGAGGGATCGCGTTGTGGCTGAAGGCTCCAAGGTGAAAATCTCTTGCTTCCTGGAAGCAAAGGAACCCCAGGTGAAATGGTTCGTGAATGATGAGCCCCTGCAAAATGGACCCAAGATTCGAGGACGTTACAGCGAAGGCCTCTGCCTATTGGAGATTAACAGCGTTACCGAGGAGGACAACGGCGAGTACAAGTGTTGGGGCCGCGATGAAACTGGTGAGGCATCCACCTCCTGCCGGTTAGAGGTCTATGCAGATCCAGGCACTGGTGACGTGCCACCCACCTTTACGCGTAACATCAAGGACACGTTGCACGGCAAGATAAACGAGCTCCAACTGGATGTGCATGTTCGCGGTCTGCCAACGCCATCGGTGTCCTGGTACAAGGATGGCGTAAAGGTTGAGAACAATGAAAAGTACCACCAGGTGGACCACGATGACGGCACATGCGAGCTGTTCATTAGCCATCCAAAGCCAGCTGACAGCGGCAAATACGTATGCCAGGCCGAGAACCGTGAGGGTCAAACGGAAATTGTTCATATGGTCACTGTGGAGCCACGTGTTCGTGTTCGTCCCATGTCGCCACCCAGAGAGGGACGTCCGCCAGCCAAGCCAGCTGGTGAGGATGAAGAGCCAGCTGCTGAAGGTGAAGCAGTTGAGGGTGAGGCGGCTGAGAAGAGAGTCCGCAAGCCCAAGAATGATGAGGAGGAGGCAACTAGCTCCAGGCGCGAGGTGCCCATGCCTCCAGATCTAAAGAAGCGTCTCTATTTCCGCAACTTCCTAGCCAATCGCACCGTCAAGACCGGCAGCAATGTCAAATGGATGGTTAACATCGATGGACCGGAGCCAACAGCCAAATGGTTCCATGGCGATCAGCCAATTACCTTCGGACCCAAGAGCAAAATGTCCATGCAGGATGGCATTGCCTGGCTTAATCTCGTGGGCGTTACGGAAGAGGATGCCGGCGAATATACGCTGCGTGTCAGAGGCTCCGAAAATGAAATTGTCAGCACTTGCAACCTATTCGTTTACAGCACGGGTAAAGTTGAGATCATCACACCCACTTTCACAGTGGGCATCAAAGGTAGGCAGCAGCGTAACATTGGGTAACTATTTGTATGTTAATGTGATATCGAGTGTGTCCAAGTAAGTGTTAAGGTCTGCTGATAGTCTTATGTATATCAACTTAGTTATGTTTTTAATACTAGCATTAGAATTAGAAGTCCTGCCCATCTTTTATGTAGTGCTCGTCTTATTCTGTTTGTGCCTTGTCCTTTTGTGTGTTCAACTTTCAGACGCATATCATTCCCAACACAATCGGCTGACGCTCGAGTGCAAAGTATCGGGCAGTCCCAAGCCAAACATTTACTGGCAGCGCGATAATACACTGCTGCCCCTCGATACGGCGAAATATGAATATGCTGAGCTGAGTGACAGCATCAAGCAGTTGACCATCACCTCCTTTAACAGCGAGGACACCGGACTGTACACCTGCTATGCGGAGAGTGAAAATGGCCAGATGAAGATTAGCAAATTTGTTCAAGCCTCCGATTATGTGAGACAGCGTGCAGTGGATAAGAAAACCACAGCAGATCAACCTCAACAGACTGTTAAGCAAACTGAGTCTACTCAGGGCGCATTGGGCGAGAATACAGCAGCAGTGGCCAAGGCCAAGGCGAGGGAGGCTAAACTGCGCCTGAATCTGGAGACCAGCCTCAAGACAATGACAATTAGCAGCGGCAACAAAGCTCAGCTAATCTGCTACGTGACTGGCTTCATTGAGGAAGTGCACTGGCTCAGGGACGACGAGCGCATTACTAAGGACGCACGCCACAAGATCTACAATATCAACGGTGCCATCAGCCTAGAAATCTACGATGCCCGTGCCGAGGACAGTGGACACTATAGATGCGTGGTCAGGAACAGCAAGCAGACAGTGGAGAGCACTGGCCAGCTCACAGTGCTAGACGAGACGAGCGGTCGACTGCCTCAAAGCTTTGTGGAGGGCATTAAGAGTAAGTCCAATATAATTTCTTTTTAAATTTACTTAACGAGATGTTCCTTTCCAGAATCCTATGATGCACAGCGCAATGAGATTGTGCTTAGCTGCCAAGTGCATGGACGTCCCAATGTCACGTGGATGCGCGATGATCACACGATCTGTAACAATCGCTACAAGATTGTGGATGAGCCGGGCGGTGAACGCAAGCTGATCATACGCAATCCCATATCCTCGGACTGTGGCACCTTTGCCTGCTATGCCGAGCATGCGGATCACATTGACTCGATCAGCACGTGCATACGGGCAGCTGACTTGAAACGTCTCATTACATACGAGCCTGAAAATGTTTTGCTCTCTCAGTCCCAGTCCCAGTCACACTCGCCCGAGGAGTATACACGAGCCACAGCCTACGTAAATGGCAATGGTGACTTACAACGCGCTGGAAATCGCGTCATCCGCAGTGTCGCTCAGACAAAGCCACTGTTCCATAGCTATTTGCATGATCGCACCATATCGGAAGGTGCAAATGTGCGATTCTTGTGCACAGTTTCTGGCGATGAGAACACACACATTGAGTGGTTGAAGAACCATAAGCCATTGCCCAGGGATACGCGCTATCAGACAGTCTATCAGAATGGTGAGGCATCACTGGAGATCTTTGCCGCGCTGGCAGATGACAGTGGCAATTACACCTGCTCGGCCATCAATGACTTTGGCGAGAGTCTCACCCATGCGCAGCTGCGCGTCTACAAGCATTTCAGAGAGGCATCTATGCCCAGTACTTTTGCACAGCCAATTCGAGGTATTCCCCAAAGCTAAGGACGAGCAACACGCGAAGCTGTCCTCTCTAAGCATCCGCCTGCATACAGTCTATTTGCTGTTCTAACCGCTTTCGTTTGTCAAGTTCACTTCGGGCATTGTATTTATTAATCATTCTACAATATTTCATCTATTATTTGTTCACAGACACGTATTCTCTAAATGAGAATGAGTTGGTTCTGGATTGTCGTGTGCGTGGCCAGCCTCGTCCAGAGATCCAATGGATGAAGGGCAACGAGATTATTAACAATGATGATAAATATCAACAAGTTGATCAGACCGATGGTTACTCCAAGCTGATTATACGCAATCCCGTTGAAAAGGACTCTGGCATATACTCCTGCATAGCGACCAACGAGGGCGCCCAAAACAAGATGACCCATCAGGTAGACTTTGTGGGCCGCGAACGTTTCACTCTGGAGAAGACGCACGGCTTCTTCCACCGTGATCCCAACAAGCCGCACTTCCTGGCACCGCTGGGCAATCAGACCGTATGCAATGGCGGCACCGCCGCCATCTCAGCTGAGTTCATGCAATCGAGCACGCCCATTGAGGTGAAATGGTATCGCGATCGCAGAGCTGTGGAAGGTCCCAATGTGACAACTATGAACGAACGTGGTATCTACACGCTGGCCATCATGAATGCGTCGGCTGAGCATGAGGGCACCTACACTTGTCTCGCCTCGAATGCCTTTGGGCGCATCGAGTCGCATGTCAACATCGATGTCGCCGTTGGTGCTGAGAAGGACGAACGACCACCCCTCTTCCTGTCCAGACCAGAAACTGAAATGAAGATCGCCGTGGGTGATCCATTCTCGCTGTCCTTCCGTATTGCGGGTGATCCAAAACCGAAACGTAAGCTTTTTTTCTCAAATCTATAAACTCTTCAAATACTTATTTTGTGTGCTATTTACAGTTGTGTTCATGAAGGGCACCAAGGATATAACCCAATCGGATCGGGTTAGCAAAGAGGTATCCGATGACTACACCAGATTCACAGTGCAAAAGTCGCAGATTTCCGACTCCGGCACCTATTTCGTTGTTGCACG
Source organism: Drosophila leonis (assembly GCA_035045365.1). Lineage (NCBI taxonomy): Eukaryota > Metazoa > Arthropoda > Insecta > Diptera > Drosophilidae > Drosophila > Drosophila leonis. The sequence continues at coordinate 13,888,991 of JAWNPC010000110.1, read as the reverse complement.
CAACGACTTTGGCACGGACAGAATATTCGTCACAATTACAGTACGTACTGCCTATGAATAATACTTGTTTGTGTTATTTGTGTGTTAGCTGCTGTCGCTGTACCTGAATGTCTTGCTATTGATCTAATGCTTTTGCTAACTAACCTTCTCTTTTTATTTCTTTACGCTTTTTCTAGATTAAAACGCCCAAAAAGAAAGAATAAAGCCTATTTCAATTATATTTATATATACTCTTTGCGCAAATTTAAACGCCTCCCTCTAAATGCATCAACAAAATATTTATGCTCTAAGTCTACTTTCCCGACTCTATGTGTTCATTCAAATAAACAATAATATCGTTCTGACTACAAAAATCCAAACTTATATAGGTTAACCCGCGCGCTCGCTCTGAAACCCCAACGCAACCACGGTGGGGCCAACCCCTGGACAGTTACAGTGAAACTTCGTATTTCAGAGGTGAGTATTCCATTCCATTCTCTTAGTAGACCCATCTTGTTGTGTTCCATTTCAATGTTTCTACTCAGCGTTTAGTTATCTCTTTGTGTGCAGTTTTCAATGTGATTCAGTTTATTGACTCCATTTGTTTCATTTCTGTATTGTTGTTCTACTTCTTCTACATTTGTCATTTTGTGTCCTTCACTTTGGCCCGCAGCCAACTCACTTGTCTCTAAATCGTAGTCTTCAAATATTATAACATTCTATATGTTATCTATTTGATGTTCCTTCCATTCCGTTGTTATACCAATCAATTACGTGTTTCATTTAAAGTTTTATCTCAAGTATTCAATAGCGCATGGACTTGCCAATATATTTTGCAGATCGCCTCAACTCCAACTTGTTTGCCTTCTGTGCCGTTAATCAAGAAACTTCTCAAAAGCAATTTCCTGTGAGATTCAATGATTGTCCAATACATACAGAAATTATCCGTGTATTTAACTTATCTTTTGTTAGTATTTCTGAACGATTGACTTATTTACTTATTTTATTATGGTATACAAATAGCGTATTATATAAAGCACAACAATCCAGCTTATACATTTACGTAGTCGAAAAAAGAAAAAAAAAACAAGAAAATAAAATATATATTTCTCCGGGGCGTATTGTGTTTGATTTCCCATGCTGAAAGTTTTGTTTAATTGATGCAATCCATTTGCATCTTCACAATTCACACAGATCCACCTGGTTGTATATCCACGGAGCCGCTGGTCGTTGACTCTGGACCCACCCACATCTCGTTGTCGTGGGGCAAACCCGTCAGCGCCAACTCTGCGCCGGTGATTGCCTACAAAGTGGAAGCTTGGATTGTTGGTCATGAGGGAGGCGCCTATTGGCGCGAGCTAGGGCTGACGCCCATTAATTCCTTTGATGCATTCAATCTGAAACCAAATGTGGAATATCATTTCCGTGTGACGCCCAAAAATCGCTATGGCTGGGGACCGGCGGTTCAGACCAGCTCCCCTCTGCAAGTGGGCGGCGTGGAGTGCCTGCCGGAATTTGTCAAGATACTGCCTGGGCAAGTGAAGGCATTGCTCGGCTCCTCCTTTACGCTGCAGTGTAATATGCGTGGAGCGCCGCGTCCAAAGATTACCTGGTACAAGGATGGCATACAGCTGAGCAGCAGCTCCGATCGTGTCAAGATTCGCCAGATTGGCTCCACCTGTGCTCTCACCATAGCCACAGTTAGTGAACTCGACTCTGGCCGTTATACCTGCGAAGCAACCAATTCCAAGGGTCGCGTCTCTACCTTTGCACGCCTGCAAGTCGTCTCGGATCCAAGGCTATATGAGGCAGACTCGAGACTGAAGGAAATTGCTCACGGACGCCATCCGGCTGAGCTGGGCGAGTCATTGCCCATTTTCACAATGCGTCTGCGCGATCGTCGCGTTCAGGTGACCTATCCGGTGCGTCTTACCTGCCAAATCGTAGGCTATCCCGCACCGGAGATATTCTGGTACAAGGATGGGCAACTAATCACCTGTGATAGACGACATCTTATCACGGCCGAGGGTCAATTCTTTACGCTGGAAATAGCAGCCACATTGCTGGACGACAGCGGCAATTACACCTGCACGGCCAAGAATGAACTGGGCTCTGTGTCCTGCCACAGCTGTCTCGTGGTGGACAAGGGCATACGCGCCTACATCTCACCCGACTTCTATGTGCCGCTTGATCCATTCTATGTGTTCCGTGAGGGCAACGAAATCCGCCTCTCCACCAAGGTGGAAGCCTATCCCGCTGTGGGCGTCACCTGGCATCGCAATGGCATGCGTCTGCGTCCCAGTCGTCGCATATCCGCCACTCTCGACTCTACGGGCTATGTGGAGCTAATCATTGCCGAGGCCACGCCACGCGATGCTGGCATTTACGTTTGTGTCGCCTCCAATGTGGTCGGCAAGGTGGAGACCATATGTCGTGTGGCCATCGAAGAGAACGAAGCAGCTGCAACAACGCAACGCGCACTCGATATACCCAGCATTAAGACAAGCGACATGCCGTGAGTATCCTGTCCAAAAAAAATGGTGAGAAACTCATTTGATTTACTTTCTAAAACTTTCTGCTGCAGTTACTCCAAGGAGCCGCTATTTGTTGTCAAACCCCGCTCGAGCGAGGCATACGAGGGCGACAACGTCATCATATTCTGCGAAGTGGTCGGCGATCCCAAGCCCGACGTTGTCTGGCTGCGTGATTTTCTAAATGTGAGTATATATATAATATATATATATAGTAATTGCTCAAGCAGTGACGTCAGCAGCGGCAGGTTCCAAGCGCTTGCGCAACGCCACGTTGCTTGAGTCAGTTGCAAACGCGGCGCCAACAAATGTGGGTCGCAGTCGTCGCGCTCGTATCTCGTATCTCGTTGCAATATCATAAAATAAAATAAAATATTCAAGTGCAAGTGCGCCAACGCCGAATAAAACTAACCAAACTGTCTATTTTAGCTAGTTCTGTGGGCCCTACTCGTATTCAGGAAATACAATTTCCATCTAGATTTCCGCACAATTTACATAAATATATATAAAGTGTTAACTATTCGCAAACAGTTACAGTGCAAACGGAATTCCAAATTGCAACAGTTGTTCGAGCGGATAAATTTCGAAAATTATATTAAAAAATAACAATTGATCCGAAAGAAACGAACAAAGTGTTAAGCAAATAAAAATCAATTAAATTTAGCAAAAGGTAAAGAAACAAATTTAAACAGAAGTTGTTAAAGCATAATGTGGAATGTTTAGATATTTTAAATGTACCCTAGATCAGATATGATCCATCTGAGAACATGTTGATAGTTAGAGTTGCCTCACTTTTAAGTAATTTAACAAAAATGCAGTAGCTTACATCACAGACAGCAGTTCATATTTAAGCTTAGACGTAGCAGGCTCTAGTATAACTAATTATATTAATTATAATCGAACAGCAAAGCAGCCAAAGTTCATTTGAAACCAAGTTCAAAATAGTTCAAATACAGCTAAAGTTAATTAAAAATACACCATATATAAATATTGCTGCTTTTTACTATATATAGAGCCCCTATACGCACACGAGTTCTTATCAAAAGTATGTTATGTAGTGGCCATAGTTTAAATGCGTGACAATATTGTCATGCCCCTTTCCCAAAGGGGAGAGAACAATGCAGTTTTTCAGCTGCAACTGCAGCGACTGTTGCTTACTCGAATTACCAGCCACCTGCGTCACACGTAGCGTAGTCAATCGCACTCGTTATACAATTAACACACACACACATACATGCACACACATCTACATACACATACATGCACACATATGTAGATATATAGACATGTGCAGTTTAGTTCTTATAAAGCTGATCTGCTGTCAAACGCTAATTCAAGTTCAAGCCATATCAAATAACATGATTGTACAAACAATTACGACTGTTAGCCAGAGCCAAAAAGGCAAAAGCAACAAAAAAAAAAACAAAAATTATTAGCCAACAATCGTGCCGCTGTTCGTACCAAGGAAGCAGGAGGTCAGGGTGGGCAACCCAACACACACAGACACTGGCACACTGGCACACTCGTACGAGTTCCAGTTACCAGTTTTCCTATTGACAGTCGCGAAATTAAATTTTGTGCTTATATGGCCATAAGCTGTGCACAACAACAACAACAACAATGCATATATCATGAATAAAAAACATACATACATATAAGCCTCAGATGATTCATTCATTCCGTGATCTGTGACGATCCTTATGGCTGCTGCAGCTTATAGCATTCCAAAGTGTCAATTAATAATAATAAAAAATCATTTATTATCTCTTTAATTGCAGCCGGAGTACTACAAGGACGCGCCACACTTTCGACGCATTGGCGAGGGGCCGGAGTATCGCTTGGAGATACCCAGCGCCAAATTGGATTTTACCGGCACTTATTCAGTTATAGCCAGCAATTGCCATGGCGAGGCCAAGGCTGTAATATCATTGCAAATTTACGCCAAAGGTGAGTCAAATGATTCCTTAGCAAGCTATTGACTAGCTACATTTATTGCTCTTGTTTACAATGCTTGTGGATAAATGCCGAGGAGCCGTGGGTAGACAACTTCCTTCCAAAATTCATCGGCCATGCCCAACAAGCTGGCCACAAATTCGGGATCAGCTTGCACCCAGACGTAGTGCAGAGCCCCATTCGTTTCGAATGTGGGACTGAGCACACAGTACAGCGCCTTCTTCACATTGGCTAGAAACATTTGCGTTTGTATCTGTGCCATGTATTTGGGTGCAATGGATTCGCGAGCCTCGAGATACTTCTCAAAGTCCTCCTCAGTCTTTGGTGATTTGATTTCAACAATGTGATCATCTGTAATGCCATCGGGTGCGCCACACAAATAGGGATAGTTTTCGTGCAGCAGCAAACCGCATTCCAGATATTCTTTGTTTTCCAACTTTTCGGTTTGTTTCAATATGAAACGCTTGTGTTGCTTCTGCTGGACACGATCCTCGATGTCCTCGTCGCGACCTTTGCAGAAGAGCATGCTAAAAATCTGTTCGTCCTCCTCCGGGGTTTTGCGTGTGGCAATCATGTGCATCATAGAGCAGCGTATACGCATATACTGCACCTCTATCCAAAGCTTTGATTTATACTGCCTTTTGGTCACCTCGCCGAGACTTTCAAAGAGTCCACCTTGCGCCTGCAGCTCCAGATGCTGTATAAAAGTATGCACATCGTAAATGTTGTAGTCCGCTGATTTTAACAATATGTGATGCATGAGTATCGACTCGAATTCATCCGTTGTTTCCACGCACTGACGATACAGCGCGGAATCGCGTCCGCAGATGGCGAGCTCTTCGAGCACAGATTCCAGAAATGCCTGTTCCTCACCCTCACTGGAGGAGGGAGCATCCTCCTCAGTGTCAGAGCGCAATTCATGACATGCCAACATGTCCTTTATGCGCATTGCCTTTGTGGGTTCCGGTTGAATAAGTGGCTCCAGCTCATTGCCCCAGAATTCTATCACAGCTGCCGGCTTTTTATCTGTGCTCTTGTTGTGCAGCCAAAAGACAAATGCCACGACATGAGGACACATAGCTAGCGGAATATAACCAATTAGTAATTTTATTTAATTCTTTATTAAATATACTTACCAACTCCTACGCACAAGCTGCATTGTCCATCCGCTAGGGAATTCGAATCTTCCATCACCCTAACGGCCACATTGGCATGTGTTTCCGTATTGGCGAAGTCCGACGCAGAGAACACCAAAGCTTTTATTTCAGATAGCTCGGGTTGCCGGCGCATGTGTACAAAGTCTATTAACAAATCATTGTTTTCTGAAGATCTAAAATATAAATTTTACCATTAGCCATTCCCAACCAACTAACTGTATATAAACATATATAAATAAATAACTGTATACATGTGTGCGTGTGTGTGTGTAAAGACGGCACTCACATTTTGTTGTCTGTGGCTGTTGCAAAAAAGTTAAAGACCATTCCACTGCTAATAATGGGTAAGCTGTGTATGTCTGCTTTGCGGAAACCAGGTTCCAAGTCCATTGGCACAATTATTAGGCCACGCATTTGTTTTTAATACATCAATTCACACTTTAAGCGAACGCAACACCTAATTTAGTCGACAAAAAAAACGCAACTGGCCGCTCTGAAGACTTGCTATAAATAGCGGCAACCAGGGCTGGAGCATGTAACTATAAATTAGCACTAACTCACCACGTTCAGTACTGCTCAACTGTTTGGTAGCGATATTTTTAAGTTGTTTAATGGATTCTTAATGTTTCACAGAAGTAAATATAGCTGTGTGCATATATAAAGTATATATACTTATGTATAAGTGCATGTGTGAATGTGTGCAAGTTCTGAACGCGTGTATGCCGTGAATTTCTGCTTTACCATAAAGCAGCGCTAACTCACCTCGTTCAGTAATGCTCAACTGTTCTGCAGAAATACATAAATAAGTGCGCCAAACTAATTTTTAATTTCTAATTCGCAGATATACTTAAAGAAAATCGCATGGATAAAGTTCACACGCGGCATGGGTAAGTGTGGGCTGTTAGTTAAAGACAGTGCACATATTTATTATATACTTGTATAAATATTTCAGTAATATTGAGACTTTGCCGCGATTCGTACGCAATTTGCGGAATTTGCGCTGCTGCGATGGAGATGCCATCTCATTGGAGTGTCATGTGGAGGCCATGCCGGAGCCGTTTATAATATGGGAGAAGGATGGCCATGTCGTGCCCAGTGACAGGGATTACGTGATGTCGTTCGACGGTGTCAAGGCTACGCTGAGTATTCCTCGCGTCTATCCCGAGGACGAGGGCGAATACACTTGTGTGGCCAAGAATTCAGTTGGCCGCACACTCTCGTCAGCTTGCATCATTGTGGATGTGCCCGAAGAGAAGGAGAATATGCTTAGCCGCCAATTGACACGACCAAGTGCTTTGCTGTCTGCTCACTCCACACCTCGTTCCACACCACGTTCGACGCCCAACCGAAGCTTTTCACCCATGAGACTTTCCTACCGCAACAGCAGCATTGATCTGCAAATGGGATCAGTGGAGCGTCGTCGCAGCGATGCCCGCTGCATATCAGCGCCCAAATTCCTAGCCATTCCCTACAACCGTGTCGTGGAGGAGGGCGACAGCGTGCGCTTCCAGTGTGCCATTGCAGGACATCCCACACCGTGGGCCACCTGGGACAAGGATGGTCTTATCGTCACGCCCACCACACGAATTGCCGTCAAGGAAGTCGATGATCTGCGCTTCATTGAGATCGATGAGGTGGGCTTCGACGATGCGGGTCTGTATCGGATAACGTTGGAGAATGACTTTGGACGCATAGAAGCCACTGCTCGCCTGGACGTAATCAGCAGCTCACGCTACTCCAAGTCGCCATCGACGCGTAGTGTGCGCGCCTCCTCCTCGAAACGAAATGCCTATCTCTATAGACGCATCATGGGCCCCTCAACAGGTGAGCAAATCTCTTCAACTCCGAATCCTTTACTCAAGCAACAATCACATTTCCAGCTATTGGCGGCCGCATGGCATTGGCAAGTGGATTTCGTGGTTCGTCTGTGCCCTCAGTGAGATTCTATCACAACAATGTGGAGCTGGAATCTTCGGAACGGGTGCACATTGTGCTGCAGGAGGATGAGGCTATGCTGTTCGTGGACAACGTAACTGTGGAGGATGAGGGCATCTACACCTGCATTATAAGCGGCGATCATGAGCCTTTAGTTAGCTCCATCGATGTCAAGTTCCATGGCTCCAGTACTGATATACAACGACGACGCGCAACCATCGTCGAGCCATTGCCAGAGCTAACTAAATCCGTTGAGGGCGAGGTGATCGATCTCTGCTGTGTCATCGACAGCGACGAGCCCTACAGCTATGTCTGGTTGCGTAATGGAGAAATTCTGCCCGACAGCGAGGAGTTCAAGTAAGCATTGAATCCTACTCCGTAGATCTTGACTTGACTAGAATCTGCATCTGCATTTATTTGCTATCTGATTACTGCTTGACTTAATTAAATATAACTCAAAATATTTTTAAAAATTATTTGTAAAAATGCAAATTGAACAAAAATATATTAATTATTACGCCACAGCTACATCGATCACGGCAATGGTTGCCTCTGTCTGCGCATCAACGACGCCTTCGACATTGACTCGGGCATCTACAGCTGTCAGGTGTACACGTCCACAACAGATGACGGCAACAGCAACAGCGACTGCGACTGCAGCAGCAGCGGCGAGCTGTGCGTGCTCGAGCGCGATCTCACACGGACCGAAGAGAGCGTACAGCTGCTAAAGACGCCGCTGCCCGTGGTTTGTGCTCCAGGTGCCGAAGCTCTCTTCTATGCGCGTGTTTTCCCCTGCCAAGCGGACGTCGAATGGTATCTCAACGGAAAACTGATTGCGGATGACTCACCAAACAAAACGGTGCGTAAGACACACAACCAAAGCATTTATGAACCCCAAAACAAACTTATTTACATAAGAAGAATTTATTTAAACACCGACTACTGCATGCTCTTTGATTGATAACTGAACTGGTTTTGATAGTTTAATTTCTTATTATACCCTGAACCCATTGAAAATGGGAAATCAGGTGGCGTGGCAGACCCCAGACGAGCTGAGTCGATTTAGCCCTGTCCGTCTGTCTGCCTGTCTGTCCGTCTGTCCGTCTGTTCGTCTGTCCGTATGTATGAGTATATTTAGAAACGCAGATCGGGCGGGGTTCAGGGAATCTCCTAGTCGGGCACTACCGACTAGAGTTTTCTTACTTGTTGTGGATATACTATATGGATTTTTTTGAGCTAGTAAATATATCTGATCTTAGCTACTGTTAGTTATTACTAGCCAAACATATATATATTTTATATATTATATGTTATTCCCTAACAAATCAGTTTATATATTATAAATGCCCTTTGCGTTGAAGGGCAGCCAATGAAGCAATTTGTGTGCGCGCCTTTTTGGCCCAAAAATTATTGAAATGATGCGTTGCCTGGTCTGTGGTCGGGCCTGGCTTTCAGCTCGACAGCAGTTGAGGGTCTACAGCCTTGCCGCTGGGCAGGCAATTTCGTCAAGAAATAAAAACAAAAAGCGCTGCGTTGACACCTTGTCAACGCTGACAATACAATACGCCGTCATTTATACACACACACACACAGAGACAGACAGAGAGAGAGACTCCAAAAAAAGATTAAAATGCCGTGGCATGCGCAACGCATGCAAACGATGTTAGCAACGCCGACGTCGCAGTCGACGTCAGCGTCGCCAATCCAATCGGATGCGATGCTCGATCGGAGAAGAGCAAACAGAGCAGCGCGGACAGCCGGCCAGGCACTCGTTCAATGGCTTTCAAGCGGCGCACACAACAGCAGCCACCAGTTGCACGCCATTAACAAAGCCGCCTCGTTTTTGAAAAAGGGCGTGACAAGATGTCACAGGTAATGCAATATCGAATATCGTGAAACATGCATAGATAGTGCGCATATCTAAGTGAATGTTGAGCTTTAAAGCGTCTGCTCTGATAACGAAATCGAGAGCGTTAACTTGTGTTGTGTTTGTGTTTGTAGCGTGAATGTGACATGATTTGCGAAACTAAAAACCGAAACCGAAAACGTGCTCGGCTTTTTCTTTTTGTTATACTCGTTCAGCATGGGAGAAGAGGGTATATGGGTTTTGTGCAATCTGGACTAGAGAGTTGAAGCACTCACAATATCAGCTATAAATTTAATTTAGTGTGTGTTGACAGTGACGGGCATCATGCAGTCGGTCATGCTCTATTTGCTTTCATTAGTATTTTAAAAATGTTCTCAATCATTAATTGGTGGATCGTCATTCGCCGTTTGACACTGGCCGTTGGCGCCTCGCATTGCGGCTGTGTATTCAATTGTTCCAATACATGTACATATGTAAATATACAAATATATATATATTTGGATATATACTATATATGTATATACATGTGTGCGTGTTTGTATAGCTTACTTAACTAGGTGCATATTTCATTGCCTCGCCGTTGTCATTGAGGCACATACCCAAGTATTTGCTCTTCCATGTGCCAGCTGTTTTCACACACACCCAGCTATAGCTACTAAAATCGCTTTATCTTCATTTCAGTTGGAGTCATATCCAGAGAACGGCATTCGCTTGCTGCGCCTGCGAAACGTGCAGCTGGCCCAAAGCGGCGAACTGCGTCTGCAAGTGAAGCATCCGCAGGCGGAGCGACGTGCGCCTGACATACGCAGCTATACCAGCCTTCTAGTACTACCCGTTAACAACAACAGCAACAACAACAACAATAGCAATCATAATATTAATAATAATAAGCAGGAACAGCACAATCTCTCGCTGGCTGCCAGCAGCTGCATATTGAGGCGCCCTGAAGATTGCACCGCACTCATTGGCGGCCACGTCCAACTGAGCGTGCACTATGAGCCATTCCCCAATACCAAAGTCATCTGGTACAAGGCGGTAAGTAAACAGGCTAAAAAACAGATGAAATATATTATAATAAAAATATATATGAGGATAAAATGAGGATAAAATGTTTAGAAATAGTTACAAGGCAGCAGCTTACAGAATTAGCTATATTTATCAGCATTTACTTGTTTATATATATATATATTATTGATCAGTTTTAATCGCTGAGTTGTTATAGCCAAGTTTCACTGTATTTTTTGTTTATATTATATGTAAACAAGTTTTTTAAGGCATAAAGTTAACTTCAGTGTAAGAAAGTTAAGTTAAGGAAAAGCAAATTCCTGTGCGCATACACAGCTGTGTTCATAAAAATAGTAGTGCTACTGAAATGTTGGACAGCAACATTTTGTGATAAACGTAGTATTATAAATACGATATGGATAAATATATATATATATATTTTTATTATTTTTTATATTTATATATTTTTTAATATTTGATTATATTTTATTTTTGCAGTCCAACATTTCAGTCGCACTACTATTTTAATGAACACAGCTGAACATATACAAAATATCTATAATATTTGTACTACATCTACCAGACAACATCTATACTTATATAAAGTTACATTTTAATTATTATAGGTTTAGTTTTTGTATAAAAAGTTAGTCTCTATATTAAGAAATTTAAGTCAAAACTCAACTATCACAAGCTTTCATATACTTGCTTTATATGTAACGAGCTATAACTATAGCAAATCAGAATACATATGAATAGAGTTCAGATAGCAACAGTTATATGAATGAGCTTAGCTTTGAACTGTTTTCATAATACAATAGGTCAACATGAAGGTTTGCTGAGTCATCATCATCTCTATTTAGATGGTCATGCAATAGGAAACATTTCCTTAAAACCAAAACACTTTTAAGTTTGAAATACTGCAAGAGTATTAAAACGTCTGCTTGGTATTTAGCATAAGGGTTTTCCAAAGAATAACTACAAGTGCTTGTAGTTTGATTGTGCTTATGGGCACTTTATATAATATAGCATTGATTGTTCTTCTGGGCAATAAATATCAAAGTAGGTCTAGGCAGTTAGGAATAAAGAAAAACTAATGATTGCACTTAAAATAAATAATCATAAAATATATAGAACAATTTATAGATTAACTTGATAATATGACTACACGATATGACATATATCTGTATGTATATATAATGATTACAGCAACAAGTAAAGCTCTTAAAATAGAAAGATTGCTAACATAGCCGCAGACAGACAACAAACTGGTCAAGCCTATAACTTGACAGTAAATATCGATCAGTTACCATATACATATATAAATGCATATATATTTATCCATTGAAATCGTAGCTGCGTTTCGTGATAGAATTCAAAATGATAATAAATACTTAACTAATAGGCTTGACTATCAGCTTACCTAACAAGCTTCCACAGATCTATTCAAATAGATCTTCCCTAGTCTGCCTCAAATAGATCTTCCCATTAGATCAGTTTGAATAACCAAATTAGGCACTTGGTCACTGGGCTCATTGCAATTGTTGCGCAATGCATTGACATGTGACCTAATTAGGTAAAATGTCGTCAACAGCTTGAAGATTAGCCAACTTGTTATGCCCATGATCCCATATCACAATTTTATCTACATAAGCTCGCCCCATAGACAACCCAGCTGCTGCTGCTGCTGTTGGCTATCTAAATACTTCATTTGGGCACGTTAGCTGGCCGGCTGTCTGTGTAGACTCTGATCGAGTGTAGTGTCTGGTCTAGTCTGTTCTCGTTTGGCATGCCGTGGCTAGTGCTAGTTAGGGTCTATGACTGTGTCACGATCAGTTTGTGGTATAAATGCGCCTATACGTAATTGTTATAAACCACAAAGCAACAACAACAACAACAACCAGGCGTCGCCATAGTTGAACGTGTTTTCTCTGCTCATCGAAGGTTGGGCAGTCGCTGTCTACTCGCCGCAATACTATTAATCCGCTTTACTTACACACGCACACACATATATGTATATATATATCTATGAATATACCTTTTACCCTTACACAGTGCCGTGCCATTGTTGAGGGCGCCAATGTGACAATCCGGACAACGTCGCAACGATCAACACTTTATATAACGGACATCTCCGCCGATGACAGCGGCAAATACACGGCCGAAATAATGAACGAATATGGCATAGAGGCGGCAGCTGCCTCAGTGGCCGTCGAGGGACCCCCAGAGCCGCCCAGTGGCAAGCCGAGCGTTTCACTTGGACCCGATCGTGTGGCCGTCGCCTGGTGTGGCCCGCCCTACGATGGGGGCTGCATGCTAACAGGATTTATGTGAGTGCAAAAACAGAATTTATATTTTTATTATATTAATTCAATGATTATTCCTTACACAGCATTGAGCTGCAGAGCTGCAAGCCAACGGACTGTGATAGCGTTGAGGACAACGCTGACTGGCAGCAGGTGGCACGCGTAGTGGACACGCTGGCCTATACCGTGAAGGAGCTGCTGCCACAGCTGCAGTATAGATTTCGTGTGCGCGCCGAGAACATACACGGACGCAGTGCACCCAGTCAGGTCAGTGAATGGGTGCAGACAACGCGACCATCCAGCACAGTGGATGCTGCCAGCACAACAAATCCCATGAGCGTCCCTGTGAGCGTCCAGTCTGGCGGCGATTTCAAGGCACGTTTCGATATCATAGAGGAGCTGGGCAAGGGACGCTTTGGTGTCGTCTACAAGGTGCAGGAACGCGCACAGCCCGCACAGCTGCTGGCCGCCAAGGTGATCAAGTGCATCAAGTCGCGCGATCGCCAAAAAGTGCTGGAAGAGATATCCATAATGCGTTCGCTGCAGCATCCCAAGCTGCTGCAGCTGGCCGCCTCCTTTGAAAGTGCACGCGAAATTGTCATGGTCATGGAATAGTGAGTGAAGGGAATTATTTATATATGAATTTATAATTTACTATATTTTATACATACAGCATTACGGGCGGGGAGCTGTTTGAGCGCGTGGTTGCGGATGACTTTACGCTGACGGAGCTGGACTGCATTCTATTTCTGCGACAGGTGTGTGAAGGTGTTGCCTACATGCACAGCCAGAGCGTCGTCCACCTGGATCTGAAGCCAGAGAATATCATGTGCCATACGCGCACCAGTCACCAGATCAAGATCATAGACTTTGGCCTGGCACAGCGGCTGGACACTAAGGCGCCTGTGCGCGTGCTGTTTGGCACGCCGGAATTCATACCGCCAGAGATCATAAGCTACGAGCCCATTGACTTCAAGTCGGACATGTGGAGCGTGGGCGTCATATGCTATGTGCTGTGAGTGCCGCAGCGAATCGATTCCATTTAACTTTAACTTACGCTCAAATTCCACTTTCATAGACTCTCGGGCCTTTCGCCGTTCATGGGTGACTCCGATGTGGAGACCTTTTCGAATATAACACGTGCAGACTATGACTATGATGACGAGGCCTTCGACTGCGTGTATGTAGCTCCACTTCATGCTTAACTATACGAATCTCTAACGCAAACTCTGCTTACAGCTCGCAAGAGGCCAAGGACTTCATCTCACAGCTGCTAGTGCATCGCAAGGAGTCGCGCCTGACTGCTCAGCAGTGTCTCGAATCCAAGTGGCTGTGCCAGCGCCACGATGAGAATCTCAGCAATAACAAAATCTGCACTGACAAGCTTAAGAAATTTATTATACGACGCAAATGGCAGGTGAGTAAGAGCGGCTGCACCTGCTCAACGCCATCCCAACTAACAGCTGCTTCACTTTTGTTGTTCTATTATATAATTTAAATCCTGCCTTGCTTCAATGCTTTGCCTGCTTGCTGAACAACTAGAAAACGGGCAATGCCATACGGGCGCTGGGTCGCATGGCCACATTGTCCGCTTCACGCCGCAATTCGGCTATTGCCATGGGCGCTTGCAATAGCCCACGGCCCTCGATTTCTGGCTTAAGCATGCTGAGCGCCGTCAATGTGTGCAGCACGCAAATGGCCTCCTTGAACGAGGAGGAGGATGACTTTACTGGCGAGATGCCGCACGTGGACAAGCGCAAGACAACGAGCCTTAAGCTGCGCGACAAGCCACATTGCAGCGAGCGCAGTGATTCCGGCTACAGTGAATGCTCCAATGGCAGCCTAGGCACACAGGAGACGCTGTTACTAACACTTGCCAAGTGCAAGCTGGAACAGATTGCGAAGGCTAGTCAGAGCGAGGCAGCAGATAGTGCAGCAAGTGCATTGCCAGCATTGGAGCTGTCCGTCAAGAGCGAACCCATAATGCTTTCCGATTTCACCAACACGGTTAAGATGCGCAAGAAGTCGCTGGAGGACAGCTGCACGCGTGAAAAGCTCAAGCCGCATGTCAAACCCATTTGTGAGCCCAAACTGAAGGTGTCCCAGCTGAAGCACAAGTTTCAGCAATCAAATGCTGCTGCTACTGCCGCACATAACAAGCCTGCCGTCGAGCCCAACAAAATCGCCAAGGTCGCGAGCATGGGTCGCATCAGCAAACGTAACACATATTGCTTAGCATGCTACGACTTACATAATACCCTGTACTCACACGCCCACTCTCTCTCTCTCCCTCTCTTTTTGTTTAGTTGAGCCAGCGAGCAGGCCCGCTGTCGCCATTAAAGCGAAACCAACACAAACCCAGTCCATGCCCAGCTCCCCGCTGCCACAGCGTTCAGCAACGCCAACGCGGCTGAGCAGTCGAGTACGTGAGACGACGGAGCGTCTTGCCCAACAGCACACGGTGGCCAGCGCACAGCGACAAGCGGCAAATGGCAAGGGGCATGGCAATGGAAATGGCAGTGGAAGTGGAAATGCTAATGGTAATGGAAATGGAAATGGGAACGGTCATGGTCTCGGACATGGACACGAGCACGGACAGGCGCACGAGTCACGTGCGCGTCGTCTCATCAATAGATTCAACGAAACGAAACATATCACGTCCTAGTTTTTTAATGTCTCTGATTTACTTATTTCACTTTTTTATTATTGTTTTTTTTTTTGTTTTTTATCTATTGTGTAAAAACAAACCCAAGGAAAATCTGTACGAAAAAATCACTCGAATATACATATGTATATTTATATATATATAAATATATCTATATACATATATATAGTTGCGATTGCGAACTAATTATAATCCAAATCCGAATCCAAAATGTCACCCAAAACAATTTTAGGCACAGGCACAGGCACATCGCACTGCACTTAGGCTAGACAAAGGCTAAATATTTAAATTATTGTATCGATTTATATACATATATCTATTTACCATACTAATTAAAGTTAATGTAACGAAGCCGCACGCTGTCAAAAATTAATGGGCAAGCATCCAAAAAGACCCAACCAATTATTTAAAGGGTACAACTACGTTGTTGGCTACGCACGAGAAGTTTGGGTTGAGAGTAGCAAATCTAAGTTAAGTTAAAGTTAGCTCAATCTAAATTAAAAGTGAGAAGCTTTAAGGAAAGTGTAGAAAAAAAATGGAGTTTATCGTGCTGAGTTGTGCTTCTCTCTTTTAAATTAATTAAAGGCAAGCTAAGGAATAGTTTTCATATATTTGATTCACAGTTTGCTACTCGCTGAATACGAATTTCTACATAATTAGATAAGTTAGATAGCTGAAGCATGCTAAGCTAATGCTTGCTCTCTTCGACTTTCTTACTCACTTCTAAGTAGAACAGCTTCTCTCTGCATACTTGGCGAATCTGAGCTTAAAGAAAGAAACATAAAGCAGCAAAGATCGTCTACTCAAATCAAATTTTAAGACTAACGTTGACTTGCTTGAACTCAACTTAAATCTCACTTGACCCTCTGCAAACTTCTCGAATGTAGTTGAACTAAGTCATGGATTAAAGCTAGGCTTAAAGGGAGAAGCGTAGCGAAGACCGTCTTCTTACATCGCTTCTCTAGTTGATGATATTTCATCAATTCTATATATATATATTTGATCAGCCCACAACTATTGGCGTGGCCTCGTTCCCTATACTAATTGGCTTCCATTGCTTGCCCACTAGGCCGTTTCCTGCTGCTGGCGTGGCCTAAGCCGCACCCACAAACCGCCCGAGGCGCGCAGAGTGATGCGGAAAGTGGCCTCGAAGGTGGTCTTGCCTGGCACGGGCAAGAGCTGATAGCTGCGCAGCAGGCGGGAGACAATTGTCTTGATTTCCATGATGGCAAACCGATTGCCGATGCAGTAGCGCGGCCCAGCACTGAATGGTATGAAGGCATAGGGATGCCGCTGTTCCATGTTCTCGGTGCTGAAACGCTCCGGCTTGAACTTCTCCGGTTCGGGATAGATGTGTGTCAAGCGATGTGTGGCATAAGGACAGATGAAGATGTTGCTGCCCGCGGGCAAGGTGTAAGCGCCCAGACGCACTTCCTCGCCAAGCTTGCGGGCAATGAGTGGCACGCTGGGATAGAGGCGCAATGCCTCCTTGATGCACATCTCCAAGTAGCGCATCTCACGCAAATCGGTCATGGTGGGCGCCCGATTGCTATGGTCAAAGATGCGTTCCAGCTCCTCGCAGCATTGCGCCTGTGAATCCGCATTCTGGGCGAGCAGAAAGATGGTGAAGGCAACAGCAGCGCCGACCGAATCCTGGCCAGCCAACATAAAGGTGCACGCCTCGTTGACAATGTCCTCTTCGCTGAAGTCCGGATTGCTCTCGGAGATTTCAATCATATAGTCCAGAAAGCATTTGCGTTCCACATTATTGTTGGCCGCATGGGCCATAATCTCACGACGTCGCTTAATCATCTGACGGGTGAAATCGTGCAGGCGCTTCTTCTGCTTCAGCTCATCGTTGGCCAGCGATGTCAGCTGATAGATGGCGTCCAGCAGCAGCCAGGGGTGTAAAAAGCGTGCGCGTATCATCAGCTTGCCCTTGCGGAATGGCGAATCCTCCATGAGGCCCTTCTTCTTGATGGGCACGCCCAGCACAGCCTCTGCAAGACAAGCGAGAGAATTGCCAGTCGAATGGGAATTGCATGGAGCATGGAGCATGGAGTCTGACTTACCATTTAGCACATCGACCACACAGTTGTTGACATATTTGGCTATGTTGACCTCCATATCCAGAGCCGAGGCCTCCAGATGCTCGGTCAGCGATTGCGATGCATCCACAAATGTATCAATGAACTTCTCCAGCAGGCTGAGATGAAATGCTGGCTGAATGAGCTTGCGATGCGTGCTCCACTTGTCGCCGCTGCTGGTGATCAGCCCGTTGCCCAGGAAGTTATGCATTAGCCTGTAGATGAAGACCTTGTTGGTGTGCTTCTTGGAGGAGAGTATGACCTGCAGATCCTCGGGCTGCAGCACCACAAAGAACGGAAACAACAGCACCCAAATGCGCACCAGCGAACCATATAGATCGAAGGCTTTCGCGGCGCGTTTTCTCATAACTGCAAAAGACAGACAGACATGACGTATACGTAATAAAACTTGAAGTTCAGTTGAAGTACTTACGATCCTTCTCATTGATCAGCATGCAGTTGCCCAGAAAGGGCAGCGTAGGTGGTCCTGAGAGGCGCAGGGACAGCAGCACGGACCTCAGATACGTTTGCAGCTGTGTGTAGAAGGTGTAAATGCTCAGCGAGAGCACCAACAGGGCCAAAGCGCTGCATAGCTCCGACTTGGTAGCACGTTCCAACTACATATGGAAAGAGATAGAGAGAGAGGGAGAGAGAGAGCGAGAGAGAGAGAGGTTAAAACGTATGTTTAGTTAAGCAAGTGGCTACTCTTCATAATTTGTTTGCCATTTAGGCAATTTAATTAAGTGCGTAAAATATATTTGCCTAAAACGCCCGTGCCAATTGGACCTCGCGCGCACTTGAGTTTAATTGCATTTGGATACATGCACAGGTATGTGTATAAATAAAATCTAATTAACTGGGAACGTCATTAGAGGGGCTTGAACATCGTTATGAGCAACTCGTGGCATGTCGTAAGTTTTTGTAAACACACTCATCATCCATAAACTTCGAAATGATCATCGAAAGTGCCTGCCAAACGGTGTGAATTGTTTGGGCCAACACGTCGTATGCGCGTTTAATACACACATTGCCAACCCACACACACATATCTCTCTCTGAGTGTGTGTGTGTGTTTGTGCGTGTAGTTAAATTTCGATTATGTATGCCCAACTCTCGAGATTTCGGCAACAATTGATTCAGCATCAGATCGAGGACGCGCATTAGATATACAGATACAGATACAAATACAGATACAGATACAGATTCAGATACAGATACAGATACAGATACAGATACAGATACAGATACAGATACAGATACAGATACAGATACAGATACAGATACAGATACAGATACAGATACAGATACAGATACAGATACAGATACAGATACAGGTACAGGTACAGATACAGATACAGATACAGATACAGATACATATACAGATACAGATACAGATACAGATACAGATACAGATACAGATACAGATACAGATACAGATACAGATTCAGATACAGATACAGATACAGATACAGATACAGATACAGATACAGATACAGATACAGATACAGATACAGATACAGATACAGATACAGATACAGATACAGATACAGATACAGATACAGATACAGATACAGATACAGATACAGATACAGATACAGACACAGATACAGATACAGATACAGATACAGATACAGATACAGATACAGATTCAGATACAGATACAGATACAGATACAGATACAGATACAGATACCAGAGATACAGATACAGATACAGATACAGATACAGATACAGATACAGATACAGATACAGATACAGATACAGATACAGATACAGATACAGATACAGATACAGATACAGATACAGATACAGATACAGATACAGATACAGATACAGATACAGATACAGATACAGATACAGATACAGATACAGATACAGATACAGATACAGATACAGATACAGATACAGATACAGATACAGATACACATTCAGTTACATCGATACATATACAGACAAAGATACTTATACATATATACATGCACTTACAGATACATTTGTATCTTTAGGCATCTCTCTCTGGCTTTTTTCAGGGCTACAGTTGACAGGACGGCGCCCATTCATAACAAAAACAAAAACACTGCCAAACAAAATGAATTGATTGATGATGATCACCCGTTGCAGATCATGGGCGCACGTTTTGTGTTTGGCCTTTTTCCCAGACTCTGTTCCATTTTTTATGTTTTCAACGTAAACAATTCAACACGATCACTCGAATGTCAACTGTTAACTGACCCAGAAAGTACAAAAAATAAATAAAATAAAAAAAAGCCTTAAATAACAATTCGTAACTCAAAATGTGTCATCCAAATAAATTAAGTACTTAAGTATAGTATATAAATGTAAATTGTCGAAATTGGCAATAGAACATTCCTAAGGTTTAGTGAATTGAACTTGAAATCGTGAGAATCGCATAGAAAGGCATGATCATAAAGTATGGAAATTTTTCACTTTTCGATTTGACGTGGAAGGGGTAACAAAATGTAATAGAATTTAAAATATTATGGTAAGAGGAGTATATAAATTAATGAGAATCAGATAGAAAGGATTTGCTAACAAAAAAGAGGAAAAATTCACTTTTTAACTAGATTATAAAATGGAGAAAACTGTGCTGCCCGTTTTTTTTACAGAATATAATTTGAATTTAAGAAATACCCTAGAAAAATGTTGTATTGAAGTGGAGTATATGCTATTCGAGCACGCACAATACACACGCCTAAGCATGCCAGCCCCAGATTCAGGGTCAATTGCGCGCGGTAGTTGTAAGTGTTGTATAATACATATATATATATTACATATGTATATGCATTCAAATTTAAATATATATTGTATATATAAATAATTGTAGTTGAAGTACAGGTGCAGCATGGCAAATTAGTTATGAGCGATTATCAAATGTTATTTTTTTTGGCTGGTGCGTAACTTTCCGAAAGCGAAAGTCGTCAAGCCACGCCCACCCACAATAAAAACTAACCAGCTAAATATACCTAAATAACTATAAACCTATATATATATATATAGATACATATATATATCCGTATATCTACAGCGACAACAGCGACGGGCGCGTGTTTGTTTGTATCTGTGCGGGTATGGCTCGGTTTTTATTTACATTACATTGCTGCTATTTATGGCTTGAGGTGCTTGCGCTGGCGCTGGTGCTGGTGCTAGGGATTGGAGGAGAAATAGATTCTGTTAGCTCTTTAAACGATCTCCACATAAACGAAACGATCCTTAACGAACTGCCCAATACAATCAGTCAACACAAAATATAGAAATTTGCAAAACAAGTTGATGAAACGTTAGAGCATTTCCGGCTTCAGGCTTCAAGCTGCTGCTGCCTATTGTTTGCCGTTCCCGATCTCAATTTGTAGATTTAAGCTTCATAGCCTTCCGGTAATGGATTGGCATGGGGATTATGGAACAGGCTGCGCTCCCCATTGCCCCACGGAAAGCGTTTGTTGCGACGGCGCAGATGCTCATATTTGACAAACGGCTGGCGCAGCTGCAACGGCTTCGCGGCACGCGCACCGTTGTATGCGTTGATCATGCAGAGGCCAATGGCAGGTGTGGCCACCAGAAAGGTGATGCGCTTCCAGAGCAGCGAACCGCTCGATTTGCCACCGAATAGCGACAGATTGTCTCTGACCTGGCTAAATGCAGACCTCACATACCGTTCCCAAAACTGCGACATCTTGTTAATTCTTTAGAATTTTCCCAAAATTGTATAAGTAAATGTTTTTTCTGTTTTGGAATATACACATACAATATATATTTAAATATATTATATATACATATGTATTTACTACAGAGCTCTAAATGTGTTAGTCAGTTTGGTTTGAAAGTAAATAAAATTCTGGACAGTATCATAAAACAACTTCGATTGAATTTTTAGACAGAGCACTCACACACACACAGTCACACACACACACAGCTATAGTTAATTAGGAAGTTTCAAGGGAACATTGAACATAGTCCAACAACCTGGCCATAGTTGCCGCTGAAGCATGGCTTCCGCTCTGGCACTCTGGCAAACCATCAACTATTTGGTCTATCCGATCATAATCATCCATCATAAGCCGAAGCACCCACCACATCGACGAACTATGGCGAATTTGTGGCTAACTGCCTTATTTACACAGCATTTTCACACCTGCCCACTAATAAATATACATGATTATTTCTCACTAATTCTATAAATTATCATCAGCATCGCTTTTTTTTCTTCTGCTCACACGCCCAAAGCTAAGCTTAAAATCCAAGAGAAAAAAAGTAAACGCTTCCCCCAACCCACGAATCCGTTTGTGCAACGGAACTGCGTACGTGCCTTGCTAACAAAACCGAAGAAAAAAAAAAATAGTTGTTAACAATAATGAGATTTCTGTTGAAGTCAAAGAGCGCCAACAAACACTCTTTGAAATGAAATGAAAAATAACTAAAAGTCAATTTCAATTTTATATTTTATATAATTTTTTATAATTTTTCATTTAATTCTTTTGCACGTTAAGTTTCCTTGTTTCAGTCTAAAATATTTAAATATGTATATATTAAATTATACTTCTCATTTTATGCAGTTTACTCTCACTCTCTTTCACCCTCTCTCTCTCTCTCTCTTTCTTTATCTTTCTCTCTTTCTCTCTCTCTCTCTCTCTCTCTCTCTCTATCTCTCTATCTCTCTATCTCTCTCTCTCTCTCTCTCTCTCTCTTTCTTTCTCTCTCTCTCTCTCTCTCTCTCTCTCTCTCTCTCTCTCTCTCTCTCTATCTCTCTCTCTCTTTCTCTTTCGTGCGCTCTCTTCTCTTTCTAAGCCAATAAACACTTTTGCCTTTTTATTATCTAATTGGTTTTATTATTTTTAATATTTATATTTCTTTGATTATTTATTTTTAAATTTATTATAAAAAAACTCATTTAAATTTGAATTTACTTAAATATTGATTTATTTAAAATATAAAATGTGATCAATTATATTGTTTAAAATTGTATATAAAATATTCTTTATAAACCCGAACCCAAGAAATTTTGGCTTTATAAAAATTATTATTATTTATTCTCACTTGAATATTTCATATCAACTTTTTAATTTTCTTCATCAAATTATAGCTTGATTGCATTAACACTTTTAAATTTAGGTATGACAAACAACAATTTTTTTTGGGCAAATTTATTTCGTATTAAATAAATGATATTTATTTTATAATATATATAATATTATAATAATATATATAATAATTAATATTACTATATATTATATTAATATATTATTGTTATTATGTTTTATATTTTTAGTATTTATTATTTTTATGAATTATAGATTTTTAGAAAGGTTTTAATATTTTATTCTTAGAATTTTAATTTTATTAATTTATAATTTTAATTAATTTAATTTTATCGCTTGCACAAATAATTTTTCTTAATTTTTTTTATGATTTAATCACTTTAATTTATTTTAGACTTTATATATTTTCTACTCACCACTTTTTCCACAATCATTTTCTTTTATTTGTTTTATGATTTTATAAAAGTTCTTGTAAATGTTTACTTCACACTCTCACAGATTGTTCATAGAACTTACGTATATATAAACATAAATATATATATATATTTAGTAGTCAAATGTCTTTTAAATGTCCTTTACTATTCACCAGTGTCAAAATTCACAATTCACGTTTAATTGTTCAATTCACAACACGGCGACAGTTGAATTTCAAATGGTGGATCTCAAGCCGGGCAACGTCTATTTATAAGCAAAGTGTCCGATTTTTACGTTCAACAGCGCCGATTACAGAAACAGACTTCGGAGTATAAAAAAAAAGCAACGAAAACGAAAAGCTACGCGGCGTGAGGCGCTGCCTTTGGGAGATGAAGAAAGAGCAGCTAAGCAGAGATAATGACCAAATACAACTCTAAAGAACTAAATGAAGTGCTAAGTAATCAGAACGTTGAGTAGTCCAAACCTGAAATATACCATATATTATATGGTAGGCTATATACGAAATGATATGATATAAATATTTATGTGTGTATCAAATTAAATAATCAGTTGACATTTGCTTCCCCCAATTAAATACTTCAAATATTGTTCTAGAACTACTCTAGGAGTACTCGCATACCTACCTCAAAAGGTAGTATATGTTGAGCTCTATTGCATTCGCTCACCGCTTTATCAATTCCATTACTACAATGTTTAAACATAGAACTTACTTGATTTATTGCAATTACAATTGATTGCATAGAACGCAAATCCATTCGGGCTCAAGTGACCAAATATTATTCAAAAATATTTCCGTGCAATTTGAATATGTTGACTCAATAAATACTTGTTTATTTGAACATTCAAATTGTGCATTTATTGGCCCAAGTGCGGCCTACCTTTAGGCTGGCTGCTTAGGCGTAAATATACAGACGACTTTGCGGCGGAGACTTCTAGGGGGAAATAGCTTTGAAAAATTTAAAATATTTATAAATTATTTTAATAATTTATTTAAAATTATGAAGTTGAAAACTTTATGTAGGACAATAGATACAGAACATATAAACTGAATACTCTTCTAGAATTTTATATCAATCCAATTTATTTGATGATAAAGTAAGCATATTTATTAAAAGTTAGCTCGTATGAGTGAGCCTGGATGATATATGGATAGAGAGAGTCCCAACATATCTATTATATCATACTACAATTCTTTTTCTAGCTGATAAAATAATAATAGTTTAGTATAAATAAGACTAGGATAGTCTGGAAAATAACAAGCAAACAAAACAAGTTTTTCCTAGTTTTCTAAATTTATTTTACTGTAAATTTATCAAATCACCCACGTATATATAAATAATGATTTATATAGTATAATATAATTATAATTGTAATTTTTTATTTCTATTAATCTTCTATGATCAAGATTCACACCAAATCCTTATAAATTTCTATATATCTATACATTTTTAATGCTAATTACGTATACATAAAATCTGAACATTTCCCACTTAAACCCAAATCCAAAATACACGATTATACAAAAGCGCATTCCACATATATAGTTCCAGCATGATAGTTCCAGTATCAGTTATAACGCTCAATGTTTGACTGCCTCGATGCCGTAACGCACCAGATCGATCAGGCCCAATCTCATAGAGGTCCAATAGAGAAATCCGCCCAGTATGAGTGTTTTGCTAACGCGATCCAACACATACAAGCTATATAATGGAACACAGAATATATATAGATATTTATATAATATATATAGATATTTCGATCACCCACAATCGCAGCTGTATGCGAGATTTCGGCAATGAGGTCAAAGGCTCCTTCATCACATATTTGCGGCCACCCAATATGCTAATCTTCATATAATCATAGTCGTCCACATCGTTGGTGTTGATTTTGAAACTGTTTAAAGAGAATTGAAATATTTAATGAGCATTGAGTTGGTAGTTGGAATATGATCAGCAGTTGGTCATACATTTTGCGATCTTCCTCAGAGATTTCTTCATAGATTTGCTCAAAATGCGTCGACTTGAAGTCCCAGTTGCGTGTCGTGAAGAACTGCAGCATCTCCAGACCCACCGATATCTTAGTCTGCACGCGAACCATGCTGCAAACACATAAACCATGTCAGTTAGCTAGCAAATTTACAGGGTATATATGCAAGTTAATAGCTCACAAGCGACGTTGTCCGAAAAGGGCCAAAAGGAAGTCAATCATATAGGCGGGCAGCCACATGAACATGATGGTACAGAAGGTATGATAGAACTTATTGGTCGTAATATTGCCATCGGGATACCAGAGGCCCACTTCGAATGGGTACTTAATAGCCAGATCGCGGCCCACATCCATAACCCACTTCCAAGTGCGTTTCTTGGCATCATCCACTGTTAAGTTGTAGACAGGTATCTGAAGGGATCTGTAAGGCATAGAGATTAGTATGACATTTCAGTTAAATATCCTTTCATTCACTTACTTCTGCTTGGCTCGACTATTGTGATAGGGTATCAGCAGCAGTCCATTGATGGCTATGTCCACTGGTATCACCTCCGATTTGAGCTCTCCATTGCAGATCATGGAGCGAATGACACCTTTGCCAGCGCCAATCAACACGCCCGTCGGTCCATTCATATTGTCTACCCAGCCAGGCAACGGCTCCGCGACAGCGGGCGTAACTGCGCAGGCAGAATAAATATTACTCAAACTTCAATTATACAGATTACAGAAATATTATATATAAATTCATAAATTTAAACAAAACAACTCGCTCGGGCTTGTGTACAAAAACCTAAATGCGTATATTTATTTGGAAAACCTTGGAAACTACAACTAATTGCTAATTGACTAAACATAATTCCTGTGACCACAAAAGTAGAAGAATCCCTAGAAATAAACCAGGAACTCAAAACATTGCCAGTACACCCGTCCACTTCAGCAAATAGTAGAAAAAGGCACCGACTATGAGGGTCTTGCAGACAACATCCACAAACCATTGGCTAGAAAAGAATAAGTTAATATTTAGATATAAACTCTAAAGCAAGCAAATGCCAAAAGGCTTACATGCGCATGTGCAGACGAGCTTTGGGTAGATCCTCATCCTTTTCCTTGAGTATGAATTTGCGTGCGCCTTGCGCACACACAGTCAAGTAGGTCTCCTCCGTATCCTTGACGTGCATGTCCATATTGAAGCTGCAAGTAAAAGTACAGAAAATTAGCTAAGCTTCACATAGATCTATTTCATATAGTTACATCTGTTTGTCCTGCTCGGCCAGCTTTATCCAGAGTGAGGCATAATTGTCAGATTTGAAGACCCAGGGATTTAGCGTAAAGAACTGTAGAACGCCCAGGCCAGTGGAGATCTTCTCCTGTACGCGCAGCATGCTGTTTATTAAAATATTAGATTCCATTTAAGATCTTTCTATCTGAACACTCTGTCAACACTTACAAACGCTTCTGTCCAAGTATGAGCATTAAGAAGTCGAGCAGATAGGCTGGCAGCCAGTGGAACATGGCCACATTGAATTTGTGATATAGCTCGTTGGTGGTGACACAGGGATCTGGATACCAGAGTCCCGCATTGAACGGCACCTGCCGGTTGATGCGCTTGCTCATCTCAACCACGGTGCCCATGGCCATTTTTCTGTTATCGGCATTCGTTATGTTATAGACGGGCACATCGGCCGGCCGCTTGGCCTGCTTATTGAATTCGTATGGTATGACAATGAGACCATTGATAGCATAATCCACGGGTATAACTTCAGCCTTGTTGTCCTTCTGCACCAGCACCGAGCGTATGACGCCCTTGCCGCAGCCAATCATCAGGCCAGTGGGTCCATTCAGATTATCCACCCAGCCGGGCAGTGGCTCATAGGCAGCAGGTGACACTATTTTCGGAATAGAGATTTATAGATTAGACCATGTCAACAAAATTCTGCTCACTCTACATACCAAGAAGCCCAGTTTGCATGATGGCGGCTGGATGATAACCGAAAGCCAATTAGATGTGTGGGTGTGGGTGTGTGTGTGAGTGTGAGTGTTTGTAAGTGTGAGTAGGGTATGAATGTGAGTGCATGTGAGTTGTGAGTGTCTTAAATGTAGTCATTGTGTTTGCGAATAGGCTAAACTTTGAAGTTCTTTCAATTTTTGGTGTTCTGTTTCAGTGTGTTGTGTTGTGTTGTGTTGTGTCTTGGCTTTTGTTTCTTTTTCTTTTTTTTTGGCTTTTATCGTAGTTTTTTTAACACTTCAACACTCGAACACGTACACATAGAAGTTTTCGAACCGTTACTTTTTTTATTGCATTTCGAAACACTTAACTTAAAAAGCAAAACATTTAAAAAACAAAAGTTTTCGTCTTTTGTAACCCATAAAGCGAACCTAAGCAATATTATTGATAAAGCGAGCATTGATATTTTGGCTATATGCTTCTATATATCTCTCTTTGAGTCCCGTTTCAAGCGCCCACCAGGCGTGAGACGAAGCCATACGTCCAGTAACCGAGGAAACCAACGATGATCGTCTTGCACGCACGATCCAACAGATACATCCTATAATATGATCATGAAGGAGGGAAGGACATAAGAAATTGTTTAGATACATGGCATATATATATGGGTTTTAGCTTGTTTACAGCATGAGCTGGCGACGCGCACGTGGCAGAGAATCGGGCGACTCCTTCATCAAATACTGACGGCCGCCTTGCACACAGGACTCAATGTACATGGGTATTGTTTCCTCTGGATTCATGTCCATGTTAAAGCTATAGTCAGAGATCTATATAAAAATGTCTCCAGCTATAGAAACCTCATCTTACTTTTTCCGATCCGCTTTATTCAGTATATTCCAGAGCGAGGCATAGGCATCCGACTTGAAGTACCAGGCGCGCATCGTAAAGAATTGCAGCACCTCCAATCCCACTGAGATGCGATTCTGTACACGTATCATACTAAGCGAATTTGAGGGGTTTGCATTTGGGAGTTGGGAGTGGAATTTGTAGTTGCACGAGATTCCATAAGATTTGATGGAGATAACCAATAACTTACAAGCGCTTCTGGCCCAAAATGAAGAGCATGAAATCGATCAAATAGGCGGGCAGCCAGTGGAAGAGCACCACATTGATATTATGATGGAATTTGTTTGTGGTAATGCAGCCATCCGGATACCAGAGACCCGCCTCCATTGGATATTGATAGCCAATCTTTTTGCTCATCTCAATGACCTCGCCCCATTGCATCTTGCGATGATCGGCGCACGTTATATTATAGACGGGCACATCCACCGGCCGTTGCTCCGATGTAAACTGATATGGTATGACGCACAGGCCATTGATGGCATAGTCCACCGGTATGACCTCCGATTTGTGACGCGTATCGATGAGCATGGATCGAATGACGCCCTTGCCAGCGCCCACCATGAGACCAGTTGGTCCATTCAGATTATCCACCCAGCCAGGCACGGGCTCATAGGCCGACGGTGAAACTGCAGGAGATTCGTTCAGTCCGGATCTCTAAGAGCAGCAGCAGCAGCACCAGCAGCAGGAGAAGTAGCAGTAACAGCAACAGCAGCAGCAAGGAAAATATATGCGTAGCCAAAGGCGAAGGCGTAGGCTTTAGAGTAGGCGTGGTTTTTTGTGCGAGTGTAAATTTTCCGCTGGGCAAAAGGCAGAGGATAGTTTTTGTTTTGGCGTGTGAGCTTTGCAACTCATTTTAATTGCAGGCGTAGGCGTGGGAGCGGGGAGAAGTAGCTGTTGGACGTGTCTTTGCTTAGTATTTTTTTATTTATAAGCTTCAGTTTCAATTTGAATTTACCGTTTTCAATTTCATGCTCATTGAACTTGTTGGTCAATGACGACGACGTTTGCTTACAGCTTGTCTGCATGCGTGCATGTGTGTGTGTGTGTGTGTGTGTGTAGTATTTTTGAAAATTGTAGATAGGAGATATTTGTACAAGCGCTGCTGTTTATGTTTATTTGTTTTTTGTTGTTTGCAATGGCGGGCTCAACACACACACACACATAGAACAACACAATAAATATTCAAAAACTTTTGCTTACATTGTAGAGGGCTGCCAGATGTTGTAAAGTGAAAGGCTGCCAGAAGCTGTAAGCTAAAGGATTGCCAGATGTGCCAGTCGATTACAGGAATCATCGATTAACATTACATTGTATCACTAACCATACAACATCGACCTTGACAGCCAATTAAAATGTAAGCAAAAATTCAAAAATCGCGCTGTCAATATGTGTAAGTCAGTTCCGTCCACCAGTTGAGCAGTTAACACACTTTTATACACGTTTTTCCCTTTCAAGCGTTTTGTTGTTGTTTGTTTGTTTGTTTGTTTATTTGCTTACTTGTTGTATTTGGTCTGATTCGTGTGCTTTAGCGGGCGGGCGAGCGGTGTCAACAAAGCGCGCAAAGGGCCAAAAACACAAACTACATGTCACAGACAAACAATTTGCAGATGAACACATACAAAAATAGACACATGCTAGCGCAAAGCAGCCAAAAAGAAACACACTTAATTAGCAGACGGCAAAGAGAAAAAGCGCTTAACTTAACTCAAAACTTGTGCCACACCCACAAAAGCCTTAAGTGTGGCTGTCAATTAGGCAACGCGACTTGACGACGCGTTGCCAATCCCAATTTAAAGAGTCGCGCTAAAAGATTTGAACTTTGCGAACTACAATATACATATGTTGTCAAAGTCATCAATATTTTGAATGGCTCTCAAAGCATGCCTTAACTACATACTACACTGTGCAACACAACACGGCCACAGCTTTTGTGTGTTAACCAATTAAGAATTTTAGCTCAAAGCGCAAGAGATCAACTTCTAGTGGGCGTTGTCTAAATAGTATATTTTTTTAAAACATAGTTTAAGATTTTGAAAACTCTATCTTAGGCAAGCAGTGGAGTTAGACATTTTAATTGGAAAATTATATATTGAATTATATATATATATATATTTTTGATATATATATTATATGAAATATTCATATATATTAAGAGTTTATATCTGCTAAATGTTCTAATTGTTAAGCTAAGAAAACCTTGATTTGTAAATGAGTAAAAAATATTTAAGCTGAATCTCAGGACAAAAAGTTTACTTATAAATATATATATATATGCATATATATTTTTATGTAAGGAATTCCTGAGATTTCTTATTAATTTACAGTCTTTTGTACTACTAACAACTGCTAGTTAAGCTCAACTGCCTTATTCTCTCATAAAGTTGTTTTCCTACCAAATATACCAAAAATTAGCTTGACTCAACTCCTTAATTTTGCCCAATCATGGTCAGACAGCAGCTGCCAAAAATATATAGTCAGCTGACATATTTGAAAAAACACTTTACTTTATTATTCTTTTGGCCAACATCATTAATTTTTGGCCAAAAGCTAAAACCTGCACGGGGTCAGCCTGAGAGTTCAGCTCGACTGCCTGAATCAACATTTTAGCCTAATTGAAAAATTGCAGCTGCTAAGGCCAAAGCAGGTTTTAGCTGCACATGCAAAGGAAAACTCTCAAGTCTCAATTTCAATTTCAATTGCAATGGCCCAAAGTCATAAAAAAAAAGAGCTAACTGGGAAACTGTGAAAAATACAACAAAAAATCTACTGCAGCTGGTTAAAAAAAAAATGAAAAGGAAAAGCTAAGACAAAATGAATTGCATAGTTTTTTTTGTTTATGTTTTTTTAGGCACAAGTTTTATAGCCAGCAGCCGACAAAAAGACACATAAATATTTAAAGTTAGGAAAGAAAAAAATAGATAAAATATATTTATGGCAAAACTTAGAGAGATGATTAAGGAAGCAAGCAACCAAGCAACAGAGACAAGCCTCAAGGCGACGCCCCACAGTTATTATGCAGCCATATATGCATCTATATAAATATATACTATATGCAGCTAGAGTATATAGCGACGGGACTTACCGATGCTGGGACGTGCTATGATGACCGGCATGGTTTCGTAATGATCGCGCACCAGCAGCTCAGCCAGACGCTTCGAATAGGTATACGTGTTTGGATGTGGCTTCAATAGATCGGGCGTAATGGCATCCAACGTCTTCACATCCATCCATTCGGCCAGACGCATCAGATCCTCGGGCTTGTGCGGAAACTCATAGACCTTCTCGTACATCACCTCCTGGTCGCAGTTGCAGAATGCCGTCGACAGATGCACAAATGCCTCCAATTGCTTCATATCCTTGGCCACATTCAGCGCACGCTGTGTGCCCAGCAGATTCATGTCGATGGCATCCTTCAGATTGCCCTCCAGCTTCAGAGTGGCCGCCATGTGGAATACTATGTTCGTATGCTCCACCACATGCTTCAAGTTATCGCCACTTAAGCCGAGCACTGGCAAAGATAGAGACGAGAGAGCAGAGATTAGAGGAATGTTTGAGCAGTTTGCAGTTGGTTGTCCACTCACAATCGTAGGTCACATCGCCCTGGTAGATGGTCACCTTCTTCAACATGTGCGGCCGCTCGTCGCGAATGCGCTGAAAGATGGGCAACTTGAACATCTCATC